>JADWOT020000001.1:28004142-28197189 GCA_036345935.2 Taenia hydatigena | reverse complement strand
TTAATGAAGTTTGCGATAGAAAATAAGCAGCCTTTTTGATGAACGCAAACAGTGAGCTGCACCATTCATAGTAGCTGAGGCGCCTGGTGATTGGTTGTACGGACCTACGGGAAAAGTCACGAAAGCTAGTAGAGTTACAATGACCAAAGCAGCGCAGGCCGAGTCACCGCCAGTCGTGGTTACTGCAGCAGAAGTCTGGTCAGGTCTGCTGGCCGTTGAGGGGCTTTTCCCAGTCGTGACAGACGCTTTCTCCACCTCTATCCGATACGACCATAAATTTGCCCCATTATAATAGCAATAATTATTATCGAATTCTACACTAATGCCGTTGATGACAGTCGGGAAAACGCAGTAGAACAAAGACACCGAACAAGGGAGAAAAGACTCTCTACTTCACTCACACAATCGGAGGACAAGACAGTGTGGGACGGCAGTACCTCGCAGAGGAATGGCCACAAGAGGTGATGATTTACTTCAAAATAATAATCTGGAAACCTATTTGACCAAACAACCACATTCTTGCTCAGGATGAGTCCAAAACGTCAACTACTTATAAGCGCATAAGTAGGAAGGTGCAGCTGATGACTTACACCAGACGCAGACCATCTCGTAAGTCCACGGCGAGACTGGTGATGGTGAAATCAAACTAATCGAGAGGTTTTTTGGACAACAGAGAGATCTGCACAGGGGAAGGCTAAACTGCGGGCCAAGATTGTCCCCCGTGAGAGGTAGACGCAGCCGAGACTTCGACAATTCCGCTGAAGACTACAATGTGTGTAACTGCCACCTACTGCCATCCTGCGAGTAATCATGCATGTAAGCATGCATTATCATACAGTAGAACCAGTCAGAGAAAATGCACCTACTTTGCGCTCCTGTTAATGACTACGCGGATGATGCACAACTAGCCTTTTGTACAGGTAGCACTAGAGATGCGCGTGGTTCCAGCAAAACACACAAAAGGTATTCTTTGCAGAATGGTTATGAACATACGGCAAAAGATCGAAGTTGAGGGCAACGCAGCACTAACAGCCGCCATTCCACCACAGGTTTTTGATAAACTCTACAGTATCCAATGGCGGTGTGGTGTCTCTACCCCACTCCTCAATATCCAACACATCCTGCATATGCAAAAGGGAGGAAGGTAGGAGGGCGCCTTTACTGGTTTCAACAGTAGCAACAGTTTAGCTTTATCAATGGTAGCAGCAATAATAATAACTAAAGTAGTCACATTACCAATAAGGAGCAAGAGCAGCAGCAGCAGTGTTGGCGGCAGAAGAGAGAGGAAGTCAGGAGGGCAGAGCAGGGCAGGGCACGACACGGCAGGGGAGGGAAGGGGAACAAGTTCACGTGTGGTTTTCTGCACACACGGGAGGGTACTTCCAACCACCTCTTCCAAACATCTTAAGTCCTCGACGACATCGGACAGAGCATGGGCTGGCGGGTGAGTTGGTCGGTGGGTGAGTGAGTGAGTGGGTAAACAGCGCCCCAGGACTGCCCATTGAAGCCATAGATCATTGAGGCAGGATCCATCCCCGGCACCACCGCCACCACCAATGACACCGCCGGCCGATACGGGCGCAAAACTTGTTCCAGCATTCACCTCAATGTGTCCACGAGGCCACTTCGTGACACATTCATGCCACTTGGCTCACTACAAGTACAAAAGACACCATTTCCAACACTTCGAACACATCACTACTTTCCCATCCTCTTCCACTCTCTCATCCGCCCAACACCCAAAAGGGAGGCTCATTCCAACCAAATCTACGTCCCCACCACTACTCTTTGTAAGTCCGCATAAACGAACACAAAATATTACTTCATGACTGACATTTACATCTTACTACCTTCGCACTATTCTAACCACTTTTTCTACAAGAAATCCAATTTTGAAAATCGAGGCTAAAGCATTGCGTAAGCACTGGCTGTAATCAGAGCCACCTTGGTCACACACTCGGGTGGAGCCAAATCAGACACTACTTCACATTTCTGCTAGATAATTTGTTTCCTTCGCTGCCATAGTCACAACTTTCTCAAATGCACCAGACAAGTCCCTGAAACAGTCTTCATCAACGACTATGAAATACGCACACTTCAAAGCATCGTCCCTCACTACTGCGAAGGACAGACTCAATCGCTCTGAACAGCACCTAATCGCCACACTTCCTCATCCAACGACTCTTAAAGAGAAGGCGACAGTCTTTCGAAAGTGTCCACCGATCCGCCCTCTCTAATGCCAACTTAGGATTCGCATTGGTGAGGAACCAGCGCTCCCCCCTGATTACAGTCGTTAAGATTAACATTTACACCCTTAGATGCGTTTAAGCCTTTCAACCGATTAGTTCAACCGCAAATACTGACTACTGCTTGTACTTTGAGGCTGCAAAATACATTTCCATCTTTTCCTCCAACACTTTCTACCTTTTCAGGATACAAGGAACCTGACAACTTCAAAAATAACACTTTACCAGCCGTGTTTTCTCGCTCCTCCTTCACCTTAAACACAGAGAAGCTTCCTAGCACTGCTAAGGTGGTAACTCACTTTCAGAGGGCTTATGAGTCTGATGAGTAGCTTCGTGGAAGTCAGCCGACCTCGTTTGCTGATTCAAAGCTTTTAAGATTAGGAAACGATTTATAGTTACAACAGCTCTGTTTCGTCATCTCCAGGGAAACCTTAACGATAAAATTAATACAATCAAGTGATCTTACAAGTATCGGACCAAGTAATGAAGTTTTGGAGTAGTAATTATATGGCAGGGAGGGATGACGACTTAGTTTCAACCCAAAACACTGCGGTAATCAACCGGTGCGACGTTAGCTATGCGTAGCTACAACATACTCTGCCGAAGCCGCTTCTGAGCGGTCGTGATCTACATTGGCGGAAGGACTACATCAAGACGACGAAGCTGCTCCTTCGTGTGCAATCACGAAATTTAACCGCAGTAGTTTACTAACACATTTGGAAAGGGGTGCAATAGGTAAAGCTCTCGCCTCTCCCTCCTTGCCCTCCAGTCATTTGGAACGAAGGGAGTGGGAGCGTGTAGGTGGCAATAGACATTGATAAAATAACGAGCGCAGTAGGGTGACGAGGGCTACGCTCGTTCAAGTGGGTCTGTCTCTCCCTTAAGGATGAATAGATGCAAAATGGTATGGGGAAGCACGTCCATTAGGCGTTTGTCGCCAAATAGTAGGATTCAGCCAACTACATCTAATGCAAACACACTGGCATACCAAAGCAGCCCAACAACCGTCAACATTAGCATGCAGCGATGAGGTGATAGCTATTTACTTAAGTAATCAAGCAAGAAATAGTCAGGTTTGAATTAGTGACTGGTCCACCTACCAGATAACTACCCATCCTTATCCTTATCCCTGCATAATAAGCGACACCAGCGGTGATGGGTTATTGACGGACTGGCCTAAAATGCAGGGTCGGAGGCAGGTGAGTTAAGCAAAGCTCCTCGTAAAACATTCAGGCTATCTAAAATAAAATACCTGCCTAACTTGCTTCCTTGTCATAGAGGCGTGTGCATTCAGAGGCTGAGGCCACAACAAATTTGGTCCTTCGCGCAAGCTTGACTTCAGCTCTTCTCCTTCTTCCTGGATTTAGCTGCCTTAAAACGAGCAAAGACTAGGCATTCTTCGGTAATCGGAAAAATGCGTAGATAAAAAAGGGTTTTTTTGCTCATCTGGTGCACTTTCCACTCGAGGGCGATGGTGACGGTTCCTTAAGGCAATGCATGCTTCCTGATCGCATTTCGTTCAACTGAAAGGAACATTCTCACAGCCGCATGAAGAGGATTTGTCCTTCTCGCAGCACTGATTTCCATGACTTAAATGCGGTGACGCACAGACACTACAGACTGTATCCATAAGCCGAGGATTGAGTGCATTGACATGCGAGTACTGATGGCTGGGGAGATGATGATGCAGATTGCGAAGAGAAATCGCATCATGCGGTGTCCACTGGGGTGATAAGAGCAGCCGTGCCATAAAGCAGCTTCCTGAATGTGTGTGTGTGTGGCGGAAATCGAAAAGAATGAGGTGACTTGAACTGTCGGTCAAAAGAGATCGGCTGTTTTGTCAACTTGTACCCTCCTCCTCCACAGCTGCCCTTCACACGCAGACACACTGTCTATCTGTGCCCAAGAAGCAAAGGCGCCTAACAATCAGGCTCCAGTGACCTCAAGCAACCTCAAGTGGCGCTTGTCCTCGTAAATGCTCCACCATTATAAAATCTCTTAACACCCGCCCAGCCAACTATTTGTCCTCTCATGCGGATAGATTCAATTCTCCAATGAGTGATATCACTGGATGTGTTCCTAGGTCTACGCCAAACCTTGCAAATTCTACCACAATTACAAGAAAATAATGATACTTTCGAGATTCTTGTATGTTGTGAATTAACAAGGACAGAAGTGACGGCGAAATGAAGAACCTGTTTTCTGTTTACAGTATCTCGCATTTGAGTGAAGAGTGACGGAAGAAAAGGCGTTCCGATTTACAGCTCTCGTCTGTGTTTCCAACTCACAAATTGAGGCTTCTCCCAGATTGCTTGATCCTGAAGCAGTAGCTTGAGAGTGATTTGGGTGCTGTTTGGGTTAAACAGGATCAATTGTCCAACAGTGAGTAGTAATGTCTCTACTTCAGTGTCAAGTGTAAATGTCACTTGGCGTACTAAGTCCAGTGTGCTCGTTAGCTGGCGACCTGGCTGCTAAGTGGTTTGTAGGTTTGGGAAATTTACTGTGACGGAGGTTAGGATTGCAGCGATTGTTCTGAACAACAGTCGCCGAACAACCAGAGACTTGGTCCAAGTCTTGCTCCTGATAGCGAGCGTTTCCCACTTGACGTGCCATCCGGCATTCGTGTCAATCCCAAGGCATTAAATGAAATCTGGCAATCGCGTGGTCATTCGTTGATGCAACCGACTTGCTGTCCTTTGTCAGTCGTTGTGTGAGGACATTATGGTAGTCATTTAAATATTGTCACATGTGCTTGCGATTATTCGATGCTAAGTCCTTCGTTAACCAGCAGACCAGCATTTCAATGAGATAGTCATGTGTCCGGCTAACTAACTAACCAATATGTGTGACTGTGGCTAGGGGTCAAAGTCTTTTCTCTACGTTCATTTTTCCGTTCTAATGCAAAAACAGATAAGATTAGAAGTGACACCTTAAAAACCGGACTTTTTGGCCACCTTTCCCCTTCCCCCACTTTTCAGTGTCAAAGTGGTCTCGTTCTGGCATCTCTTTTGCATTGCATCAGCAACAGCGATACAACGCGACAGGGCAAGCTAACGAGGTTGAGATCACTCTAAACCAACATCCTATCAGCGTCAGCCAGTGTGGTGACTATTGCATCTTCTTCCATTGTGAATTTTCCTTCGGACAATGGAATGCACGTAGCACCTTCAAATCCCAAACAATCTTTAAACACCAGACACACACACAAACAAATCCAAACATGAAAGAATTTAACAATTGAAATTTAGCTGCCTTACACTTTCAACCTTATAAACGCGTAACCGTACGCCTTAGTTCTCCTTCTCCTTTCCTCCACCTCACCTCCCTTTTCATCCTCCCGACCATTCTTACAAGTAAAATCCTCACAAATTTAACCGTTTTATTTGAATCGCTTTGTCAGCCGCATCGCTGCGATTTTTGCATTTCGGAAACATGGTTGCAATGCTGCCGGACAGAGAAATGATCTACTCAGCATTTCTGCTTGCGTGCGCGACCTTGGCATTGCTAGATTAGGGCAGCACAATGGGCTTTATTCTCCCCTTATTTGGCTAATAATTACGCTGCTTTGTATATCTGATGATGATGGAAGGTGATCCGGGGGGCACCACCGGTGCTCAGTTGGAGTAGAGGTGAGACCGTGCAGACGCCATCAACAGAAGCTGCCGTCGGCCTCAGTGGACCAGGATGTAACTAGCTTCGCAACGCCATCTCTTTCTCATCAACTCGCATTACCGGTGATGCTTGCATGACAACTGCATCCAGTCAACCTAAACTTGTTAAGGTCGACCCATCTGCAGCAGCTATCCACACTAACAAATAGCGTAATTGGGTCGTGTAAAAATAAACTTACCAAACAAGATGCTTCAAATGGTGGCACTACAGCAATTAATACAAACGCGAACTTGGTAGCCCTTTTGTCCATTCATAACAATGATTCAATGTGAGAAATCGCCATCACCACACGAGGAGACGTTGAGCCAGCAGAAATGTCAGTCAACCACCGTGTCGTCACCTTAGAGCGAAGCGTCAATTGTGGTTATGGCAACGACAATTAAAAACAAGGAATGATTTGTGTCATAAGAGTAGCGCATTACCAAGCACAATTAAAACAATTTTTTGCGTGTATTAAATTTTGCGAGGTGGCAGTCCAGTCCACTAATGCTCGAATCATTACCATCCACCCCATTCTGCTCACATAGAAGGCAAAAAGAAGGTATTGCTGTGACGTAACTCTGTTAGCACGATACAGTCATGCTATGGGGTGTGGGGAAGAGGGGGAAAAGAAACGAGGCGAATGGTCTCTAACAACTTAGACAGCAGAAGATGAGCCATCTTTCTGCGCGTCCTCTTTTTACTACCCGTTGGTGTTTTAGCCCTAAAATAACCAATGGAAGAAGAGAAGGGTGAGGATGCGAAATGAGGAGGGGGAGGAGGAGGAGGAGATTGTATGAGCGCGGTGAGCTTACAAGGGTTTTGAGCATTCCACTCCTGCCACCAGCGCTCAGCTAAAAGAAGGAACAAAACCATGCCGATGTGGCTAATGCCTGTAAAATAAGTGGTTTAAAGTGAGAATAACGCTAATGCTACTGTTACCTGCCCAAACAATAAAAGCAAGTCTGCTGAATGACGTATACTGAGTCTGCTTTTTATGATTGAGCACAAAAGCGTGAAGTAAATCTTGAGCTAGAGCCACTGCGCAACTCCTTTAAAGTGGCTTGACCGGTATGCAGAGGAGGAGGAGGGAGAGAAGGGTGTGACACTCACTTGGATCGGTGCCTAGACACACGGCCTCAGTGGCCGGTGCATCCTCCTCGTCACGAAGGGGAGATATTGCAAAACTGGTTGTGTCTCGGTCCACTGAGGCCGGTGGCAGCCTTCGGTGGTGGCGCACACAGGGTCTCACCTCAACTCCAACTGAGCGCTGATGGCGCTCTCCCGCCTCGCCTTTCCTTCTTGTCACATCTACAAGGCAGCACATTTATTAGCGAAATAGGCACACTTACAGTTGACAAGGGTTCTAGCGATACCAACGATTCCCCACAGGTAGGACCATGTGAGTAGGTTCAGTGCACTACTGCTCAAATTGAGCAGTGCAAAGCCCAGGTAGGCAAGTAGAATTACGGCGTAGAGCACTTCTTCTTCCGACAACATCGCGGGTAATTCACGGAAATATGAAACTGTCGACGATGCGCCTGACAGAACATCGATCGTTGGATCGAAGACAGCAATTTGAAATGCACGTGACAGCGTGCAATGAGTGAATCAGAGTGGTCGCGAGTGAATAATGATGTGAGGACCAAATAGCTGCAGTTAATGTAGACAGATTGGAGCAGACTAAGTGACATGCGGTCTAGAAAACTAAAAACCACTCTGAGTCATGCTTTTCTGTGTCTGTCGTGTTGTTAGGCTTCGAGGGTGATCTGGATAATGCGAAAGCTAAAAGCAGAATTGAGGGGTCTTCGTGGATCATGTCCAATGGCAATGCAATCAGAGGAGGGAAGGAAAAAAGTCAAAGATAAGGTGTAAAATGATACAGTTATCGGTAAAAGGTGTTCAAGCAACTCATTTGTCTCTTGTACTTGAAGTCAGTTGATATGGCGTTTCTTTTTGGCTAGCGGACCAGCAACCCGATATTGGGTATGACGGTAGATACACGTTAACCAGGTACAGCCGACGTACGTCTTTCCTTACTCACAGACGATGTTACATTACCCTTTGCCCGATTTGGCTTAAATAAGGGTCAACAAAGCCTTTGGTGTAACACCGAACTTCATTTAAATCAACCTCTAGGATGATGAGAAGGAGAGTGTATAGAGAAAGAGCTATTTGAAAAATCGGCTACTAACCACGAAAACAGCATATGATCGGCTGAAGTTCTTCAGAGCTGTCATCGATTCTGGATCAGCGCCCTGACTCCACAAGAATCAGGTGTAGGGCAGGGGGACAATCAGGGTGTGCAGGTGGGGAATAAAATGTGAGGCAAAGTGTGTTGGAGCGCGAGCGTTTTACTTTCACCACCAGCAGGCAAGGGATTCTTGATCAACTGCAGCATGAGCTGAAGCAAGAGCTGCAATGTAGCACCTGCAATGTGAGTTGAGAAGGAGGAAGGAAAGAAGAAAATACAATTGTGTGGAAAGGTGAGTGAACGACTGGTCTTCCACCCACCTGCTCATCCACAATGACTAATCAGAACAAGGACAAGGCAGAAAACAGAGTCTCTAGTGGTCGGATAGACTCAAGTTTAATTGGCTGTACAGCTTATCACGCCTCACAGATCTCATTGGCCTTTCAATCCAGAAGCCTGAATGTGAACTTAGCCAGATAGGCGTCAATAAGCAAGAAGTACCGAAAAGAGGGAGACTGTAACATCTCAATTCAAAGTCTTCATAAAGCTCTATCACTTGTAGTCCCAGGAAATAACTTGTAGCAAACATCCAACCAACCAATGTCGTCGCTTACCTCCTGGCACACCTGCTACGCATACGTTTTGTTTAAGCATGTGCATCCCGTAAAGAGAAGAAGATTGTAGGTCTAAAGGGTTGAAGGAGGAAGGAGATTGCGTGATTGTGACTCATTATCCGTTTCATATTCCGTCAATCGTAGTTTGAATGTGTCTCAACCAATGCACGTGGAGGCATTGACACCGGCGACCCATTTTGGTTGCTTCGAAGATATTATTTGATAAATTGGTAGAGTTAAGCCCAACCATTACCGACGACCATGGCGATAGTGGGTGAAAACGCCTGACAGCTCATCTTGGTCATGCGACTACTGTCACGAAAAGGGATGTTAGTTTGGGCAATCTCTCATGATGAACTAATCAAACTGCTAGTCAGCTTGTCAACGAGGGAGCCACGAGCAGTGCGACAGTAACTAAATTCCGCATTTCGGTCACATTGAAGGGTCCACATGGGGTGACCAGCAGCTAGCCCAAATGTTGTTAAGATCAATCCCCTCAATTTATTCATACAATTCACTAACACATAATTAGAGGCACATGTTGTTCGCGCCTTAGTTCGCACTGTCACAATGAGGACATATTCTCCTTCCTTGAGGTCATAGTAGCACTGACCACAGAGACGTGGAGGGGAGCACAGTTGTAGACGTCTATCGGGTTCCTTCGGCACCTCTGGCTGCGACGGTCATAGTTACAAGCCAGATGCTGATGGGTATTGTGGACTCTCGGACGTCGAGTGCTGGTAAGGGATCGCATGCGTGTCTTGATCACAGTCGGGGGCACTAAGAGTAGCGTCGTTGTTGACTCCGCTGTCGTCGCATTGACACTTGCTAATGCTGATGGATCTCTGCCTGCTTTGGTATGTCGGTCTAGCTGAAGTAGATGTGGTAGGCTGACTCGTCCTCCTTGGCCAAAGGCATTCAGTAGATGCGGTTTTCTCGTGCAAAAGCATCATTATTCACCTTCGAGAGAGGAGTGTTCTCTGTCAAACGAGCACGAACCTCATCACGCTACGCTCTTTGTCACAATAACAACGGAAATTTTCTCCACCTGGTATCTCTCTCTTTGTTTCAAGGGGATGAAGGCCTAGAAGGGAGAGACAAGCGCTGAACTCATTGCACACCTTTCCGAACGCGTCGGCATAATGCTGCCATTGTACCTAGAAATTGCTCAAAACGGAGCACTCTGGTCTGCCTGAAAGCAGTTCACCCATTAACTTAGAATAAGCCTGTTGAAAGGTGACTTCAGCTAAGTGTAACATTATAATTCACAGCTTCCATTGCACTGGATGATTTCCCAGTAACAGAGCAGAAGATGCTTGAATTGTCGCAGTGCTTCGAGTTGGGTTCAACTCGTTGTTCCTCTCTGCTATGCGATGTTCACAACCCATTCATTACTTCACCAGGTCCTCATAAAAACGCGTTAATGGTAGTGAAAGACCCAAATTCGCGGGTCTGATGGGGTTCGTCCAGTTCTACTGAGGTCGATGCGCAATGATGGTGGTCGTCCATTGAGGTGGCGAGCGAGTGCTGTTGCAGCGATGGATCACTTGCAAAAATGTAAGTCCTCAAAGAACTAAACGAGGTTAGTCAATTTCATTAAAGCTATTGGTTAAAAATTTAAGCCAACCAAAGCAGTCGACAGTCCCACCTACCTCTACGGAACCGGCAGTCCAAGTTACCAGCAAACACTTTCAAAGGGCTCTTTTGCACATTCGAAGACAAGCTCTCGATTTACCGCAATCAGAAGATAGTAAATATGGGGTGCACAAGACAATTGCTTTGTGCCAAATCGTGGATCATTCAGGCATGAGCTGGACCGCATATTCGAGTAAGTCACCTGTTGCAGGTAGCGGCGCCATTCGATATTCCCACCTGGATTCTTACAGGTAGGAGTAGTAACTAAGAAATTGCCAACTTTCTAAACTGGTGAGATTCTTTGATGGGGTTTCAGTAAGGCGTGGTAATGTTTTGACCAATCAGGCAACTACCTGACAAATGCATGGTTTGTGGCTAGATGTGTAGCTCGAAACAGTAGCGTCTCTCACTGAGGATTTGAGGGCACACCCAGCATCACAGCGTTGTCTTTCATTCCCTCCCACGATAAGCATCATTGCAGTTCAGTGAATTCCGATTACCCACCTCACAGGGGTAAACCCCTTTCAGTGTCGATGAAGACGAATGCAAATGCTAACATCTCTAATCCGTTGCCATTTAACATTTGTTTACAGCAGTTGCACACTTTAGTGGAAGTAAAGGCATTGCATGGATAGATGATTGTCGATCTAACTATCTTTCGTATTTAATGAAATCTGCAATAGAAAATAAACAGCACTTTCGATGGCCGCAAATAGGGAGCTGCACTAGTCATAGTAGCTGAGGCGCTTGGTGATTGGTTGTACGGACCCACGGGAAAAGTCACGAAAGCATAGCAGCCACGAAAGCTAGTAGAGTTACAATGACCAAAGCAGCGCAGGTCGTGTCACCGCCAGTCGTGGTTGCTGCAGCAGAAGTCTGGGCAGGTCTGTTGGTCGTTGAGGGGCTTCTTCCAGTCGTGACAGACGCTTTCTCCTCCCCCATTTGATACAACCATAAATTTGCCCCATTATAATAGCAATAATTAGTGTCGAATTCTACACGTCAACTAACTAGTAACTGCTCACATTGAGGAGCGTCTGTCCAACTCTCGGCAGTAGTTTATTTAGTGCCAGGCAGTACTACTACTAATGAGTCTGCGAACTTAATTAGTAGTAGCGGTTACGATACATGGGCAGCGTTACAGAATCGATTCCACTGGATATGGCTAGTCCTAAGCAGTAGTAGTAGTGGTAGTAGTGGTGGTTCAGCTTTCAGCAAAAACGAGCATAGAGGAATCATCTCCCTCCAAAGCTGGTGTAGGGCACCAAGTTGCTCTCTGTCGTCAGATTCTCTCCCATCAATACATGCACAAACGGCGATAGAAATGGTTTGATTTGACTTTAGATTAAAAGAAGTGAAATTCGTCATCAAAGGGAGGAAATGCTGCTTCCACACCTCAGTGTCAAATGTGTAAGCAATAAAGTAGGCAACAATGCTGGCGTCGGTCCCTGATGGGGTGTTCCAGTTCACACACACGCACTGTGGAACGAGTGTGTAATACCTTGTTTGTTTGACTGCCACTTTCGGCTACCCTGACTTGAGTGGCCATGCTGCCCTAGTCGCGTGGGCTGGCCTCCGGACCGCGCCAGCATCCCCGTGCTCCCTGTTTATTGAATACGCGTAACCTGCCATAGTAATGCGCCCTCTTTTGCCTTCAAGGGAGTCTAGGGATGTTGCAAGGTGCTTAAATTTTCACATTCTGAGAAGTGCTATGACCCTCACAAGTGAAAATGTACTGACTTGTCATTGGCTTTAGCGTCTCATTTACACAATCACATATGTACCTCCACGGGGCAGGAAAGAACTCATGACGATTACGTTTTTTTTGCTCATAAGAAGCTAGCTTAGTTGATGTTGAATAAAGTTTATTAAAAGTCGCTGAAGAATGGCAAAATGTCTATTTGAGTAGCTTTGCGCTTATCAAACGAAGCCTTCGTTTTGGTATTGAATAGGCAGTGGTCAGGACAATCCTTTGCAACGTAAGGCAACTTAGTACTTGATGTAAAATCGTTCCCAAACCTCATTTACTATGAATTGGGTTGCTTTTTCCACTTACAACAATGATATTATGTATTTGCTGTGGGATTAGAACTAAGATGATTTGACGTAGACCCCAAAATGCCGATCCAGGTATCCGCAAAGGCGACCGCAAATCTCTCCACGGCTAAACGCCATCTGATTCGCCGGTCAATAGCCAATGGAAAGTAACGAGTTCCAGGAGGATTTATGTCCACAAACCAACCCACATAGCTGCAAGTACACATCGGGTTTGTGTCCGGAAAAGTCTAATTTTATGTCCCATTTCTTTTAAATGGTCATATTTCTTGCTTGCCTTTAAAAGACTTATCGAACATCTGATTGGCCGGGTGATAGCCAATGGAGGAATTGTAGGTTAGACCTGTCATAAGAACAGTTATTTTTTATTTTTGCATGGCAGCTCGACTGATTAGAAAACGAGTGTCTCAGGTGGCCACATAAGAACAATGAGATTCTGCGCTGTGGAGGACGATTGCCTAAATTCTGGAAGTGCTCTCATGCATGCATGTTCTAATGAACTTGTAATCAAGGTTCTACACATTCCAGTTATGTAGTGCCACTTCTCAGCTGTCCTTTCAGAGACGGTCCTCGTGGCGGTAAGCTGGCTCCATCTTCGCTGTTGGTATACCTTGGAGCGCTGAATTGATTGCATCAGTTACGCTTGTTTAACCAATCTTTTTTTTAGTGCACATCCAGAGGTTGTTGTGGGCACTTTCAGTCAGCGTTTGCTCTTCACTGATTGAGCTGGCGACCCCCGTTCGTCGACCGAGAGTTCTTACACGTGGGTTGGTGATTTCTTTTCACGACCCACAATAGAGCACCTGCAGAGGTACCAACTCACACCAAATGGTGGAGAATGAGTGGAAGAGAGCAGATGCACAAACAACTGTTTATGCCTGATGCACCGCCTCAAAGGAGCAATGGATAATATTTTCATTGGTGCCATCACACAAGAGCTCAACTGCGTCAGCCCGTCACCAGCAATGACGCAGGGTGCTAAATGCCCAGTCAACTTCTTCAATGTGTACAATCGGGCAGAAATGAATTAATAAATCAGGAATGGGTAAATAAATTATCACTAAAAGGAGGGAAAGGATATTTGATTCATCAGTTGGTTGATTATTCAACTGTAGCAGTGGACTTCCGTGCTTTCCACTTCGTTCTAGCCAGACGTGGAGTTGCGATCTCGGCCATTTTACTGCTATCTCTCAATCACGACCTTAGCACACACCTTCTTCCCCATGTACATCCATGCGCCTACCTTGGCGTGAATTACAAAGCCATCTTTTACTTTTGCGTGTTTGAGTGAATAACCTTTACTTGTTCGGAAGGTAGCTGCAAACTTGTTGGAAAAGGGAGTAATTTGGCACGGAGGTTATAATGCACATGCGTGTAAGCGTGACCGAGCCACTAAGCCTTAGTTTTAGTGTTCTGCCAACGCTACTGATGTCCACATAAGTAGCGCTCGTCGTCGTCGCAATGATGCTCAGCCTGACAGTGGTAGTGGACAGCGCCGACGCTTGCACATTGGAAATGTGGTAGCAGCGGCGAGCGTTGTATGAGGGAGGATCTTCGCAACGACGGTCCGCTGTGGACTTCCTCTTTGGCAGTCTACATCAGTTGTCAAGAGCAAAGCCTGGCACCTCGATGAGAGGATTGCCGCTTTCTTCCTCCTTCTCCCCCGTCGGTCGATTGATGGTTCCAACTGCGCGCTTTTAAAAATTTTCGTATTATGCGCTATTTGAAGGACTCTTCTTATCTCAATCGTTGTCAGACACTTCCACCACCTGTGACACCACGTGTTTTGGGCCGAGTTTATTGCTCAAGTGTGGTATGCCAAGTTCGTGATGGTTGTTCCTTCTTTCTTGCTTACTTTATGGCGCTTGATTACACCACCTCCTGCGACGATCAGATGGATTGAGTTTGGGGGGTAGGAAAGAAAAAAGGGAGGGAAGGAGGGAGGGAGGGATTGGAATGCTAGATCTCACTGGCGGTCGGGAAAGCGCAGTAGACAAAAGACATTGGACAAGAGAGAAAAGACTCTCCGCTTCAATCACACAATCAGAGTGCAAGACAATGCGGGACGACAGTACCTCGCAGAGGATGACCATAAAAGCTGATGATTTACTTTAAAATGATACTCTAGAAACCTATTTGACCAAACAACCACATTCTAACTCAAGGTGAATCCAAAACGCCATCTACTTATGAGCACATGAGTAGAAAGGTGCAGCTGATGACTTACACCAGACGCAGATCATCTCGTAAGTCCACGTCGAGATTTGTGACGGTGAAATGGAACGCATCGAGAGGCTTTTAAACAACAGAGAGATCTGCGCCGAGGAAGGCTAAACTGCGAGCCAAGTCTCTCCCGTGGGAGGCAGACACAGCCAAGACTTCGGCACACTTCCACTCAAGACTACAATGTGCGTAACTGCCACCTACCGACATCGGGCTCGATTAAAGTCATGTACAGACATAGGATCGTGAGAGTAAACATCATTCAAGGTGCCAGCACATGCCACTTAGTCGAAGATGTTCGAAAGTGGGCAGATGATGCGCTACTCAGTCACCTAGTTGTCGGCGTTTGAACCAGCGGTGCTAATGCATTGAATGCTGCACTGTGGAAGCACACGTCGTCACCCAGTAGAATCAGTCAGAGAAAATGCATTTACTTTGCACTCCTGTGAATGACTAGGTGGATGGTGCAAAATAGCCTTCTGTACAAGTAGCACTCAAGAAAGGCATTCTTTGCAGAGTGGTTGTGAACATACGGTAAATGTTTGAATTTGAGGGCAATGCAGCACTAACAATCTCCATTTCTTCATAGGTTTTTGATAAACTCTACAGTATCCAATGGCGACGTAGTGTCCCTAACCTACTCCTAAATATCCAACACATCCTGCATATGCGAAAGAAAGGAAGGAAGGCGCCTTTACTGGTTTCAACAGTAGCAATAGTTTAGCTTTATCAATGGTAGCAGCAATAATAATAACTAAAGTATTCGCATTACTATAAGAAGCAGCAGCAGCAGTGTTGGCGGCAGAGGAGAGAGGAAGACAAAAGGGCAGGAGAGAGGAAAAAAGGAGACGGAAGGGGAACAAGTTCACGTGTGGTATTCTGCACAGACGGGAGGGTACTTCAAACCACCTCTTCCAAACATCCTATGTCCTCGACGAAATCGAGCAGAGCATGGGCTGGCGGGTGAGTGAGTCGGTAAATAACGGCTCAAGACTGCCCATTGAAACCATAGATCGATAAAGGAGGATCTATCGCCGGCACTAACGCCACCACTACCACCACCAATGACACCGCCAGCCGATGCGGGCCCGAAATTGGTTCCACCATTCGCCTCAATGTGCCCACGAGGCCATTCCGTGACACATTCATGCCACTTGGCTTGCTACAAGTGCAAGAGACGCCATTTTCATCACTTTAAACACGTCACCACTTTCCCATCCTCTTCCACGTCTTCCCAACACCCAAAAAAGGCTCATTCCAACCAAATGTACGTCCTCACCACTACCCTTTGTAAATCCGCATAAACGAGCACAAAATATTATTTCATGACTGACATTTCCATCCTATTACCTTCGCATTATTCTCACCATTTCTTCCACAAGATATCCAATTCAGAAAGTGGGGGCTAAAGCATTACTTAAGCACTGGCTGTAATCAGAGCCACCTTAGTCACACACTCGGGTGGAGCCAAATCAGACACTATTTCACACTTCTGCTAGATAATTTATTCCCTTCACTGCTTTATTCACAAGTTCCTTAAATGTACCGGACCAGTCCTTGAAACAGTCCTCATCAACGACTATGAAATATGCGCATTTCAAAGCATCGTCCCTCACTACTGCGAAGGACCCACTCAATAACACTGAACAGCTCCTAATCGACACACTTCCTCACCCAACGACTTTTGAAGTAAAGGCGACAGTCTCCCAAAAGTACTTACCAATCCGCCTTTTCTAATGCCAACTTAGGCTTTCGCATCAGTGAGGAACTGGCGTCCTCTCCGTGACTACAGTTGGCAAGATTAACATTCACACCCTTGAATACGTTTAAACCTTTCCAACAATTAGTTCAACCGCAAATACTGACTACTGCTAGTACTTTAAGGCTGCAAAATATATTTCCATCTTTTCCTCCAACAATTTTTACCTTTTCAGGATACAATAAACCTGACAACTTCAAAAACAACTCCTTAATAGCCGCGTTTTCTCGCAGAAAAACCCGTATTTTGAATAAACATTGATATAACCTGCTACAAGCACATTGTCGTTAGTTTGGTTTTGTTTACCTGCATAAGTCAAGACAGCGTTTGCATTTCAATGAACAAGTTAACTGCATAGAGACTTTGCATAAATCCAAGAAAGGCACGAACCTTGATATGAATGATTCACTTGTACACCCACACAAAACATATTATCCGCAGTGAATCTGTAATAACTTGAAGCTCTTGTGTCGCTAATGTGGCATATGAAGGGAAAAGAAATAAGTGGGTCTGACTAATTTAAAGAGGGTCGATGAATGTGCAGAATAGCAAATGTTTTTTACTGTTTGTGTGCTGTCTTTGCAAGCCGCTACTCGAAGTGGCGCATGCCCCAATCTGTGTTCATGAAGACTGATTCCACTAACTCTTCCTCCTCTACTTTGCCGCGCTGATGTTGAGGCATCTTGGCAGAATGGAGTATGATGTAGTGCTCACGAGTCCTAATTACGCCTGTGATGTAAAGATGGTGCAATCAGGTAGTGAATGAGCACATCCAAGTATCTCAGTGAGTTCACTGGAGCGATTGATGCGACGGCGAACAGAATTCTCATTAATTGTAAACGACATTTAGTCTACCAAGTAAACGGAAAAGTGAAAAAATTGTTAGAAGAAATTAGGTCAAAATGGATGTACACAAATTTTTGTTGCCGCATATGAACAATCTTTATCCGTTTGCATCCGTCAATGTGTATCCACTCTACAACTCACTTTGTAACACTTCGTGCATTTGACGGGAAATTTGTGACAGCAGACTAAACAGCCGCATCGCACTGAACTTCAATGCGCTTGCACTCAATTAACTTCATATGAAGCCGTTGATACCACTTTGACCGCGACGTCTTCCTCCACCACCGATGCCGCTGTCAATTCCTATAGTATTGCATCATTCATCAGAGTAATGCATGCAGGCTATACTTCACAACCGAACACAATGCAAAGGGATACAATTATGTGGGATAGGAACCGACTGTATGAAGTAGCGCAAACGAGTGAACAAGAGTAGTAGAGGCGACTGAAAGAAATAAAGATGATCGAAATGTTACAAAGCGTGCCATCGGCTCCGAGGGTTCCACATCCGCCACCCGCACATGTACTAACCCGGAGCGGCGTAGCATAACCTCAGTGGTGCCGAAACCCACGGGCATCCACGCAAGGCAACCACTAACGTCTACTAAGTGCTCACTACTTACATTTCTTACCCTCAACTTTCCTTACCAGCTGTGCTACCCTTAGTAACTCATTGCGATTTCTTCCTGTTTGCTCTTGTCAGATTTTGGATGAGACGCATTTTGAGCACAGAAGGAAAAGTACCACTTTTCACGCCCACAAATATGTACTCCTAGACGTTAACATTACCCAAGTTAGTGACAGAATTTCGCTTCACATTGATCTCTGCATTTTGGTAAGTGAACCTGTGCGTCTAAGCAAAGTACATAAAATGAAGGGTGTTGCGTCTACACCTTTGTGTTTTCCTCCTTCTCAAGTAGCATCGCTGCTCATTATCGGCTAAGTTCTTTTCAACCGTCTGTTTTTAGTTTTAACAATCCACTTCTCGAGTTGGCATATGTCGCAATCTTGTATAAAAGGGCTCATTCCATAGCCTCTTCCTTCTCTTTGTCGCTGCTATCCATGTGGCTCATTAACAGTCAGGGAACTAGCGATGCTGCCAGAGTGATCGGATGGCATGGAGAAGGAATACGTGCTCCAGAACTCAGCCTACACCTCTGACTTAAAGGGGACCAACGTTAGATTAACTGTGCGCAAACAAGTAGTCAAATGCGTTCATTGTAGTAATTGGTTCACTAGAGCACTGAGCCAAAACTAAATGGGCAGCAAAGAGCAAATTGTTGCAAGCCTTTGTGGCGATGTACTTGCAGAATGTACAACAGTTACTGCTCTAGCGTCACAAATGCGTCTTGACGGATGTTCACTGTGTCATGAATACTGTTCTGTGGAAGATCCTCAGTATCTGTAACTGCCTTCTGTAGGATATCGATGCGTGAACTTAGCTGCATTTCCAACAGCATGCATTGGCTGTCAACCCTTCGAGTGTGCAGTCGTCAGCTAATAAGAAGCTTGAGGCAGTGGTAAGTGCTGGTTAAATGATGGCATCCGAGTAGTTAGCGCACTTCATGGATAGGTTCATCGTGGTCAATTGTAGCTGATATAAAGGGCTGCAAAGACTGTGAAGATCATCTTCATCAGACTAGAAGTGATACCGTTTGTGCATTCCGCGAAAGAATGTCAACGAGTGTAGCCATTGGGTTCGACTTGGGAACAGCGTTCTCGTGAGTTGGTGTTGTCCAGAATGGCAGTGCTGAAATTATCGCTAATGATCAGGGCAACCGCACAACGCCAAGTTGTGTTGCTTTTATGGATCGGTTTGCCTCGTCGGTGAGGCCGCGATGAGGCAGGTAGTCATGAACCCTACCAACACAGTATTTGATGTGGAGCGTCTGATTGGACGCCGTTTTAAAGACAAAGCTGTACAGGTCGACGTAAAGCGCTGGCCTTTTAAAGTGATAAATTCTGGAAAAATACCGAAGATTGAAGTGCAGCACTGTGGTAAGGCAAAGCGTTTCATTGCAGAGCAGATCTCGTCCATGGTGTTATCGAAGATGGAGGAGACAGCGGAGGCATACCTGGGCGAAAAGGTGACGAATGCTGTTATCACAGTGCCAGCGTACTTTAATGACAATCAGCGTCGGGCCACGATCGATGCTGGGAAACTGGCAGGCTTGAATGTGTTGCTCCTCATCAATGAGCCAACTGCAGCCGCCATCGCCTTCGGAATGGACAAGAGATTTGACAGGCAGCGCAATGTGCTCGTCTTTGATTGGGGTGGTGGCACCTTCGACGTGTCCATCATGTCGATAGAAAACGGGAAATTTGAGGTGAAAGCGGTTGGTGGTGACACGCATCTGGGCGGTGAGGACATTACCTCTCGTCTAGTAAACCACTTTGCAAAGATGTTCAAGAAGGAACACGAGGGAAAGGACCTGACAACCAACAAAAAGGCCATCAGCCGTTTGAGAAGGGAGTGTGAGGAGGCAAAGAGATTACTGGGTTCAGCTGATCATACGAACATAGACATTGACTCGTTGTTCGAGGGCATTGATTTCAGTGCTACTCTCACTCGAGCCCGATTCGAACAGTTGTGCTCGGACCTCTTCAACAGGACGATGAAAGCAGTAAAGACTGCGTTGAGTGATGCAAAGATGAAGAAGGCTGAAGTACACGAGGTATTACTGGTTGGTGGATCGACGCGTATTCCGAAGGTGCAGAAATTGTTGCGGAAACTCTTCGATGGCAGAGAATTAAAAAAGTCTGTCAATCCAGACGAGGCAGTGGCGTACGGGGCAGCAATGTTGGCAGCTAATTTGACTGATCAGAGACTGATGGGTATGGAGGATTTGGTGCTGCTGGAAGTGACACCACTGTCTCTAGGTTTGGACAACTATGTTGGTGAGATGAAAACAGTGATAAAGCGCAACACGCCAATTCCCACGAAACAGACCCAGCTCTGGTTCACGACCAAAGATGGTCAAACAGAAGCGCCATTCGGGATTTATGAAGGTGAACATGCGAGAGCGCGTGGCAATTACCTTTTGGATAAGCTAATTTTGACTGGTCTGCCACCGGCGCCACGTGGTGAGATTAAGATGGACGTGACCTTCGAAATTGACGAAAATGGCATTCTCAACGTGTCGGCGGTGGAAAGGCGGACAAAGATACAGAAAAGCATTACGGTTACCAACTACGGAGGTCGTCTGTCTGAGAAGCAGATAGAGCAGATGCTGAAAGATGCAGAAGCCTTCAAGCATGAGGATGAGATGGAGAGGGGTAGAATGGCGGCGATGCATGAGTTAGTAGGCTATGCCTTTAACGTAAAGAGGGAGTTGGAGAATGAGGAGGAGCATCGGAAATATACACTAGCGCAGTGTGAAGAGACGATCAGGTGGGCAGACACCAATAAAGAGGCCAAAAAGGAAGACTGCGAGCAAATGCACCAAGTGCTTGAGAGCGAGTGCGACCTTTTTACGAAAACGGCGCATCTCGATTCGTGAGCACAGAGTCATGAAAAGCTGAATGGACGGTCGTGTAGATTGACTTATCTCCCTTCACTTTTACCCTTCTGCTCTTATGATTTTTCGTTGGACCTGTGCATGCCAATTAATAAAGTCCCTCATCAGTTTGTCTGCTTTTTTCTCATCCACAACCGTGTCATCACACGATCTCATAACTTGGCATACGTCTACAAGAATAGTAAAGAACACACTAGCATCAATTCGAATCACACTCCATTAGGCTGAGACTGACAGATACTTCAGTGCTGGATCTCAGCCCAAGCTTAAGGCAGGAGTTGGTTCGTTTCAAACTGCCTCCCGAGTGCTTGCAAGCGATCGGCTTCAGACGTGCATTACATAAAGCCTTTGAGGTTGGTGAATCCAAAAACAAGGAATCAACTTTATGCCGCAAATCAGCAGCTTCGCATTCCATGGATGAATAGCGGATGGGTCGTCATTTGAGGACTGCCATTTATTTTGCTCGTCAGAGTTGAATTCAGTGGTAGTTTGCAGAGTGATCGCGTCAAGGTTGACCTTTTAGAAGGTCACACCAAACCAACCAGCCAGAATGGTGTCAGCGACGCCATTCAATTGCTATATGAACGAACTTAGTCTTTTGTCATGCACCCACCCTTGCCAGTGATTGTGATGACCCATTAAAACCTAGCGCAGCTAACACATATGACAAACAAGACTGTTTAAAGTGAACAATTTAAACAGGGATAGCCTTTGTGTCTTCGGAAAGAGTAACAAGAGCAAAGCATTTTGATAAATGAAGACAAGATTCCAAAAATCGGTGGTAACCATGACGCTGCTGGTGTCTTTGGGATTTTAGTTTCATAGGATTACCCAAGGCGGTACAATGTGGTTGCAGCCCTGTCCATGGCACCATAATTCATAGCTGATGTGACGTTCGATGCGAATGTAAATGAAGTGGATCGTACATTGACGACTGGTGCACAATTTCTATTAGGGGATGCACACAAATAATTCCGAGGAGGTCAAAAGCATGACGAATCACGTCAATTGAACTTTTCACCCGAAATCTAAATTATTTTACGCTTTAATGGTCACTTTGAACCAACTTTCTGGGTCTAACCGCATTCATTCATCTACCCATCCACCGAAATGCCTGTTGTTCTACTTAAGAAGAGATTGGTTGAAGACGTCGTCTTCGAAAACTCTCATTAATTATAGCTGGTCATTGTTATCCTAGCAGCTGATGCCTAAGCATTGCAGTTTTGCAAATCGTTCCTAGTTACCCTTCACACCATCCTACCAATTTGCAATGAGTGCTTAAAATCTCTACAACTAAGTTATTTCCTCGGCCATTCAAACGGTGAATTTAGGCCATTTGCAATCACGGCGTTGATACTCAGGAAGGTCTTCATTTCTGTCGAAGTAGCACCGTCTACTAGTCGCCGTTGATTAGACATTCTACTTAACCCAAAATCCAACGATTACAAGAATGTTGCCAACTCACTGTGCCGCAACTAGTGACTTAATGATTGGCTTTGCTGCCTCAGCCAAGAGGCACTAATTCTATTAGGCATTGCCTTATTTGGAAAAGAAACACTTGCAGAGTCTTTTGCAATTATACGAAATGATTTCTTGACATTTACTGGAGAGAACATTCCTAGCTCAGTACTTGGTTGGGTCCCACAGGCATCGAAACATTGTCAGTCAGGAGTCAATACATTGGCTCTTCTACGGTGCCTCATTTGTGCTACCCGCACGTCAATATGGAGCTGTCGCCGCTGCTCACACCATTGCTTACTTGCAAACCTGTTTGCACAGGAGTCTGCGTAGTGCTTCATTCCCTCGAGTGTGCAACCGCTAACGAATGCGAAGAAGCGTAAAGCTGTACCAAATCATGATTGAATGAAAACCCCCCAATAAACACGCCTCGTGGCTAGAAAACAGGCGTAGACACCAATGAAACCGTTGTTTGGAGGCTTGTGGTAATGGAATGCATTCTTACACTACAATTATCGCTCTTGTCTCCAAAGACGCCTCCGTCACACCTGAATCGGGTGGCACCACCCAAGGGCCGATGAAAGGTAGGAGTGTGCACCAAATGGGTTGCGCGGCGATTGGCTAAAATGGAGCCAACCACGCATAGTCCTGCGTCATCAGTCACAACATTCAACTGCGAATATGTTTGAGCGGGTAATGTGAAGTATTTAGCGCAAATTTCGTAAGGCTATGCAATGTTGCGACAGAATTGTGCTATTACTCATTGTCAGTGCCAGTAGCACTATTCTTACTGCCTAAATGGAGAAGATCTGGCTGGAGTGATGATGACAAATGAGACGAGTACTAGAGTTATCCACCGCCATAATCATAAAAGGATCCCCGAATCTTTTTGTAGTTAGGAATCTATGGTTGCATGCAAATTACCACCGATAAGACAATTTTTAGAAAATGTAGAGGCTTGTCAATGGTGCAAACGCATTCGTCATGTTGGTTAGTCGGTCAGACAGAAATAATGGAATCATGCGCATTTTGTTCGGATGGACGTCCTTATCGTAATGGCTGTGATGTACGTAGAGACTGTGGCGCAGATTGCATTGGCAAGGGAAAGGTGTGAGTTGGCCCTACCCGGCTGTTAGTTCTGATTTCATACCCGTTGAAGAGGGCGACTTAATTCTGTTTCTCGCTGGTGTGTGTGCGCGTGTTCATGTGACAATAAAGAAAGAGGAATTAGGAGTGGTAAAAGAGGAAGAGAAGCGAAGAAGACGTCTGTGGTAAATGAATGAATAAAAAGAAGAGTAGAGAAGAAGAAGAGGACAAGACGTCTACGACGATTAAATGGAAGAAGGAAATGGAGAGTGAGGTCGAGCGTTTGTCTGTGTCAATGAGGCGGAAGGCAGGAAGGAAGAAAATGGGAAGGAAGGCGAGGAGGAGGGAATGCTAGATAATGGGGTGGGGAAGAAGAGGCAGTGATGCATGTATGTGTGTATAAGACCTAAAATAAGAGTATCAGTGATGGGAGTGAAAGGGGGTAGAAGAGAATGGTAAATTGCTAATACAAGTGTGTGTCAGGTGTGTGCGACGGTGCGATAAAATCCAAAAATTGTGAGGTAAAACCTTTTAGGAAAAGAAAAGTAATTGCTTAACAAATTATTGTTCTACTTATTTTAAATAGGAAAATTTGAAAGGGAAATAAATAAATTCGCCAACAATAAATAAATGAAGGAAGGAGGGTAGGAAGCTGGTAGTTCGTCACTTACAAAGAGCGTGAAAAAAGAAGGAGACAGAAGGGACTTGAACAATGTGGAATGCATAAAAGATCCAAAAAGGAGGGTGCAAGAAAGGCAAGGAATAAGTGAATGAAAATGTGTGTCACGGAAATGCGACAGCGGTAAAGATGATAAAAAGAGAAAATGTTACTAGCGCGCCTGATGAAGCCTAAAGAATATTAGGAAAAGAGAAAAAGCGCTTGACTTTTCCCAATATTATTGTTTGGTTCTTCTTGTTATAAAAAAAGATGCATTTAGATGAATGATTTGTAGCAATGCGGTGCAACGCGTAGTACATAAATAATAGTAAAATGTGAGGAGGAAAGAATGAAGGGACCTTTACTTCCTCCTTTTAAATTGTTGGATAAAAATGCAAAAGGAGAAACAAAAATGAGGAAAGGGGTGGAAAAAAAGAAAGAAAGAACGAAAGAAGGAAGGAAAGAACGAAAGGATTTTGAATGCGAGCGAGGCGATGGAGGTAGAATGTAAAAGTGCAATGCAAGTAAAGACACGCTTCCAACTGTCAAATGGTTCCGCCAGTTTTGCTATCATATGATAATGAATGTCAGACAAAGTCTTAACGTCGGCACACTTTCCTTGCTGAACCATCCTCTTAGTCAGACGATGGGCGTTCAGAAGACATGCTTCTCATTAAGGAAGGGAACTAAATCCATAATGGCAAAGATGACTCCCAAGGAGTGTAAAGCTACTTCCGTTCTCTTGCGACGAGTAGAGTAGGGGATTGAAGGCCAAGGAGGGGAAGATAAACGCAAAATCCATCGGACAAACTTCTACGGATAAGTTGTTAATATTGTGACCTCATAGATGGGAACGGGGTGCAAAGGAGCAGCCCCACCTTGCGTGGAGGATGACATTCCCTCAATTCGGATAGAGACTGTTTAAAAGGATGTGTGATGTCTTACTGACCACAAGCCTATTTATGGCATCAACCGACCGAGGTACAAGGTTCCGGTCTTACGCTTAGCAATAGGATGGGCAATCCGTAGTCATGTGAAGGATGAGCCAAGTCTCAGTAGACTTGAAATCTCAAAGGTACATCTACCAGCCTCGATAAATTTTAGACCTTTGCCTAACTTTGCCCTTACAACCATCCAGTCGACTTTACAATCCAATCGTTACGCTTACTTCTTGCAAGTGTGATATCTACAGAGGTGTCCTTCTGACTAAGCGAGTTCGCGTAATTCCGGTGGTATTAGGACCCACGGAGGAGATAAGGGACTGAAAAGAACAAATATGAGGGAATTTTTCCACTTCCTTGCTCGTCAGATTCTTTTGTTGTAAGTAGCTGCCTTTGCCTTCCTCTGAGCTACCGCTGTTTGAGATAGTTGATTAACGAGATAGCTGGGTTAGCCTAATGGGTCAGAAGATAAATTGAGCAGCGGATAACTGGGAGAGATGGAGATGAGCAGCATGAGAGCCTTGAATGTAAATGCTGTTGAATGCTCAAATGGAAGCTAAGAACATGGCAATTGACACCTTAGATGGACAACGCTCTCTGCCAGAGTTCATTAAGTTTTCACACAATCTGCCATTCTGTCGCACAAATTGTTGAGTGCGTGACGGACCAAAGCAGCAGACCAACTGAAAATCCCCCTAACCAACAGCTTGCGACTGTGTTACTTTGTCATTGTTCTCTGGAGTGCGTCGATACCATCAGTGAAATTTGAGAACTGAAGATTTGTTTACCTTACCACCCAACGGTGACGAAGTTGCATACCATGAATTTTCTCATTTCGACTTATACGTCCAACACAACTGTGGCTTATTGTAGCCCATGGAATAGATTGGCGTAGAGAAGAACCCAATGTGAGCTATTGTCTCCTCTTCTTTCTCAAGGCATCTGTCTTAATCACTTGATACACCCTGTTGGGCAAGCCGTTCCCAGTGAAGACCAAATGATATTGGAATGAAGTCTTCAGTGCTGCATTTTTTGCTCTGCTTCCAGTGATATGAAAATGTCGTTCACCTTGTCGGCATCCGAGAGTTTAGTGCTGAATTGACTGCGGGTAGCCGGATTGCTGAGAGGTCGTCTGTTCTAGATAATACGACCAGGCACCACCTCAACAACTACTAAAATATAGAGGTGAAATCCTTCAGAGATTGTTGGTGGATTGAGAAACGGCTGGAGAATTCATTTAACCTAAAGTAATCAACCCTCTTTGTCTATGTCATGCCTATGCTGGCCAGACAAACACCTTTGTCTGGTCCGTCACAGACTTCATTCCGACGACTCCATGCGAGGTCTGAAGTCATCGAGTTGTGCATATTGGTGATTCTAGTGAATTATCCGCCTCAATTACTGCTTCCTTTTCCTACTTATTTGATTAATCCTGACCACCCTCACACATACTCACCTACCCACCCTAAAGCACCGTCGCTTATTCCATCCCCTTTTATTCAATGCTTCCCAAAATGAGTAATGAAAATTAGCACTTGAAATGGGCGAAACTGGACTGAATCATACCAATATGCCAAAGTTAAAGCAGATAAAAGGTAAGAAGCACGAGCGGCCATACATAAATAAATAAGGCAAGAATACCAGCATCAAATTTAATTTAAATTGGCAGCAACACCTCTAATGTCATTATGTTGCCAGGTAGCAGCAGTTCACCAGTGCGCAGCCTCGGCATGTGCAGGAGAAGGCTACGCAGACTAACTCATCCTTTGATAGCAGCTTCGCGAAGTCACCGAAGCGTGAACATTGCGGCGATGTGACTGCCTTGTCTGTCGTCAGCAAGAAGACGAGTAGTTGAAAATGAACTGCGTGCGCAGCAGCTCCCAATAACCCGAGCTCGCCAGACTCGAGCAGTTGGATTCTATGAGGTTTTGCGTGCTAACCGCTCACACTCTGCTTGTTACAAGAGTGTAGAGATCAAGAAAAGAAGACGAATGTCCTTACCTTTGCACGCATTGCGATCAGCTCTTTAAGCAGTGCTTTCATTTATTACTTCGAGAATTCGCCTTCAAGTGATGTGATTGATGCCGCGTGGGGCGTTGTTAAAACAGGCATCACACGGCATTCTTGCAGACGAAACCACGAGAGCTACTTACTGACAAGCAGTGAGGCGGGAAAGATTTTTATGCTTGTTTTCTCTTGCCTCTTCTGTGCCCAGTGGATCCCTAAGACTGCGAAGACTACGCGAACTCGCTTGGGTCGAAAGGGCACCTCCCATGACATCTCTCATGCAAGAAGTGTACGCGTCGACATGAGACGGTGATTGTCACTGGATGCTTGTAAGGACAAAGTTCATCGAGTCTCAAAACTTATGGAGGCAGCATTCGCAAGGGTGTGTAAAGGTTCGGAGTTCGTCTTTTCTTACTTGGTCCTCATTCACTCAAAACGAGTAGATTGGATGCAGGTGGGTATCAGTATCCAGAACCGGTGCTGGTGCTCCACCGCCACCGTTAATGCGATTGGTGCTGATGCAGCACTGCTGAATTCTACGGCCAGACTGACCGCAGCATCATTAGTGGAGACGGATGTGTAGCCACTTCGTCAGGTCGACACGTTTGCATTATATACGCTTTAGCTAATCAGTCCTCAAAGTTAGACGAGATGCGTTCAACGAACACGTCTCTGGCTACCGAATCGTCGTCATCTATCTTCAGCAAAGGTACTCACTGAACGAGCATCATATCACCGTTAAAGAATGGTCCCTATCTGCTTTCACTTTAGTCTAATTAAGGGAATAAAGCCTACGCAGAAGATGAGAGCAAGAGGGTGCGCGAACGCAGTCACAGAAATTAACAAATCCATTGAAATGTGTCGCAGACTCAGCACCAAAGCTTCTTTGGTGCAATGATGAGCAAGGATAAAGTGTCCTCATTTGTCCCTTCTTTACCACCCTCCAGCCCCTTACCCTTTTGTATGATCGCATGGTTTAAAAAGTGATTTTGCTACATCTTGCGCTTCAACCGCTTCTTCTGTAAAGGAAGAACAAAGGAAGGCGCTGGCTTCAATTGCCAATTAATGTGACTTTGATAGACCAAAGTCCTTACGTTTTGGTCCTTTGTTCTCTCGCTTCCTCCAGACAATCTGTTAACATGCAAGCAATCTCGCCTTGCATTCTCTCAAAAGAAGCAGAGTGAGAGCAGGCAGCAAGCGCTTCTAGTTGTTGTTTTGATTAATGAGGGAGATTGATGAGGTTTGTGCTGCATTGCAGGTAAGTGCTGAAAAGCAGCGTTTAGACCAATTCACTACCCGACAATACCATCATCAGGCGAATTGGACTGCTGGTCTGCAAGCCATAACACGAAACGCACAAGGTGATATAGTATCTTCACCCCAAGGTAGACAGCACTAACAACCTAAAGACCACAGTTGTGGGGTGACTATGCTATGCTTAAATTAATGATGACGCCTTTAGTGTGAATTGGGATGGCACCACTTTTGGTGTTGCACTGACTCGTCAGGTGCGGGGAGTAGTAACTAGTCAATGACGTGGACTAGCGTCAGAACACGTTGCTGGCTGGCTGCTCAACTGGCTGACCTGCACACTTGGCCTTCCACTCCCGCAGAATCGCTGATAGGGGACAAAACCTGCTTATAACTACTGACCTCTCTATTTACCACCTAGTCAGCCATTTAAATAGGCTGCACCGTGGCCAACTCTGACATTGCCCATTTCCCTTTCTTTCTGCGATCCCAATAACACACACAATGTACCCCTTCAACATATGGCTTGGAGAAATCTACTTCAGTCCTGTGAGTGGCCTCAAGTGGGATATTTCTCAGCCATACACATGCGCAGTACAGGATTCTTAATATACGAAAGCTAAGACGCTTGTTAATGGCGAGCAAGAACGCGTAAAAGAAACCAGTTTATTTGTTTTCTACGCCACTTTTTCCATGTTAGATTCCCTCAACTACGCTGTTGCATTATATCACTTAGGTTTTCACTCAAGAGTCACCTTCAGAATCTGCTGTTTTAGAGTGACCGTCCCCGCCACTGCAGCATGCACTGTGTGTTGAAATTGTCCTCCTCGGCACTCGATTTGCCTTTCATATTGGCCGGGTAATTGAATAGTGCAGACTGCTTCTTGGTCAATGACCTATTCTATTGCGCAGCCTACTTCATACCACCAACAGCAAGCTCGACCCATTCGGCATGTCAATATTGCCAACCGCGGTGTGAGCACCAGCAGATCATCCGGCCGTGACCGTGGTTATAGGTATGCAAGGCAAGCAAAAGAGGTTACTAGCGAATTCCTCACATCTACTCAGCTATCCACTAAAAACACGCATGCTTATTGCATTCCTTTCACATATCATCATGCTACAGTGTAAGGAGCTGGGAAATAATGAGAGTAAAGAAAAGGAAATAAAAGAAAAGTCGCCAAATATCTCAGTGTCCTTTTTTATTTTTCTAATTAGCATTTTGACACTAAAAGTAGGCGTGAGAAGACAGCATTGATATGGAGGAGGGGGTAGAGATGGAGATATCGCTTTAGCGGTTGATGGCAGCAATGACCATGACGCTCTTCAGACTTCCCTGCACTGCTAACCTGTACCACAGTAAATTCCTCCGATCATCAACCCACTCAACAACTGCATCACGGACCAAAAAACTAACTGCACCAACCAGTCACCGATCTATATAAAAGGCAAAATCAATGGGTCGAGACATCCGCACACAACGCACAACTACTAACCAACTAATGAGTAGCATGTCGCAGTGCCAGTGTATCGTTTAATGGGCCAGCCAGCTGCCTACCTCGCATCCTAGTTCAGTCCAGCATTAACCAAACCACCTTCTAGTATCTATCAATCAGAGAGCAACGTCAGCTGTCCTTCGGAGAGGACTATTAGAATGTCTGTGTTTGCCCGATTAGCGTCCACTCCTCCTCAACTGCTTCCAGTCAGTAGATTAAGCACAGAATGCCAAGACGCACTGATGCTTTGCAGCAATAGCATTCTGCAACTGCATTTACCACTTGCGTGCCCATCGCTTTTACCTTCGATTCACTCTTTGCTCGAGACTAAACCGGTCTAAGCGAAAGCTGTCCTAGAAGAACCCTAACTGTTCGACAGTTAAAAAAAGGTTGATGCAATTATCCTGTACACGACAATGAAACCCTCATCGTACAGCCAAACGCAAGACCAAAACTATCCATTAGTCAATTGGTGCCTTAGCTTGGCTTGTGGTGAGCAAGAAATCGAACACAGCCAAGACATTTGTTCTTACCTGCTCGTCTTGGATGGCCTGGATGCATCAGGAGAAGCTTCGTGCAAAACACTTGACGTCTTGCGATGCCTCAAACCTGTCAACTTGAGAAAACGATGCACCATTGTAGGAGCAGCATCCCATCATTAGAGTCAAATGACGCTAAGTAGGGCAAGGTGAACGCTGAACCTAGTGCAGGTCTTTACGGAATTGTTGGCACACCGCTACTGACATTGCAGCCACAAATTGTGCACAGAGGAACAGATCGCTCTACCTGGAGGCTAATTTTTCACCAATGTTAATCAAGACCACAAGCATGTGACCTCCGCATGATGATCGCTCAGTCGCCAGAGGAGCAATGCTTGTACAGCCTGCTTGCTTGAGAATATGCCAAAGGTGAGGAAGGGACTGGAGTGTCATAAACACAAATCAGTGGCGCTAAGGGCGTATGTGCAAAAGAGCCCTTTGAGGGTGTTTGCATTTAGCTTGACTGCCGGTTGGGTAGAGGTAAGTGAAACTGCCGACTGCTTCTCATCAATCGTTGGGGTGGTAGCTCGCCTTTGGATGGCTTGAGTGTTTAATAAGCGGCTTTAAGGAAATTAACCAACCTTGTTCCATTCCCTAAAGACCTGGATTTTCGGAAGCGATTCATCGCTGCAACTGCACTCTCTCGCCACCTTTTGGAGACCTCAAAGGACGGCTATCATTAGCGCGCATCGACCTTTGTAGAACAGGGCAGACCCCATCAGACCGATAAATCTAGATCTTTCACTGTCAATAACAGCGGTGTGCTTCATTCTTTGCAATAAACAGGTACAATGGCAACATTATGCTAACGCGTTCAAAAAGGTGTGCAATGAAATCAGCGCTTGTTCTCCTCTTCTTGATCCTCCCTTTTTTTCTTGGAACGGTTAGTGGAAGAACGAGTAATGAACAAGAATCATCGGCGACATGACAAATAAGGTAGAGTGATGTGGTTTGAGCTCGTTTGACTGAAAACACTCCTCGCTCGAAGGTGAATGATGATACTTGTGCATAAGGGTGTGCATCCATCGAATGCTTATGGCCAAAGAGAAGGGTTCAGTCTACCGCATCTACTTCAGTTATGTCGAAACTGGCAGCGATCTATCAACATTAGCAAGTGCCGATGTGATGACAGCACAACCAGCAACGACACTACTCCTGGTCTTTCGGACGACGATCTAGAGTAGCATTTGATTTTGTACCGATACTCTACGCCCGAGAATCCTCAATCATCAACGCGGTCAATAGCAACATCAGCATCTAGCTCGTACCCGTGACCGATGCAGGCAGAGGTGCCAAAGACGTCCGATTAAGCCTCTACGATTCCGCCCACCATCGACATGGTTGGGTCTGGCTCTACCAATTCCTAATAAATTCTTTAATAGCGCAGAAAGTGGACGCCGTTTGAACTACAATTGACGAAGCCTTTTTCGATGTTGATCTGAGTGGGGTACCTTGCGTTGAATGTTACACAGACGATGATTTATAATTGCACATTCTCTATTCTTCTATCCTTCCTTAGGTTAACATCCTTCTCATCTTAACGGAGGACTCACGCTTAAATGAAACAACCTGTTGCAGTAGTGTGAAGACAAACCATTTGGACAATCGAAGCTACACATTGACACGATGGATTTGGGGACAGACTAGTATTGTGAGGTTGTGAAGTAACTTCCACACCTTAGCATCTTTAATTCCTAAGCAATTTTTAAGCACCGCACGTGCACAAACGAATTTTAAAATCGGACACTCTTGCGAATCGTTGCGTTCGAGAGATAGTGCGTCCTGGTCATTGCTAAGCTATGGTTCAGCCACTCCTTTGTGTTTATGCTCATTCGATGGCCGGCCAATCACTCTATTTCAACTTGTCTTTGCACAATTTTGGCGGCTTTATGCAAGGTGTGAAGCATTAGAATATCATGGCAGCCGATGTTAGAAGGAGAGGCAATGCGAGATGTGAGGCGGGAAGAGCACTTCAGACATGTGTATGCCCATTAACTTTCCATATTACGGAATGTCTGTTGCACAGTCGGTAAGCTGGGTCGCTGACAACCCTGTTCACTCATTTCTCACCAGAATTGACATAGTTGACCAATATTTCAATGTGGTGGCGCCTCTCACACCCACCCATCCACCCAGTCCACCGATGCTCATCTCATTACCACCCACCCAATCCTGCCCACATAGAAGGCGAAAAGAAGGTATTGCCATGACAAAACTCTGTTAGCACGACACAATCATGCTATGGGGTGTGGGGAAGAGGGATAGGGAGAAAAGGAAAAGAAACGGGGCGAATGATCCCTAACAACTTAAACAGTAGAAGTTGCGCCACCTTCCTGCGCGTCCTCTTCTTACTCCGGGTTGGTGTTTTGGCCCTAGAATAACCAATAGAAGATAAGAAGGGTGAGGATGCGAAATGAGGAAAAGAAAATGTGCGCCTAGGCACACGGCCTCAGTGGCTGGTGCAACCTCCTCGTCACGAAGGGGAGATATTGCGAAACTAGTTGTCTCCCGGTCCACTGAGGCTGGTGGCAATCTTCGTTGCTGGCGGCCACAGGGTCTCGCCTTAACTCCAACTGAGCGCCGGTGGCGCTCTCCCTCCTCACCTTCCCTTCTTGTCACATTTGCAGGGCAGCACATTTATTAGCGAAATGGGCACACTTACAGTCGACAAGGGTCCCAGCAATTCCAACAATTGCCCACATGTGGGACCATGTGAGTAGGTTCAGCGCACTGCTCCAATTGAGCCATGCAAAGCTCACGTAGGCGAGCAGAAATACGGCGTAGAGCACTCCTTCTTCCGACAACATCGCAAGTGGGTCACGGAAATATAAAACTGGCGACGATGCGCCTGACACATCGATCGTTGGATCGAAGACGGCAATTTGAAATGCACGTGACAGCGTGCAATGTGTGAAGCAGACTGGTCGTGAATGATAAAGAAATGTGAGGCTTCGTGGACGATCTGGACAAAGAGAGGCTTGACGCTTAAATAGCTGTAGTTAATGTAGACAGATTAAAGCGCATTAAGTGACATGCGGTGTAGAGAACTAAATACCACTCCGAGTCATGCTTTTCTGTGGCTGTCGTGTTGTTAGGTTTCAAGGGTGGTTTGGATAATACGAAAGCTAAGAGCGGAATTGAGAAGTCTTCGTGGATCATGTCCAGTAGTAATTCAATAAGAGGAGTGAAGGAACAAAAAGTCGGCGATAAAGTATGAGATGGTGCCGTCATCGGGGAAAGGTGTTCCAGCAACTTATTTTTCTCTGTCTGTTGAATATATTTATTCTATCCTGATATTTTGCCTTCTTTTGCCCTCAAGGGAGACTTTGGACCCCACAATAAAGAGCTGGCTTGGAAGTGGGATTATGAGGAGAAGGAGAAGAAAGAGGACGAGAGGGAGAAGGGACCGCATTGACAAAGTCACAAGAGTGGGAGATTATGGGTGCGATTCTTAGCCCTAACATTATCTGTGGCTCAGTAAGCATGCATCATGCTCTCTTAGCCTTCTCATGTCTCCTGACACAAAAGGTAATCCAGTTAAATTGTCGAGCGCTCCCACCCCTATCATGATCAACTATCCCAGCAGAATCGAACCCGTTTTCACAATTGCATTCGGGTTAGTGGCAGATCAGGTAAGTTCAGACAATTAGCAGTCATGTCATGACAGCTGCCACACGAAGCAGACGCTCAGGTAGCACTCCACTAAACAATAAAACTGTCAGTGTGGTTGATGCTTAAATCAGGAAGTAATTGCAAATTTGGCTACTGTGCCACAGCGTCTACCTGTAGTGGGATGTGCAGACATCACAACCGAAAATTGCCATCTGAAAACGTAGCTTACACCCCACCATCCAAGTAAATGCAAAGCGAGATCTTGTACAAATACGCACCTTTTGTGAAGGTGATCGACACCTGCAGGTCAATGTGAGTAAGGTCAATCCATTGCTCCAATTGAGCAACCCGTCTATTCGTTTTGAATATGGACTTTGCTACGAAACACATGCTTAAAGAAAATTAAAGTGTAAAACTACTTGACAAAATAGCATTACCCGCTGTCGTTTGAACTGCAGTACTTTGTTTGTTAGAACTGCCCGTTTATGTCAAGGTCACAGAGGTGGCCGTACTGCCCTAGCTGCGTGGGCTGGCCTCCGGGCCATGCTAGCAGCCTATTTCCCTCTGTTCGGTGAATATATGTACTCTACCCTGCCACTTCGCCTTCTTTTGCTTTAAGGAAGCCTCAAGTCGCTACAGAACTACTATAAGATTTGTTGGCAAACCTTATAGTATCACTATTATGCATTTATATTACTGATACACAAATACCAACAACTTTCTCATTTTGCTTACTTCGTAAATTGTAATTAGCACGTTTGTTGCTTAAATTAAACGCGAAAGTCAAAATTGTTAGTATTTGTCATAATTATGGTCTAATTAAAAAGATATAAAATTTAAACTTTATTTGTTTTACCGGACAAACTTTGAGCTGATTAGTCAGATTTGTGCGTGGCTTGCGTAAGTAGTGCGCGTTTTCGAGGATAACTTTTCTGGATTAATGCGCCTTTATCCGCTGCCAAAAGTCGGCATTCCGGTAGGTATTGAGTATCTCTTTATTGTTTTTAGTTATTTAGTTGTTGTGAGGTATTCTGGACGTGGGATTGCTTCCTTTAAACACATACTTGTTAGAGTAGACGCAAATGCCTCTTAATGTGAATGTTGACGGCTACTTTTCAACTGCAAGTTCTCCTCATGTGCATTTTTCGGTGTGTAGAGCTGAATTGCGGCTGTTGCGGCAGATTGTGGGGCTTGTTTTTAATGACAATTGAATTTGAGTAATGAGGCGTGATTTTGTGGAGGTGCTAAAGCCCTACCAAGTGCTTGGCAATTACTTGCCAGTCGACAAGGGTTCCAGCGATTCCAACGATTGCCCAAATGTAGGACCATGTGAGTAGGTTCAGTGCACTACTGCTCAAATTGAGCAGTGCAAAGCTCACATACGCGAGCAGAAATACAGCGTAGAGCACTCCTTCTTCCGACAACATCGCGAGTGAATCACGGAAATATGAACCTGGTGATGATGCGCCTGACAGCACATCGATCGTTGGATCGAAGACGGCAATTTGAAATGCACATGACAGCGCGCAATGAGTGAAGCAGACTGGTCGTGAATGATAGAGAAATGTGAGGCTTTGCGGACGATCTGGTCAAAGAGAGTCTCGACGACCACATAGCTGTAGTTAATGTAGACAGATTGAAGCACACTAAATAACGTGTTGTTTAGAAAACTAAATACCACTCTGAGTCATGCTTTTTTGTAGCTGTCGTGTTGCTAGGCTTCGAGGGTGGTTTGGATAATGCGAAAGCTAAAAGCAGAATTGAGGGATCTTCCGGGATCATGTCCAGTAGTAATTCAATAAGAGGAGTGAAGGAACAAAAAGCCAGCGATAAAGTATGAGATGGTGCAGACATTGGTAAAAGGTGTTCCAGCAACCCATTCTCCTCGCTCTGTTAAATATATGCATTCTACCCTGATATTTGCCTTCGTTTGCCTTCAAGGGAGCCTTCGAACCCCACAATAGGGAGCTGACTCGGAAGTGGGATTATGAGGCAGGGAGGAAAAAGGAAAAGGGGAAGGGAACGCAATGACAAACTCACAAGAGTGAAAGATTATGGATGCGATTCTTAGCCCTAACATTATCTGTGGCTCAGTAAACATGTCTCATACTCTCTTAGCCTTCTCATGTCCCCTGACAGAGGGAATCAAACAGTTTAGATCAATTCACACAAAAGTAATCCTGTTAACTTGTCATGATCAACTACCTTAGCAAAATCGAATTAGTTTTCACAATTGCATTTGGGTTATTGGCAGATCAGGTAAGTTCAGATAATTACAAGTCATGTCATGACAACTGCCACACGAGGCAGAAGGTCAGGTAACACTCCACTGAATGGAACAGCTGCCAATGCGACTGATGCTCAAATGAGGAAGCAATTACGAAGTTGATGCTTGAATCAGGTAGTAATTAAGAAGTTGGCTACTGTGCCACCATGTCTACGTGTAGTGAGATGTGCAGGCATCGCAACCGCAAATTGCCAACTCAGAACGTAGCTTACACCCCACCAGCCAAGAAGACTTTCAACAGAATTTCGTAGAAATGCGTATCTTTTGTAAAGGTGATTGACACATGCAAGACCATGTAGGTAGGGTCAGTCCATTGCTCCATTTGAGCAAACCGTCTATTCGCTTTGAGTGTGAACTTTGCTACAAAACACATGCTTGAAGCAAATTGAAGTGTACAGCTACTTGACAAAACGACATTGTTCGCTTTAGTTTGAACCTGTAGTACTTTATCTGTTTGTGCTGCCGATTTCTGTCAAGGTCACAGAGGTGGCCATATTGCCCTAGCTGCGTGGACTGGCCTCCGGGCCATGCCAGCAGCCTTCTTTCCTCTGTTCGGTGAATATATATATATATATATATTCTACTCTGCCACTTTGCCTTCTTCTGCCTTAAGGGAGCCTCGGGACGCTACAGAACCACTTTCACGATTTGTTGGCAAACCTAACAGTATCACTATTATGCATTTATATTACTGATATACAAATAATAACACCTTTCTCGTATTGCTCACTTTGTAAAGTGGAATTGGTGTGTTTGCTACTTGACTTATACGCGAAATTCGAAACTTTAAGTATTTGTCGTAATTATAATCCCATCGTAAGTGCATAAATATTTAAAATTCGTTTGTTTTACCGGCCGAACTACGAACTGATTAATCGGATTTGTGCGCGACTTGCGTAAGTGGTGCGCGTTTTTGGGGATAATTTTTGTGGAATAATGCGCCTTTATCCGCTGCTAAAAGTTGAGAGCCCGGTAAGTATTGAGTGCCTTATGAGTATTTTTAGTTAGTCAGTTGTTGTGAGGTACTTTAAATGTCAACTTTTTTCTTTATACACATACTTGTTGGGGTGGAAGGAAATGCCTCTTAATGTGAATGTTGACGGCTACTTTTCAACTGCAAGGTCTCCTCATGTGTATTTTTCGGTGTGTAGAGATAAATTGCGACTGTTGCAGCAGATTGTGGGGTTGTTTGTTTTTTAATGACATTTGAATTTGAGTAATGAGGCGTAATTTAGTGGAGAGGTGCTAAAACCCAACGAAGTGCTTGGCAATTACTTGCTTGGTGGTTTCTTGCGATTAAGCACCCATTTTATGAATGTGTGTAGAGATATGCTTTTGCTTTATTTGTCAGTTTATTTGTTAGACCAACCGTTTCAGAAATAGCTGCAGTTGCTGTCATAACTTTTTGTTTTCCATTTGCGTTGTTTAATCACGTCGATTTTTTTACTGCAAAACACTTTTTTGGATTGAGTACGATTGCTTTGACTGTTTTTAAGCGGTTTGTTATTTTAGTAAGAATGAGTTTTGATGAATGAGGTCCAATTTGATGAAGGGACTTGTAACTTTGGTAAAGTAAACGCAAAACGCTCATAACGTGGCTGTTAGGACGTTTTGTTTTCCAACTGCGATGCCTACTCACGTACACTTTTTGCTGTACGACACTTGAAGCGGTAAGTTAAGATTGTTTTGGCGATTTGTAATTTATGTGCTTTCTAATGGCGATCGATTTTGTTTGGAGGAGTTCTAACGTTGCTAAGGACATGGCAACCAATCATTGTTGTTTTTTTGCTAATAATTATTCACTATATTCATAAATGTTATTGTGCATTATTTAGCTCGTTTTCGTGCTGGAATAGACACTGAAGAAGAAGAAGAAGCTGCAGCAGTAATGGGTACGAATCTTGCCTTTGTTATCACTTCACATATTTCTCAGGTAAGATTGGATTGTGGTAAATGAATTGTTGCTGTCCCTTTTTGTGTGCAGTAATGGAATCGATGTGCGTTCATATGTTGGGTGGGAAAGCGCTTTTCTTTATCTGCTTTACCTGCGCTATTTTCATCACTATGATATGCGTGTTGTTGGAGCACATATGGATGGTGGAGGAGTGGGGGCAGGGCCGGGGTTGCTTGTTGTGTTGATGTAATCCTTGCTGTGAAACATGTTGTGTAGAGGGCCTCGGTGATGACTGAATGGTAGGTTGCTCAGCTTTGACGGCATGGGTGGGAAGCTTTGGCATCACCACGCAGCCTGTACTTTGTAGCAGTCTCAATTGCTTGCTTGTTGAGGTGTTTGTTTCTTTATTTGCTATCAGTAGTTATGTTTGTGGATGTTAGCTTTGCAGTGTATTGGACCCTCACACATCGGTCTTTCCATTGTTTGGTTTTATTTCCTTTTCAGATGCTACAAGCTTACCTTGGTGGTTGTGATGGTGAAGTAACATGTGATGAGCGTGTGGAGTGGTAGGCACTGCAAGAGGTTGGCGTGATTTGCGGCGGTGGCGTCCCCGTCTGGGTTGTGCGATGCAGCTGTCGGCATGAGCGACAGGGTCTACTACTGCTATTATGCCTCCGTATGTTTGTCTTCGCGGGCATGGGTGGCTGGGTGAGTAAGTGGGTGGGTGGCGGCGAAGGAGGGGAAAGGCTGGGGCAGCTCTGCCGAGGGCGTGTGAGTGAAGGAGACGTTCTCTTACGACGACGACGACGACGAATGGAAGCGCAATGGGTTAGAGCCCACTGGTGGCAACTGTGGCATGTTTTGTTTCCGTAGGTACGCAAATGTTGTTGCTGTGGGAGGGTGGAGGTGATAAGTATTGATGCATCAGTTCAGAGGCGGTAAGTAAATGAATAGGTCTCCACTGTTGGGTGTGTTGGGCGCGAACTATCGGGGAGGGGAGGGGGGCGGGTGTTGTGCTACTCCCACTGCTATTGCGACTTAGCCTTAAGAGTGAGAACGGATGGAAAAGGAGTTGAAAAGGAGGGAGTGGGAGAGAGGGCGTAGAGAACATTCAGGGCAGAAAGCTGAGGCAGTTTCCGACCTCACGTGGAATAATTACTATCGGGGTTAGGGTGGTGGGCGGCTTGCACGCTGTAGCATGGCGCTTGGGTGGGTTCGCAGTGGTCCCTCGTGTTGGCATGAGGATTGGGTGTGCCCTTGCCGATCTACGTTTTGCTCTTAGGAGGAGATTTATTTCCGGGCTATATTTCAGTGTTTCAGGTGCAATTCTCCCGGCCTAGCTGGAGGATGGGGATATGGTGGGTCCTCCACGGCACATCGACGGCTGGTGGACGTGGTTGGATCGACTTAAGGGGCGACTCAGCCTTTCTATGCTTTGCCACCTCCACTGTGTCCTGCTTCCGCTAATGCCGCTGGTGCCACTGCTGTTGTTGCGTATGCGTGAACATCACGGGTGAGGACATTGGTTCCATCATCCAACGATTCCTATTGCAACAACAGTTTCGTAAGTCCTTTACATTCATTAGGTGTTGTTAATGGCGTCTCGCCTTTCTGCAACACGTGGCGACACAAGAGGTTCAAGTTATCGGGTTCCTTGTATCCTGAAAAGGTAGAAAGTGTTGGAGGAAAAGATGGAAATGTTGTTTGCAGCCTCATAGTACTAGCAGTAGTCAGTATTTGCGGTTGAACTAATGGTTGGAAAAGCTTAAACGCATTTAAGGGTGTAAATGTTAATCTTACCAATTGTAATCAGGGAGAGAACGCTGGTTCCTTATTAACGCGAAAGCCTAACTTGGCACTAGAAAGGGTGGATCGGTAATTACTTTTGAGAGACTGTCGTCTTCACTTCAAAAGTCGTTGGATGAGGAAGTGTGGCGATTAGGTGCTGTTCAGAGCGATTGAATAGGTCCTTCGCAGTAGTAAGGGACGATGCTTTAAAATGTGCATATTTCATAGTCATTGATGAAGACTGTTTCAGGGACTGGTCTGGTGCATTCGAGAAAGTTGTGACTATGACACCGAAGGAAACAAATTATCTAGGAGAAATGAGAAATAGTGTCTGATTTGGCTCCACCCGAGTGTGTGACTAAGGTGGCTCTGATTACAGCCAGTGCTTAAGTAATGCTTTAGCCTCGATTTTCTAAATTGGATTTCTTGTAGAAAAAGTGGTTAGAATTGTGCGAAGGTAGTAGGATGGAAATGTCAGTCATGAAATAATATTTTGTGCTCGTTTATGCGGACTTACAAAGGGTAGTGGTGGGGGCGTAGATTTGGTTGTAATTAGCCTACCTTTTGGGTGTTGGGCGGATGAGAGCGTGGAAGAGGATGGGAAAGTAGTGGTGTGTTTGAAGTGATGGAAATGGCGTCTTTTGCACTTGTAGCGAGCCAAGTGGCATGAATGTGTCACGGAGTGGCCTCGTGGACACATTCAGGTGAATGCTCGAACCAATTTCGGGCCCGTATCGGCCGGCGGTGTCATTGGTGGTGGCGGTGGTGCCGGGGATGGATCCTCCCTCAATGATCTATGGCTTCAATGAGCAGTCCTGAGGCGCTGTTTACCGACTCACTCACTCACCCGCCAGCCCATGCCCTGCTCGATGTCTTGGAGGGCATAGGATGTTTGGAAGAGGGGGTTGGAAGCACCCTCCTGTCTGTGCAGAAAACCACGTGAATTTGTTTCCCTCCCCTCCCGTCCTCTTTCCTTCCCTGCCCTCCTGTCTTCCTCTCTCCTCTGCCGTCAACGTTGCCGCTGCTGCTGCTCCTCCTTATGGTAATGCGAATACTTTAGGTATTATTATTGCTGCTGCCATTGATAAAGCTAAAATATTGCTACGGTTAAAACTAGTGAAGGCGCCCTCCTTCCTTCCTTTTGCATATGCAGGATGTGTTGGGTATTGAGGAGTGGGGTAGAGACACCACGCCGCCATTGGATCTGTAGATTATATTAAAAACCTGTGGAGGAATGGAGGCTGTCGGTGCTGCGTTGCCCTCAACTTCGGCCATTTACCTTATGTTCACAACCATTCTGCAAAGAATGCCTTTCTTGTGTGTTTTGCTGGAACCACGTGGATCTCTAGTGCTACTTGTACAGAAGGCTAGTTGTGCATCATCCATGTAGTCATTAACAGGAGTGCAAAGTAGATGCATCCCTCTGACTGGTTCTACTGGATGACGATGCATGCTTCCACAGTGCAACGTTAAACGCATTAGCACCGTTGGCTCAAACGCCCACACGCAGGTGACTGAGAGGCGCATCACTTGTCCACTTTCGAACATCATCGACTAAGTAGCGTGTGCATACGTACACCAGCTCGAAACACTGGACGTTTCACAGTCATTGGCGCCTTGAATGCTGTTTATTCGCACGATCTTGGGTCAGCACATGACTCTGATTTGACTTGATGGCAGTAGGTGGCAGTTACGCACATTGTAGTCTTGAGTGGAAGTGTGTTGAAGTCTCGGCTGCGTCTACCTCTCGTGGGAGACACACTTGGTTCTCAGTGGACTTACGAGATCGTCTGCGTGTGGTGTAATTTATCAGCTACACCTTTCTACTCATGTGCTTATAAGTAGATGGCATTTTGGGCTCACCCTGAGCACGAATGTGGTTGATTGGTCAAGTAGGCTTCTAGATTATCATTTTAAAGTAAATCATTGGCCTTTGTAGCCATATTTTGTGAGGTACTGCCGCCCCACATTGTCTTGTCCTCTGATTGTGTGAGTGAAGTGGAGAGTTTTTCTCCCTTCTCCAATGTCTTTGGTCTACTGCGCTTTCCCGACCGCCGGTGAGACCGAGGCTGAGACTCCTTCTGTGGCGTCATCAACCGCACTAGTGCTGCAGGAACCTACTGCGTCGACTTGTCACGTAGGTGTCCTATTTTTCTTGCTACTTCAACATTCGCATCCACGCACTCGATTAGGCTGTCGTTTGATTCGACAATTCTGGATGGCGCCTCGTACTTGGCGACAGTTCACAAGTTAATTTAATCTCAATTCGTATCTGAGAAGTTTTATTCTGGTGGGCGATTTTAGTCTAAATCACGAACCCTTCAACCGAAATGGATGTGAGTTGCGGTAGGGTTGGGTAGATGAATGCGAAATGTAAGGTCGATTAGTTGGTGAACGAAGCAGAAATGCGTGCGCTCTGGATGTTACTGGGAGTAGTCAGGTGACGCTGAAATGGGTTGATTGGAGGAGTTGGAATGCGAGAGTGCCTACTGTGGTGGAGGGTGATGTTGTTGGTGAGGGTAGGAAAGTCGGTTTAGAGCCAAGGCGGTGATGAAGTGAACAATGTGTGTGAAGTGGAGATCTCGGAACTGTTGAAGTTGGTTCCTTCATTATTACTTTGAAGGGAAGGGTGATGCTGCATTTGAGGAACTGCAGAGCGTTCTGCGTAATCAATGGCTTTTATTAAAATGATTTCTCATTCAACCGTTTTCTTTCTCTCGTCCACTACTGCCCTCCCTTCGTCTCACCTGAATTTGGAACGTTTGTCATTGAGACAGCAGGTCAATCCACTGAATGCTTGTGAGCTACTTCTCTTGACTCATGCGAGAGGGCATAAGATTACAAGTCATTTTGGCTATTGAAGTAGACTTTCTGACGTAGTTCGTTGAGTCCTGTACTGAGTGCATTCGTGTGGTGGCTTCGATTGGGTCACTCTAACCACGGGGTCCCCTATTTGACCAAACGTAGCTGACAATTTGGGTCGAGGATGCAACATGAAGGCGAATAGTACTGTAGTGGCGGCAATCACCACTTTTTCATCCTAAGCCTCTCAGCTCCTTGTGCAAGGGGAATAAGAGTAAGCCTAAGGTGATCGTTGCCTCATACCGGCACGGAGCTATCTCAGGAGAAGCGATGCCTTAGGACAAGCAGTGGGAAACAAGAGGAAACGAATACGATTCGAGCTGTTTAACCGTAAAGGGAGTATAGGCCCTAGGTGCATGCGTTCATTCCGCATGATTGTTTTAGTATATTGGGTCGGATCTAATGTATAAGCAATTTTTGTTTTGAGTGTTTGCCTAAAGTTAACATCCTGACCTATGTGCCCTATGTCTGTGAAAATGGCATTAAAAGGCAAATGGAACTGTCCGGAATCTTTTGTGTGACAATAATTGGTCTATTGAGCTGCGTCAGTACAAATGAAGTCTGCTTGTTGCCCGCTCTCACTCTACCTTTTCTAAGGGAATGAAAGTCGAGTCTGTCGCACATTTCGATGGATTCGCTTGTTTGTTTACGCCGTCATAACCGTACCCAAAGGTATCCGACCACAAAGGACCATTCCTCCATCATTTTACTTTTGAGCTTTTTTTCCGAACAAATGGATTTAGAGCAGGCAGCTTCTCTTCTAACATTAAGGACTACTTCGTCAAGCACTTGTAGTGCATATGTGCCGATGCACCCAAATGGCTTCCGATCTGTCAACATAAGCAAATAGTTCGGTGACAAAATGCCAACTGAGAGTTAAGAGGAGTAGTAGAGGGCTGTTCTCTTATTCCAATTCCCTTGCACTATGACAAGATAGTTTGATTTAAGTAAAGCCTTTTGGCATATCAGATCCTAATTTTTGCCAACCACTTGAGCAGAATCGGGTAAATGGTAATGACGTAAACATTTGTGTTTCGCAAAATTATCAATGAGTGAGAAGTGGCACATAGTGGCTGTATTTGCAGCCACAATGACGAAAACTGGTCCGCTAGTCAACGAGGGAGCTGCAGTATCAACTGATTGCTAGTACAAATGTCTGCAGTGATGTCCTCACGTCGAGGTTGGCAATGATGACACAAAATGCAGGTCGATGCGTCAAACGGGTCACGCTCGCTGTTGGAGGTAAGACGTAGGTTGGGTCACAGGTTGATCACTGCTTCGTCAAGTGAGAGAAGTAGTGGGTAGTGGAGTATGTGATTGCCCCTAACATCAAAGGCGTAAATGATTTCGGATAACGCCGAAAGCTTCAGCACTACTAAGCCCTGACAGCATAATGTCCAACTGGAAGGCCTATTCACTCAACCACATGAGGAGAATTTTGTTGTCTTTGTGGACCGATTACCAGGACTCAAATGCGGTGCCGCACAGACACTGCAGACTATATACATAAACCGAGGAGTGAGTGCACCGACATGTGAGAACTGGTAGTTGAGGAGACGGCGATGCAAATGGTGCCGGATAAAGGGTCTTAAGGCACGAACAACCTCTTGACAAAGAAAAATTGTACGAAATTTAAGGACGTCCGCAGTCCGGGCGATCTGCTCTAGCTGTTCTCGATCGAAGCGAATAAAAACAATGAGCGGGACATAAAATTAAACGTTCATCTCACCACACTTGATCATCCTTTTTTAAAAGCGCATGGTGACGTGATGAACGAGGTAGCGCGAAGGCGGCTATAAGCGTTGTTTCTTCTGCATCGCCGCTATCTCCGTGTCTGTTGCTGCTGCTGCAAGGTGGAGGCAGGCGCACACGCCACTCAGTTGGTTCCGCAAACCAGATCTACGCGTGCATTATTTTCTAACATCACGTCGCAATCAGCTATTAGGCAAAAGTAAGCAGAGACTACTAAGACTGCAGTAGGTCCTTAAAGAGCGGCCTCCCCCTCCTTCTCCGAGGTGTCTGTGGCTATATTATGCGTGCTCATTTTTATATAAAATTTTTAGTCTTTTTGTTATGCCTTATGCACTGCATTTTTTTTGTTTTTGTAAAGCTTCGGTTTTTATTGTTTTTTAAGGAAGTTTTTACTGTTTATATGCTTGTTGTCAATAACAGCTCAGCTCTTCTGGAGGCAAGTGACCACTGAAGAATGACATTGGCTAGGCTCAAGGTCATTCCATGACCCTCAGGTGTGAGTGAACGTCACTGGCTAGTCTAAGGGTCATTAAGTCGTTATCCCCACAACGCTCCTCTCCCTCCGGAAGGAAGACAAAAGGAAGGGGAGGATAGCATTTACGTATGTAATTGTAAGTCTATGATGATAACCTATCACTCAACCTCTGCAACATGCACTGCCCCATAGAGAATAAGTGCTTGCCAAGTTACCGATCCTCACTCCTCTTTGCCCTCTTCCGCCCGCCTGCCTAGTGTACACACACACACACGTTGCATGGCCAAAACAATTTAAGATTTTGATGCACCTGCCTTAAATAGGCAACAGTATTGTACACAGAGACGACGGTCCACGATAGGCAAGTTTTCATTCGCTGGCCTATTCCGTCATGCGTTGGCAAATATGGGGTGCACAAGACAATTGCTTTGTGCCAAATCGTGGATCAATCAGGCATGAGCTGGACCGCATAATCGAGTAAGTCACCTGTTGCAGGTAGCGGCGCCATTCGATATTCCCACATGGATTCTTACAGGTAGGAGTAGTTACTAACAGGGGTAAACTCCTTTCAGTGTCGATGAAGACGAATGCAAATGCTAACACCTTTAGTCCGTTGCCATTTAACATTTGTTTACAGCAGTTGCACACTTCAGTGGAAGTAAAGGCATTGCATGGATAGATGATTGCCGATCTAACTATCTTTCGTATTTAATGAAATCTGCAATAGAAAATAAACAGCCCTTTTGATGAACGCAAACAGGGAGCTGCACCATTCATAGTAGCTGAGGCGCTTGGTGATTGGTTGTACGGACCTACGAGAAAGGTCACGAAAGCATAGCAGCCACGAAAGCTAGTAGAGTTACAATGGCCAAAGCAGCGCAGGTCGAGTCACCGCCAGTCGTGGTTACTGCAGTAGAAGTCTGGGCAGGTCTGCGGATCTTTGAGGGGCTTCTTCCAGTCGTGACAGACGCTTCCTCCTCCCCCATTTGATACAACCACAAATTTGCCCCATTATAATAGCAATAATTGGTGTCGAATTCTACACGTCAACTAACTGGCAACTGCTCACATTGAGGAGCGACTGTCCAACTCTCAGCAGTAGTTTATTTAGTGCCAGGCAGTACTACTACTAATGAGTCTGCGAACTTAATTAGTAGTAGCGGTTACGATACATGGGCAGCGTTGCAGAATTGATTCTAGTAGATATGGCTAGTCCTAAGCAGTAGTAGTAGTGGTAGTAGTGGTGGTCCAGCTTTCAGCAAAATCGAGCATAGAGAACTCATCGCGCTCCAAAGCAGGTGTAGGGTACCAAGGTGCTCTCTGTCGTCAGAATCTCTCCCATCAATGCGTACACAAACGGCGACAAAAGTGGTTTGAATTGGCTTTAGATTATAAAGGGTGAAACTCGTCGTCAAAGGGAGACAATGCTGCTTCCACACCTCAGTGTCAAATGTGTTAGCAATGGAGTAGACAACAATGCTGGCATCGGTTCCTGATGGGGTGTTCCAGTTCACACACACGCATTGAGGAACGAGTGTGTAATACCTCGTTTGTTTGACTGCCACTTTCGGCTACCCTGACTTGGGTGGCCATGTTGTCCTAGTCGCGTGGCCTGGCCTCTGAGACATGCCAGCATTCCCGTGCCCTTTGTTTATTGAATATGCATATTCTGCCATAGTAATGCGCCCTCTCTTGCCTTCAAGGGAGTCTCGGGATGTTGCAAGGTGCTTAAATTTTCACATTCTGAGGAGTGCTATGACCCTCACAAGTGGAAACGCAATGATTTGTCATTGGCTCCAGCATCTCATTTACACAATTACATATGTACCTCCACGGGGCAGGGGAGAACTCATGAGGACTACGTTTATTTGCTCAAAAGAAGCTAGCTTGGGTGATGTCGTATAAGGTCTTATTAAAAGTCGCAAAAGAATGGCAAAATGTTTATTTGAGTAGCTTTGCGCTTATGAAACGAAGCCTTTATTACGATATTGAATAGGCAGTGGTCAGGGCAATCCCTTGCGACGTAAAGTAACTTAGTACTTGATACAAAATCGTTCCTAAACCTCATTTAGCATGGACCGGGTTGCTCTGTCGACTTACAACAATGATATCATGTACTTGATGTAAGATTAGAACTAAGATGATTTGACGAAGACCCCAAAATGCCGATCCAGGTATCCCCTAAGGGGACCGTAAATCTCTCCTCGGCTAAACGTCATCTGATTTGCTGGTCAATAGCTAATGGAAAGTGACGAGTTCCAGGAGGTTTTTATGTCCACTAACCAGCCTGCATAGCTGCAAGCAAACATCGGATTTATGTCGGGAAATGTCTAATTACATGTTCCGTTTCTTTTAATTGGTCAGATTTCTTATTGACCGTGAATAGACTTCTGGAACATCTGATTGGCTGAGTGGTAGCCAATGGGAAAATTGTAGGATAGACCCGTCATAAGAATAGTTACTTTTATTTTTTGCACAGCAGCTCGACTGATTAGAAAACGAGTGTTAGATGGTCACATAAGAACAATAAAATTCTAGGCTATGGAGGACTATTGTCTGGAATTCTGGAAGAACTCTCATGCATGCATGTTATAATGAACTTGTAATCAAGGTTCTACTCATTTCATTTATGTAGTGACATTTCTCAGCTGTCTTTTCAGAGACGGTCCCCTTGGTGGTGGTAAGCTGGCTCCATCTTTGCGGTTGATACTACCTCAGGGCGCTCATTTCAACTGCGTCAAATACGCTTGCTTAACCGATCTCCATTTCGATGCACTTCCAGAGGTTGTTGTGGGCACTTTCGGTCAGTAATTGCTCTTCCATGATTGAACTGGCGACCCCGTTCGTCGACCGAGAGTTCTTACACGTGACCACCTGCAGAGATACCAACTCACACCAAATGGTGGAGAATGCGTGGAGGAGAGTAGACGCGCAAACAACTGTTTTATGCCTGATGCACCGCCTCAAAGGAGCAATGGATAATATTTTCATTGGTGCCATCAGACAAGAGCTCAACTGCGTCAGCCAATGTCACCAGCAATGACGCAGGGTGCTAAATGCCCAGTCAACTTCTTCACAACTTCTTCAATGTGTACAGTTGGGCAGGAATGAATTAATAAATCAGGAATGGGTAAATAAATGATCACTAAATGTCGGCGTAGTGTCCCTAACCTACTCCTAAATATCCAACACATCCTGCATATTCCGAAGGAAGAAAGGCGCCTTTACTGATTGCAACAGTAGCAATAGTTGATCATTACCAATGGTAGCATCAATAATGATAGCTAAAGTATTCACATTACCATAAGGAGCAGAAGCAGCAGCGGCGTTGGCGGCAGAAGGGAGAGGAAGACAGGAGGGCAGGGCAAGGCAGAGCAGGGCAGGGGAGGGAAGGAGAACAAGTTCACGTGTGGTATTCTGCACACACGGGAGGGTACTTCCAACCACCTCTTCCAAACATCCTGTCCTCGACGACATCAGGCAGAGCTTGGGCTGGCGGGTGAGTTGCTGGATGGGTGAGTGAGTGAGTGAGTCAGTAAACAGCGCCTCAAGACTGCTCATTGAAGCCATGGATCATTGAAGGAGGATCGATCGCCGGCACTACCGCCACCACCACCACCAATGACACCGCCGGCCGATACGGAAGCAAAATTGGTCCCAGCATTCACGCCAACGTGTCCACGAGGCCACTCCGTGACACATTCATACCGCCTGGCTCGCTACAAGTGCAAAAGACGCCTTTTCCGTCACTTCACACGCATCACTACTTTCCCATCCTCTTCCACTCTCCCATCCGCCTAACACCCAAAAGGGAGGCTCATTCCAACCAATCCTGCGTCCCCACCACTACCCTTTGTAAGTCGGCATAAACGAGCACAAAATATTATTTCATGACTGGCATTTCCATCCTACTACCCTCGCATTATCCTAACCACTTTTTCTACAAGAAATCCAATTTAGAAAATCGAGGCTACAGCATTACTTAAGCACTGGCTGTAATCAGAGCCACCCTCGTCACACACTCGGATGGAGCCAAATCAGACACTATTTCACATTTCTGCTAGATAATTTGTTTCCTTCACTGCCATAGTCACAGCTTCCTCGAATGCACTAGAACACTCGAATACGAAATATGCACATTTTAAAACATCGTCCCTTGCTATTGCGAAGGACCCACTCAATCGCTTTGAACAACACCTAATCGCCACACTTCTTCTTTCAACGACTTTTGAAGAGAAGGAGACAGTCTTTCAAACGTGGTTACCGATCCTTTTCCTCCAACACTTCCTACCCTTTCAGAATACACGGAAACTGACAACTTCAAAAACAACACCCAATCCCCATGCCGACACGAGGGACCACCACGAATCCACCCAAGTGACACGCCACAGCGTACAAACCGCATCCCATCCTAACCTCAGCCCAGCCCCAACACCGATAGCAATTAGTTTAGATAAGGTCGGAAACCACCCCAGCTTTCTACCCCAGACACTCCCTACATGGTCCTTCCCATCCCCTCCTTTTCCATCCATTCTCACTCCTAAGGCCAAGTCGCAATAGTAGTAGGAGAAGCACGACAGTCGCCCCGCCTCCTCCCAATAGTTCGCGCCCAACACATCCAACAGTGGAGACCTACCCACTTACTTACCTCCTCTAAGATGATGCACCACCATTCATCACCTTTACGGTCAGCAACAAATTAACTTCCACCCTCCCACCGCAAAAACATTTCCGTACCTGCGGAAACAAGACATACCGCAATTGCCACCATCGAACTCTGGCCCATAGCGCTTCCATTCGTTGTCGTTGTCGTCGTCGTAAGTGAACGTCTCCTTCACTCTTTCACACACCCACGGCAGAGCTCCCTAGCCTTTCCCCTCCTTCGCCGCCACCCACCCACTTAATCACCCAGCCACCCATGCCCGCGAAGACAAACATACGGAGGCATAATAGCAGTAGTAGACCCTGTCGTCCATGCCAACAGTCGCATCGCACAATCCAGACAAAGACGCTACCGCCGCCACCGCCACCGCGAATCACGCCATCTTGCATTGCCTACCATTCCACACACTCATCACATGTTACTTCACCATCACAACCACCAAGGTAAGTTTGTGGCGTCTAAAAAGGAAAAAAAACAAACAATGGAAAGACCAATGTGCGGGATTCCAAAGCGCTGCAAAGCTAACATACACAAACATAACTACTAATAGGAGAAAAAGAAACAGGCACCTCAACAAGCAAACACTTAGGACTGCTACAAAGTACAGTCTGTGTAGTGATGCCCAAGCTTCACACTAGCCATTCCTTCTTCCTCCGCTCCTAACCCTGCTGCGTCCACCACACTCAGAGACACCAACTCATGCCGTCAAAGCCGAGCAACCTACGATTAAGCCATCACCAAGGCCCTCTACACAACATGTTTCACAGCAGGGATCATATCGACACAACAAACAACCCTCGTCCTGCATCCACTCCTCCGCCATCCATATGTGCGCCAACAACACCCATATCACAGTAATGGAAATAGCGCAGGTGAAGCAGGTAAAGGAGAACAGCACTTTCCCATCCAACATATGGACGCACATTGATTTCATCGCTGCCCACACGAAAAAGGACAACAACAACTCATTTAGCACAATCCAATCTTACCTGAGAAATGTGTAAAGTGATAACAAAGACGAGATTCGCACTCATTACTGATGCAGCTTCTTCTTCTTCAGTGTCCATTCTAGCACAAAAACGAGCTAAATAATGCATAATAAGATTTATAAATATGGTTAACACTTCGTAGTGAGAAAGCAAACAAATTACAAATTGCCAAAACAATCTTAACTTATCACTCGAGGTGTCATACAGCGAAAAGTGTGCGTGAGTAGGCATCGTAGTTGGAAAACAAAACGTCCTAACAGCCATAATATGAGACTTTTGCGTTCACTTTACCAAAGTTGCAAATCCCTTTATCAAATTGGACCTCATTCATCAAAACTCATTCTTACTAAAATAAGGAACTGCTTAAAAACAGTTAAATCAATCGCACTCAATCCAAAGAAGTGTTTTGCAGTAACAACATCAACGCGATCAGGCAGTGCAAATGGAAATCACAAAGTTATGAGAGCAACCGCGGCTGTTTCTGAAACGGTTGGTCTAACAAATAAACTGGTAAAGGCAAAAGCATACATCGGCACACTCGTAAAATTGGTGCTTATTTGCAAGAAAGCACCAAGCACGTAATTTCCAAGCTCCTCTCCACAAAATCACGCCCCAATGCTCAAATTCAAACGTCAGTAAAAACAAATAACCTCACAAACCGCAAAAACAGTCGAAATTTATATCTATACAGGAAAGAATGCACGTGAGAAGACCCTGCAGATAAAAAGAAACCGTCAACAGCCACATTAAGATGCCTTTGCGTCTACTCTAACAAGTATGTGTATAAAGGAAACAAATCGACATTTAAAGTACCTCACAACAACTAGCTAACCAAAAATAATAAAAAAATGCTTGATACTTACTGGCTTCCCAACTTTTGGCAGCAGATGAAGGCGCATTTATCCAAAAAATCTCCCCCCGAAAACACGTGCAAACTACGCAAGCCGCGCACAAATCTGGCTAATCAGTTCAAAGTTCGTCCGATGAAACAAATAAGCTTTAAATTTTTATGTATTTTTGATGGAACCATAATTACGACAATTACCAACAGTTTCGACTTTTGGTATAATTTGGGCAGCAAGCATACCAATAACAGTTTACAAAGTGCACAAAATGAGAACACTGTTAATATTTACATATTAGTAATATAAATGCATAATAGTGATATTGTGAGGTCCGTCAGCAAATCGTAAAAGCAGTTCGAAAACAATGAGTAACGTCATTTCGTCAATTGGTTGTTCACTTCAATTTACTTTTAGCATGTGTTTTGTAGCAAAGCTCATATTCAAAATAAATAGACGCGTTGCTCAATTGGAGCAATAAACTGACCTTACTCACATTGACTTGCAAGTGTCGATCATCTTCACAAAAGATGAGCACTTGTACCAAATCCCGCCTAACATCTTGTTGGCTGGTGGGGTGTAAGCTACGTTTTCAGATGACAATTTTTCGGTTGCGGTGCCTGCACATCTCACTATACGTAGACGCAGTGGTACAGTGGCCAACTTCGTAAGTACTTCCTGATTTGAGCATCAATTACATTGGCAGTTGTTCCATGCAGTAGAGTGCCAGCTGACCTTCTACCTCTTGTGGTAGCTGTCATGACATGACTGCTAATTGTCTAAACTTACCTGATCTGCCAGTAACCAGAATGCAATTGTGAAAACAGGTTCGGTTCTACTGGGATAGTTGATCATGATAGAGGTGAGAGCGCTCGACAATTTAACAGGATTACTTTTGTGTGGAATGATCTGAACTTTTTGATTAACTCTGTCAAGAGACACGACAGCTACCCTACCCCATCTCCACGGTTCCTCAATTCACAACTCTCGCTTCTGTGCAGCTCACAACTTCACTACTCCTCACTTCTTCCTCTCGCCTACACCTTCACAAACCCAAGTCTTCATCCCTCCCTCCTTCCTTCCTTCGTTCCTTCCTTTCTTCCTTCCATCCATCTATCTATCTGTCTAATTTGATCGCGCGTCACACATCCCTCAATACCGAGCTTCCTATGAGCATTCACATTTCCATTAATACTTCTTCTTCTCCGTCTTAGAAGAGGAATGAGGCTCTTCAGATTCTCCACTCTCCTCCCACAGCCAACTAACAACGACTCTTCATGATCGCAGCCCAAACGCATACAACACATACACAAACACAGTACGAAACACAAGCACTGCAGCATACTTACAACCTATCACACGCAGCCACTACCCACGCGCAACACAAACAAATCACCCAACCAGTCAGTTCTCTCCTCCAAATAATAATTACAAGGAAAATTAGTTGTCCTTCATCACCTTTATTAATTTCAACGCAAACAATCGTATCGCTAGGCAGCACATCCCATGCCCATGTGGCCTAAGTAAGAACATAGAGAACGATCAATCATGTTAGTCTTGCGGCAATTCAAAGTCATCATGCACGTAGTAGACATTGAAGGAGCCGAGGAGGACTTCCCCCTGAGCATTCTCTTCTGCGTGTACAGCTACATGCAGATGAGCGAAGCTCGTCGGAGCTGTCTGTGTGCAGTGCCGAGTGTTCAATCTGCTGGTAAGCGTTGTGCGATTGAGCAGCGTCAGCGTTACTGTGTATTTCAGAGGAGGGCGAGCTGGTCGTGATTGAGGAGGTAGAGCCAGCACAGCCAACGCAGCCATTGCAGCCGTCGGAGTCAACGGAGTTGGAGGAGGTCGCGGAGGAGGAGGAGACGCTAATGCCATCATCGCCGTCTCAAGCATCGCTGGCCTCAACCACCCTGTCCCAGTCCTCGTTTTTCATGTCTACTCCCTCCACGCATTCATTTTATGCCTTCATTCACTCATTCATTGATGAGACTCACTCTAGAACCAATTCGGTGTGGTGAACCACTTCTTCCCTTCACGCAGGCTAACAGGTGAACTACGAAGTGGAGGACTTGCTCATTCCTCACCAGGACCGTGAGGGGCAGGCGCAGGGAGAAGGGTCAGCTATGTCACCCACCACCAGTGGCACGCCCACCTCCCACTACCTCAGCGCCTCCTCACCCAACCACGTGGTTGGTGCCTCGTAAGGAGGTGGCGACAATGATGCGGTGCAGCCAATGAGAGTGCCAATTACACATGGATCGTCATCATCGCTCGTCCGTCTCGAGGGTAGGCAGGAGTCGGTGGAGGCCAACACTCCCCCACCAATCCGCTCATCGACTCACGAAATCGTTAGTCCAGACAGCACGACGGGTGAGTGACCACCACCTACCAACCCTGCAGTTGAAAAGTAACCGTCAACAGCCACATTAAGAGGTATTTGCGTCTACTCTAACAAGTGTGTATAAAGGGAACAAATCGACATTTAAACTACCTCACAGCAACTGACTAACTAAAAGTAATCAAAAGATACTCAGTGCTTACCAAGCTCCCAACTTTTGGCAGCGGATAAAGGCGCATTATTCCACAAAATTTACCCCCAAAAGCGCGCACCACTTACGCAAGCCGTGCACAAATCTGGCTAATCAGTTCAAAGTTCGTCCGGTAAAACAAACAAACTTTGAATTTCTATGTATTTTTGATGGAATCATAATTACGACAAATACCAACATTTTCGACTTTTGCGTATAATTTGAGTAGCGAACGTACTAATGGCAATTTACAAAGCGCGCTAAATGAGAAAGTTTTTAATATTTGTATATCAGTAATGCAAATGCATAATAGTGATGCTGTAAGGTTTGCCAACAAGTCGTAAAAGTGGTTTAAACGACAGCGAGGAATGTCATTTTGTCAATTAGTCGTGCACGTCTATTTACTTCAAGCATGTGTTTTGTAGCAAAGTTCATATTCAAAACGAATAGACGCGTTGCTCAATTGGAGCAATGGACTGACCTTACCTACATTGACTTGCAAGTGTCGATCACCTTCACAAAAGATGAGCACTTGTACCATATCCCGCCTAACATCTTGTTGGTTGGTGGGGTGTAAGCTGCGTTTTCAGATGGCAGCAAACATGACGTCGGCCTTTGGCGATGAGGAGCGTCCGTCTACCCACTCTCCCATGGTTTGGACGCTGTGTTGGTGGCGCTAATAAGGCACCATCTGTTTCAATCAAGCATGTAAAAAAGCATTGCATTTACGGGTCACTGAACCCGAAACGATAACGGCAACAGCAGCAACTACAGCATCAACGGCGACAGCAAGAAGAAAGTGAGCGCAGCACGCGTCGGATGTTGTTACGAAGGCGTCTTCTCCACTGCAAAGGCAAAAGGCGTATTGAGGGAGAAAAAGGGTGGGTGGGGGAGGGGAGAGAAGGGAGGGAAGAGAGGAGAGTGTAGAGGAATTGCAGTCGCGTGTGCTACGCACATGTATGTGTCATCAAAATCGCACGATATAATGAGGCAAGAATAAAGTAGATAGCAGCATCAACAGCAGAAGCAGTCGTAGTGGTAGTATTAGTAGTGGTGGTAGTAGTAGTATAGGTAGAAGAAGGCGCACTTACTGAAAGGCGAAGGGACTGTTGACGAGCCTCCGATCCAACTGTCAAATGAGAGAAAAATCGATGATGATGACGACGCCGATGACGATGGACGATGGGTGATGGATGATGGATGGGTTGGTAGAGAGTGGAGAGAGGTGGGTGGTAGGTGGTATTCACTCACCCGACGTGCTGTCTGGACTAACGATTTCGTGAGTGGATGAGCGGATTGGTGGGGGAGTGTTGGCCTCCACCGACTCCTGCCTACCCTCGAGACGGACGAGCGATGATGACGATCCATGTGTAATTGGCACTCTCATTGGCTGCACTGCATCATTGTCGCCACCTCCCCACGAGGCACCAACCACGTGATTGGGTGAGGAGGCGCTGAGGTAGTGGGAGGTGGGCGTGCCACTGGTGGTGGGTGACATAGCTGACCCTTCTCCCTGCGCCTGCCCCTCACGGTCCTGGTGAGGAATGAGCAAGTCCTCCACTTCGTAGTTCACCTCTAAGCCTACGTGAAGGGAATGGAAAAGAAGGTGGAGGAGGAGGAGAAGTAGACAGCGAAGTGGTTCACCACACCGAATTGGTTCGAGAGTGAGTCTCATCAATGAATGAATGAATGAATGCATAAAATGAATGCATGGATGCCTGAAAGAAATGGGAGACACAGAATGAGGGAAGGGGTAGGCAGTAAGAAAGCGTGGAGGGAGTAGACATGAGAAACGAAGGATGAGATAGACCATGTTCAAGCAACGTACTGGAGGATATAGAGGACTGAGATGGGGAGGACTGGGACAGGATGGGTGAGGCCAGCGATGCTTGAGACGGCGATGATGGCATTAGCATCTCCTCCTCCTCCTCCTCCTCCTCCGCGAGCTCCTCCGGCTCCGTTGACTCCGACGGCTGTGTTGGCTGTGCTGGCTCCGCCTCCTCAATCACGACCAGCTCGCCCTCCTCTGAAACACACAGTGTTATTAGTGACGCTGACGCCGCTCAATCGCACACTTACCAGCAGATTGAACACTCGGAGCTGCACACAGACATCTCCGACGAGCTTCCCTCATCTGCATGTACCTGTACACGCAGAAGAGGATGCTCAGGAGGAAGTCTTCCTCGGCTCTCGCAATATCAACTACGTAATTGCTCATTTTCTATTAACAGAAGCCTGGCATAAAGTGGCTGCAGCGAACCTACCTCAGCGTGTGTACGTAAAAGTGCAAGTGACGTTCAAATGCGACATGCCGATTGGTTGCTTGCTTGATTGCTTGATTGATTGATTTATTGGGTGGAGGCAATCAATACGACTTGAATTCTGCTGACAGACAGCGCGACACATGCAGGTTGGTAGGTAGGCAGACATCAGACAGCAGACAGACGGGTAAAGAGACAAACCGGAGGAGGGGCAGGCAGGTTTAGGTGCAAACGCATGAGTAGTTGGTAGATAGCCACTTGTGCCTCCATGTTGAGAGTCGTCCATTTGCAGTGGATATGCGACAGTGTTGTGAATGACAACGCCACCTTCAATTTGACCTCCTGCCTCCATATGGGCCTATGTGAAATGAAAAGGGAAGTGAGCATAGAGTTAGGCAGGGCATGAGTGATCTGCAAACAACGCAATGTAGTGTAGGGCGCACTTGTCACAACTCAACTGCTCCACCAACTCACCACAGGTGTACGTGTGTAATTAAACTCATCTGCTGTGAGCCACATTGTGGTGGGGAGGCGGTGTCCTCTGCAAAACGCCATTCACTTTGCTTGGTAGATTCAAGCGCTTGCCATGCCAGTCGTCCACATGCCCACTTGCTCCTACTTTCGACTGCAAGTCATGCATTATTCAGTGTGCACCACCATGCCTGTCTACACACTACGACGATGCTGGTCCCTCTCAGTTCAATTCACTAACAGTAGTGTACCCAATGCCTTTTAGCTAGTGACTCATTTACTCCACGGACACACTGACCTCATTATGCTGCAAAGGAAGGAAACGTGAATGAGATCATCGCCTCCACCCCTACATGACGCCTTGGATGCCCGACAATTCGTTTTGCATCATAAGGCCATGCATTAATGACACAACTCCCCGTACTACACCGAGCTTTAGTAATGCCGAACGTAGCGTTGCAGTTGAAGACGTAAAGACACTGACAATTTGGAACAAATTCAAGTTGTTTATGAAGTGAGAATATTAGCAGCCTTAATTCTTTCTGACTTTAGCTTAAGTGTATGCTGCATTCATCACTGCGCACAACCTTGTTCGTTGTGTGCAGAATTATCGCAACTGATGCAGTACTATGGCTGGAGTGTTGTTTGGCATGTTATGAAAGGTGATCTTGCACTTGTTCATACGGATGCGAAACTACTGCTGTTGACAGGGGCGGCGATTTTGAACCAATTGCATTGTGTTTTGCTTCGTTACGGCGATGGTGGCGGGAAGATAGGGTGTCTGGTTTTCTGCAAGAATTTGTATTGATGGCTCCCACACATGTGGAGCTTCTTCTTCACCGCCTCACTTTTATGGCTTTGGTCTGACGAGCACTGCAATCATGTCGTGCAATCCCACTGCAAGAGCAATGCGTCTGTTTTGTCAGTGTCTGGAATGGTCAAAGGGTGGCGCATTGACGACTGTTGAGAAGGATTATCACAGCAATGGAGGTGAATTGCCTTCGTCGCCACTTCCATCGGTGATTTGTTTGTGTTGCGCGTGGGTAGTGGCTGCGTGTGATGGGTTGTAAGTATGCTGCAGTGCTTGTGTTTCGTACTGTGTTTGTGTATGTGTTGTATGCGTTTGGGCTGCGATCATGAAGAGTCGTTGTTAGTTGGCTGTGGGAGGAGGGTGGAGAATCTGAGGAGCTTCTTTCCTCTTCTAAGAGTAAGAAGAAGAAGAGGAAATTATTAATGCAGATGTATATGCTCATAGGAAGCTACGGTGTTGAGGGATGTGTGGCGCGCAATCAAGTTAGATAGATAGATGGACGGAGGAAATGATGGAAGGAGAGGAGAAAGGAATGAAGGATGAAGACTTGGATTTGTGAAGGTGTAGGCGAGAGGAAGAAGTGGAGAGTAGTGAAGTTGTGAGCTGCAGAGAAGTGAGAGTTGTGAATTGAGAAACTGTGGAACTGGGCATATCGATGCTACATATAAAGAGGCGAATTAAGTGTGGGGGTACGGGTGATCGCTGACACCCTTGGACGGGTTAGGAGGAAGAGGAAGAGAAGGGAAGAAATGATGGATGGGTGTCGATGCGGTGGACACTTGGTTGTCTGGTTGGATGATTGCTTAAAGTAATGAGTGGACGTAGAGGTGATGAGCTCATGAGTGGATCCACAAGTGACTAGCCAAGACGACATTCAAATGGATGAATGGATGGACTTGGTGGATCAAGGTTAATAACTACTTGGTCAGAGTTGGGGATAGCATGCTACTAGTGAGTAAAATAAGTAACGAATTTACGAAAATGCTTCATCCTCTACTGGCCTTCACATAATGAAATGATGGCACTTTTTCTCTTCCACTTTACTCAATACCTCCCACTGACCTTGTAACTAAATGTGATACGACATCCCTTTATTTGTCTCAAGATTCACAGCAATGAGTCATGCGCCGTATTTGGTTTTTAATATTTTGAAACTGATTTGCTTTAATCGCATCTGCTAGGTAAAACCAGTGACCAACAGTAGCAGCAGTGAAGGGTGGTGGCAGAGGACAGCGTGGTGGAGCTACTGCAGCAGGTCATGGACTTTACATGCAACGCCTATCCACGTGCCCGTCTAGCAACAGTCTCGAACACGGGTCAACGTCGAACTAGCTGATGGGACACTTGGACGATTATGCTCTTAACGATCCCATCTGTAGCATCACATCGTCTCCTCTCAGTGCTTCCAGCGTCACCGCCGATCCGAGTACCCTTACCACATTACTTGAAATGATTATTACGAAGGTTCTTGTGAGTTACTTTCCTCTCCCTCCCCTTTATGCAGAGAACTATATCAAAGGTCTGATGAACTTGGCATAATAGTGCTTCACTGCCATCATGAAGTCGTGGTGCGATGTATTAGAAACACCTACGTGAAGGAGACGATTGTCAGCCATAGGAGGCATCAGAGGTCCATGTGGTTTAGTGCTACTTTTGTTATTTCAGTAGCGCACGTGTGCGCTCCTAACGTCCGCTCACTGGAGGACACGAGAAAGCCGTGCACAAAGTGCCGCGTGAGAAGGCGCCTGCTTGCCACTAAAGTATGTTTATGCTTATTCGTATGTAGGCGAAACGGGCGGTAGAAGCGTGTGACAACAATGTGGAAGGCGCGATCAACGTGGCCTAATGGAGTGCAGACGCATTGATGGCTTGGGTACAGCAGATGTAACAAAGCAATGCTGCATCAGTCAGCGCAACAAGCTTGACAGGCAGTACAAAGGAGGCAGTATTAAATCGTGTTGATAGTTGCTACGAGTTCTTTTCCTTTGTTGGCCACATAGGAGAGTGCGCTGCTGTGAGTTATTGCTCCTGTCTTTCCCTTACTTAGTATGGTCGGTTAACAAGATAGTAGAGTAGCTAAACCGGTTGGAGCATAAGTGAGCAGCGAGTGCTCGAGAGAAGTGAAGATGGGTAGCTGAGATGGTAGCTGTAAGCATAGGTTTTATTTGAAAGAAGTGAGCATGTATGTGGAGGAATGAATTGGTAGGGACTTGTTAGGGTACCACAAGATGGGGGGAGCGAGTGAGTAAATTAGGAAGGGGAGTGGGAGTATATAAAGAAGAGGAGTAGGAGCTAGGCTTTTTAAAGATGGGAATTATTGAGGGCAAAATCGCTACTCCTGATGAGCTGCAATACTCGCAGCACCTTCAAAACACATGCTTGAAACAAATTGAAGTGTGCAACTAATTGACAAAATTACATTCCTCACTGTCGTGTCAATAACTTTTACGATTTGTTGGCAAATCTTACAGCATCGCTATTATGCATTTATGTTACTGATGTACAAATATTAACAACTTTTTCATTTTGCTCACTTTGTAAGTTATTATTAGTAAATTTGTTATCGAAAATTAAGCACAAATGTCAAAACTGTTAATAATTTCGCAATTATGGTCTTATCAAAAATACATAAAAATTTACAGTTTGTTTGTTTTACCGGACGAACTTTGAACTGATTGGTCAGATTTGTGTGCCGCTTGCGTAAGTGGTGCGCGTTTTCGGGGATAAATTTTCTGGATTAATGCGCCTTTATCCACTGCCAAAAGTCGGGAACTCGGTAGGTATTGAGTATCTCTTTATAGTTTTTAGCTTTTTAGTTGTTGCGAGGTACTTTGAATGTCGATTTGCTTCCTTCATACACATACTTGTTAGAGTAGACGCAAATGCCTCTTAATGTGGCTGTTGACGGTTACTTGTCAGCTGCAAGGTCTCCTCATGTGCATTTTTCGCTGTGTAGAGATAAATTGCGGCTGTTGCAGCGGATTATGAGGTTGTTTGTTTTTTAATGACGTTTGGATTTGAGTAATGAGGCGTGATTTTGTGGAGAGGCGCTAAAACCTTACGAAGTGCTTAGCAATTACTTGCTTGGTGGTTTCTTGCGGTTAAACACCCACATTATGAATGTGTGTAGATACATGCTTTTGCTTTATTTCTCAGTTTACTTGTTAGACCAACCGTTTCAGAAATAGCTGCAGTTGCTGTCACAACTTTTTGTTTTCCATTTGCACTGCCTGATTGCGTTGAATTTTTTACTGCGAAACACTTCTTTGGATTGAGTGTGATTGCTTCGGCTGTTTCCAAGTGGTTTGTTATTTTAGTAAAAATGAGTTTTGATGAATAGGATCCAATTTGATGAAGGGTAATGTAAACGCAAAAGTCTCATAATGCGGCTGTTAGGACGTTTTGTTTTCCAACTACGATGCCTACTCACGTACACTTTTCGCTGCATGGCACTTGAAGCGATAAGTTAAGAATGTTATGGCAATTTGTAATTTGTTTGCTTCCTAGTGGCGATAGATTTTATTGGGAGGAGTTCTAACGTTGCTAAGGATGTGGCAACTAATCATTATCATTTTCTTGCTGATAAGTATTTACCATGTTTATAAATCTTTTTATGCATTTTTGTCCCTTTTCGTGCTAGAATAGACACTGAAGAGGAAGAGGCTGCAGCAGCAATGAGTGCGAGTCTTGCCTTCGCCGCCCCTTTTTGTGTACAGCGATGGAATCAATGTGCGTTAATATGTTGGTTGGGAAAGTGCTGTTCTTTATCTGCTTTACCTGTGCTATTTTCATTACTATGATATGCGTGTTGTTGGCGCACATATGGATGGCGGAGGAGTGGGGGGGGCGAGGGGCAGGACCAGTGTTGTTTGTTGTGTTGATGGGATCATTGCTGTGAAACATGTTGTGTAGAGGGCCTCGGTGATAGCTTAATGGTAGGTTGCTGAGCTTTTACGGTATGAGTTGGTGTGTGAGTGAGGTAGACGCAGCAGGGGAAGGAGCGGAGAAGAAGTGGCTAGTGGGAAGCTTTGGCATCACCACGCAGATTGTACTTTGTAGCAGTCCTAAGTGTTTGCTTGCTGAGTTGTCTGTTTCTTTTTTTCCCATTAGTAGTTATGTTTGTGGATGTTAGCTTTGCAGTGCATTGGAACCTCACACATCGGTCTTTCCATTGTTTGTTTTTTTTCCTTTTCAGATGCTACAATCTTACCCTGATAGTTGTGATGGTGAAGTAACATGTGATGAGTGTGTGGAATGATGGGCAATGCAAAATGGGGTGATTCGCGGTGGCGGTGTTGGCGGTGGCGTCTCCGTCTGGGTTGTGCGATGCGGTTCTCGGCATGGGCGACACGGTCTACTACTGCTATTATTGTCTCCGTCTCTTTGTCTTCGTGGGCATGGGAGGCTGGGTGGGTGGCGGCGAAGGAGGGGAAAAGCTGGGGGAGCTGTGTCGTGGGTGTGTGAAAGAGTGGAGACGTTCTCTTATGGCGACGGCGACGACGAATGGAAGCGCTATGGGCCGGAGCTCAGTGGTGGCAACTGCGGCATATTTTGCTTCCGTAGGTACGAAAATATGTTTGCTGTGGGAGGGTGGAAGTTAATTTGTTGCTGACTGTATGGGTGATAAGTAGTGGTGCATCAGTTCAGAGGAGGTAATTAAGTGAATAGGTCTCCACTGTTGGGTGTGTTGGGCGCGAATTATTGGGGGAAGGGGGGAGGGATGGCTGTCGCGCTACTCCCACTGGTATTGCGACAGCCTTAGGAGTGAGAACGGGTGATAAGGAGTTGAAAGGGAGGGAGTGGGAGAGACGGCGCTGAGACCATCCAGGGCAGAAAGCTGAGGCGGTTTCCGCCCTCAATTGGACTGATTACTATCGGGGTCGGGGCTGGGGTGGGATGTGGCTTGTGCGCCGTGGCATGTCGTTTGGGTGGATTGGCGGTGGCCCCTCGTGTCGGCATGAGGACTGGGCGTGGCCTTGCTGGTCTGTGCTTTGATCTTGAGAGGAGAGTGGGGGGCCATTGCCATCTTGCGGCTGTTTCTCAGTGTTTTAGGTGCGATGCTTCCGGCATACTTGGAGGATGTGGGGATGGTGGGTACTCCACGGCATATCAACGGTTGGTGGGCGCAGGTGGATCGATTTAGGGAACGACTCAATCGTTCCATACCTTGCCTCCCTCACTGTGTCCTGCTTCCGTCAATGCCGCTGGTGCCACTGCCGCTGTTACGTATGCGTGGACATCATCGGTGAGGACATTCGTTCCTTCATCCAACGATTCCTATTGCAACAACAGTTTCTTAAGTCCTTTGGCGACACAAGAGGTTCAGGTTATTACAGACTCACTGCGAACAATGTGTTTTGTCTAGGTATACAAGTGAATCATCCATATCAAGTTTCGTGCCTTTCTTGGATTTATGCAGTGTCTAGGCAGTTAACTTGCTCATCGAAATGCAAGCACTGCCTTGACTTATGCAGGTAACCAAAACCAAACCAAGGGCGATGTGATTGTAGCAGGTTACATCAATGTTTATTTAAAAGACGGGTTTTTTTCGCGAGAAAACAGGGCTGGTAAGATGTTGTTTTTACAGTTACCAGGTTCCTTGTATCCTGAAAAGGTAGGAAGTGTTGGAGGAAAAGATGGAAATGTGTTTTGCAGCCTCAAAGTACTAGCAGTAGTCAGTATTTGCGGTTGAACTAATCAGTGGAAAGGCTTGAACGCATTAAAGGGTGTAAATTTTAATTTTGCCAACTGTAATTAGGGAGAGGACGCTGGTGTCTCACCAATGCGAAAGCCTGACTTGGCATTAGGAAAGGCGGTTCGGTAAGTACTTTCGAAAGACTGTCGCCTTCACTTCAAAAGTTGTTGGAAGAGGAAGTGTGGCGATTAGGTGCTGTTCAGAGCAATTGAATAGGTCCTTCGCAGTAGCAAGGGACGATGCTTTGAAGTGTGCGTATTTCATAGTCGCTGATGAAGACTGTGGTGCATTCGAGAAAGTTGTGACGAAAGCAGCTAAGGAAACATATTTTCTAGCAGAAATGTGAAATTGTGTCTGATTTGGCTCCATCCGGGTGTGTGACCAAGGTGGCGCTGATTACAACCATTGCTGAAGTAGTGCTTTAGCCTTGATTTTCTAAATTGGATTTCTTGTAAAAAAATGGTTAGGATAATGCAAAGGTAGTAGGGTGGAAATGCCGGTCATGAGATAATATTTTGTGCTCGTTTATGCAGACTTACAAAGGGTAGTGGTGGGGACGTAGGATTGGTTGGAATGAGCCTCCCTTTTGGGTGTTAGGCGGATGAGAGAGTGGAAGAGGATGGGAAAGTGGTGATGTGTGTGAAGTGATGGAAATGGCGTCTTTTGCACTTGTAGCGAACCAAGCAGCATGAATGTGTCACGGAGTGGCCTTGTGGACACATTGAGGTGAATGCTCGGACCAATTTTGGGCCCGTGTCAGCCGGCGGTGTCATTGGTGGTGTTGGTGGCGGTGGTGGCGGTATTGCCGGGGATGGATCCTCCCTCAACAATCTACGGCTTCATTGGGCAGTCTTGAGGCGTTGTTTAGCGACTCACTCACCAACCCATACTCTGCCCGATGTCGTCGAGGAAATAGGATGTTTGGAAGAGGTGGTTGGAAGCACCCTCCCGTCTGTGCAGAAAACCACACGTGAACTTGTTCCCCTTCCCTGCCCTGCTTTTCCTTTCCCTCTCCCTTCTGCCGCCAACGCCGCTGCTGCTGCTCCTTATAGTAATGCGAATACTTTGGTTATTATTATTGCTGCTACCATTGATAAAGCTAAACCATTGCCACTGTTAAAAGCAGTAAAGGCGCCCTCCTTCCTTCCTTCCTTTTGCATATGCAGGATGTGTTGGATATTGAGGAGTGGGGTAGAGACACCACGCCGCCATTGAATACTGTAGAGTTTATCTAAAACCTGTGGAGGAATGGCGACTGTCAGTGCTGCATTGCCCTCAACTCCGAGCATTTACCGTATGTTCACATCCATTCTGCAAAGAATGCCTTTCTTGCGTGTTTTGCTGGAACCACGCGGGTCTCCAGTGCTACTTGTATAGAAGGCTATTTGTGCATCATCCACGTAGTCACAGGAGTGCAAAGTAAATGCATTTTCTCTGACTGGTTCTACTGGATGACGATCCATGCTTCCACAGTACAGCATTCAATGCATTAGCACTGCTGGCTCAAACACCCACACGCAGGTGACTGAGGTGCGCATCACCTGTCCACTTTTGAACATCATCGACTAAGTGGCATGTGCATACGCATAGTTGCTGGTACCTTGAATGTTATTCACTTGCACGATCCTGGGTCTGCACATGACTTTAAATCGAACCCGATATCAGTAGGTGGCAGTTACGCACATTGTAGTCTTGAGTGGAAGTGTGCCGAAGTCTCGGCAGTGTCTACCTCTCACGGTGGACAAACTTGGCTCGCAGTCTAGCCGCCCTCGACGCAGATCTCTCTGTTGTCCAAAAATCTCTCGATGCGTTGCATTTCACCGTCACAAATCTCGACGTGGACTTACGAGATGATCTGCGTCTTATGTAAGTCATCAGCTGCACCTTTCTACTTATGTGCTTATAAGTAGATGGCGTTTTGGACTCACCTTGAGTAAGAACGTGGTTGTTTGGTCAATTAGGTATCTAGATTATCATTTTAAAGTAAATCATCAGCCCTTATGGCCATCCTCTGCGAGGTACTGTAGTCCCACATTGTCTTGCCCTCTGATTGTGTGAGTGAAGTGGAGAGTCTTTTCTCTCTTGTCCAATGTCTTTGGTCTACTGCGCTTTCCCGACCGCCGGTGAGATCTAGCATTCCAATCCCTCCCTCCTTCCCTCTCTTCTTTCTTCCCTCCCTCCAAACTCAATCCATCTGATCGTCGCAGGAGGTGATGTAACCAGGCGCCATAAAGCAAGCAAGAATGAAGGAACAACCATCACGAACTTGGCATACCACACTTGAGCAATAAATTCGGCCCAAAACACGTGGTGTCACAGGTGGTGGAAGTGTCTGACAGCGATTGAGATAAGAAGAGTCCTTCAAATAGGGCATAATACGAGAATTGTAAAGGGCGCGCAGTTGGAACCATCAATCGGCCGACAAGGGAGAAGGAGGAAGAAAGCGGCAATCCTCTCATCGAGGTGCCAGGCTTTGCCCTTGACAACTGATGCAGACTGCCAAAGAGGAAGTCCACAGCGGACCGCGATTTTGAAGAACCTCCCTCATACAACACTCGCCGCTGCTACCACATTTCCAATGTGCCAGCGTCGGCGCTGTCCACTACCACTGTCAGGTTGAGCATCATTGCGACGACGACGAGCACTACTTATGTGGACATCAGTAGCGTTAGCAGAACACTAAAACTAAGGCTTAGTGGCTCGGCCATGCTTACACTCACGTACATTATAACCTCCGTGCCAAATTACTCCCTTTTCTAACAAGTTCGCAGCCACCTTCCGAACAAGTACAGGTTATTCATTCAAACACGCAAAAGTAAAAGATGGTTTTGTAATTGACGTCAAGGTAGGCGCATGGATGTAGATGGGGAAGAAGGTGTGTGCCAAGGTCGCGATTGGGGGATAGCAGTAAAATGACCAAGATCGCAAATCCACGTCTGGCTAGAACGAGGTGAAAAGCACGGAAGTCCACTGATACAGTTGAACAATCAACCAACTGATTATTCAAACATCTTTCCCTCCTTTCAGTGATCATTTATTTACCCATTCCTGATTTATTAATTCGTGCCTGCCCGATTCACACATTCAAGAAGTTGTGGACAACTTGACTGGGCATTTGGCACCCTGCGTCATTGCTGATGACACGGACTGACGCAGTCGAGCTCTTGTCTGATGGCACCAATGAAAACACTATCTATTGCTCCTTTGAGGCGGTGCATCAGGCATAAACAGTTGTTTGTGCGTCTACTCTCTTCCACTCATTCTCCACCATTTGGTGTGAGTTGGTGCTTCTGCAGGTGTTCCATTATGGCTACCACTCAGCCAATCAGATATTCCAGAAGTCTTTTAAAGGCAAACAAGAAATACGACCAATTAAAAGAAATGGGACATAAAATTAGACTTTTCCGGACACAACTCCGATGTTTGCTTGCAGCTATGTGGGCTGATTTGTGGACATAAAAACCTCCTGGAACTCGTTGCTTTCCATTGGCTATTGACCAGCCAATCAGATGGCGTTTAGCCGAGAATAGATTTTCGGTCGCCTTAGGGGATGCCTGGATCGGCGTTTTGGGGTCTGCGTCAAATCATCTTAGTTCTAATCCCACAACAAATACATGACATCATTGTTGTAAGTCGACAGAGTAACCCGATTCATGGCAAATGAGATTTGGGAACGATTTTGTATCAAGTACTAAGTTAAATTACGTTACAAAGGATTGTCATGACCACTGCCTATTCAACATCGAAACAAAAGCTAAGTTTGACAAGCGCAAGGCCACTTAAATAAACATTTTGCTATTCTTCTGCGACTTTTAATAAGACTTTATTCGACATCACCCAAGCTAGCTTTTTTTGAGCACAAATCGTAGTCCTCATGTGTTTCCCCTGCCTTGTGGAGGTACGTATGTAATTGTGCAAGTGAGACGCTGGAGCCAATGACAAATCACTGCGTTTTCACTTGTGAAGGTCATAGCACTCCTCAGTATGTGAAAATTTAAGCACCTTGCAACATCCCGAGACTTCTTTGAAGGCAACAGAGGGCGCGTTACTAGGGCAGAATAGGCATCTTCAATAAACAGAGGGTACGGGGATGCTGACATGGTACAGAGGCCAGCCCACGCGACCAGGGCAGCATGACCACTTAAGTCATGGTAGCCAAAAGTGGCAGTCAAACAAACAAAGCATTACACACTTGTTCCTCAATGCGTGTGTGTGAACTGGAACACCCCACCTGGACCCGACGCGTGTATTGTTGCCTACTTTATTGCTTACACATTTGACACTGAGGTGTGGAAGCAGCATTTTCTCCCTTAGATGATGAATTTCACTTCTTATAATCTAAAGTCAAATCAAACCATTTCTATCACCATTTGTGCATGTATTGATGGGAGAGAATCTGACGACAGAGAGCACCTTGGTGCCTATCCTGGCTTTGGAAGGAAATGAGTCCTCTATGCTCGTTTTTGCTGAAAGCTGAACCACTACTACTGCTTAGGACTAACCAGATCCACTAGAATCAATTCTACAATGCGATCCATGTCTGTCAAATCAGGCGAATTGTGCAAACGTCACTTGTTTAGTGATTGGACCACCATTGGGTTCTAAAAGGGCAAGAGGTCCACCACGATTGCAGATGTTACTTGAATACAGTCTCAATCCGCATTGGCTGAGACGTGACTCCCACGAAGTTTGATGCTGCTGCAATGTTAGCAGCGACGCACCGCCATAATTGCGAAGGTGTGTATCAGGTTGGGCATCAATTTCCATCACTGGAGACATTGATGACGAGTTGGGATGAGGAGGATTAAGCACGTTCGGGAAAGGACAGGTTCTGTTGCTGAATCACCACTGTCTCTGTGATTAGTGCTGCTGCGAGGAAGAAGAGACACAGGCACACGCGATTTCAACGGCCAGAAAAGCCACCACATAATTAAACAACGTTGACATTTCTTAAGCGGCTTCATCACGTCGCCATACCTGTATTATTCATGCTTGACTTAGAAGCGTTCAAAGAACACGTCTCTGGCCTTAGAAATGTTGTCATTAGCCTTCACATCAATTAAGAGTACTTCCTGGCGGATCGCACTCTACCCTTTCTAAGGAAATAAAAGCTATGCAAAAATGATGGAAGGAGGATGCACAGACCCAATTACAGAAACCATCATACCCATCGAAATGTGTTGCAGACTCAGCTTTAACACATTTTTGGTGATTGATGAACGAGGCAGAGTGATGAGTGTTATGAGAGCACTTTTCTCTCTCGAAGGCAGATGATGACGGATCCGCAGCAAGAATGGTGTCCGTCGAACACTTCTCGTTCACCGTTGAGGACTACTAAGTCAAGCCTATATAAAGCGCATAAGCCGATTTGACGAAGCGACTGGATATCCGTCCCCATCAGTGAATGACGCAGTAATTAATTCGGCTGTTCAGTCTAGCAGATGGACGCGAGTGCTTATGACTATGACCGTAGCAGCTAGAGATGCCAATGACGCCCGAGCTGGCGTGCATAACTGTGCTTCTCTTCACATCTCAGTGGTTAGTGCTGCCTTGACCTAAGGGAACTCCACAACTACGTAAAGAGGTTGCGTAACGGCAGCCCTTACCAGGATGCGAATGCGGTATCACCATCTGTTTGACGTATATGACTGAGGTGGAGCTATTTCTCGAGAAAATCTCAGCATCGACTCCTTACTCTCCTCCCTATACTTTACGCATACACTGAGGCCACTTATCAGTGCTAAGGAGACGTCAGGCTTTTAACCACCAGTGTGAGGTGGTGAGGCTTCAAGCGTATTGTGTCCCCACAACTGCTCTAAGCCTCCCGGCCCAGCCTTTATTCTTTCCACGCCGATGCGTTCGATCCTCGCTTGAATGCCATTGTCTTTCAAACCCAAGTGAAATCTTGCACAATCCACAAAGGGTAATGGGAATTCTCTGTCTGTGGCACTTAGGATTCTTGTAGTTAGTAGACCGCAATCGAAGGACATTGGGAGGCTGCTGTAGCCCGAAGCACACAATCTTCTCACTGAACTCAGGGTGGCATCCTAGTCAGCTCAACTGACGCTCAATCCTCCTTCTTTTCCCCTACTCCTTCAGCAAGTCAACTGTTGTAGGTGTGCAAGAATGCGCACTTGTTTGAAATAAAATGTCATTCGTGCAAGGATCAGGCTCATCGGCGGTATCTTCCTCCACCTCACTTTGAGCATGTGACGATCCTTTCTAAATGCAAGATCATTTTGCCCATGTTCTTCTTAGACGGATGGTTAATCAGTGGAGAGTAAACTAATCTTAAATAAAGTAAACGTTTGCGACTGCTTCTGAGGTTCTTAATTTTGGTGGCCTGTGTCTATGTTGGTAGCATGGTTACTGATCTACTGATTGGCCAACAACTAGAGCTATGACTAATTGGCATTTGACCTTCTCCCATTATAACCTACGCGCATGATTGCCAAATGAGAGGAACTGGTGAAGTGGATCACCCACAGCTGCAGCCACGCCCAACAGTTGGCTCGTTGCAGACATGACTAACGAACGGCAACTTGAACGATCGCTGATTGAAGTCTGACATCGAACGCATCACTTGAAAGCCAATTCTCCAAGTAGTAAAATGAAATTATTAATTAAAAGAGCGCAATGCGAAGTGTCCAAAGGTTGTGAGATTCGTCACCCCTCTTTGACCTTCCTACCCTTGGAACAAGCAGAGTGTGAACAGTTAGTACACATGGTCTCATAGAATCCAATTGCTCGCGTCTGGCACGCTCGGATGATTAAGCGCTGTTGCACACGCAAATCATTTTCAAATCCTCGTCTTCTTGCCGACGACAGACAAGGCAGTCACATCGCCGCAATGCCATGCTTTGGTGAGTTTGCGAAGATGCTATTGGAGGCCGAAATGGTCTGCGTAACATTCTTCTGCACATATCGAGGCTGCGCACTGGTGAACTGCTGCTACCTGGTAACATAATGACATTAGAGGTGCTGCTGTCAATTTAAATTAACTTCGATACTGGCTTCCTTCTGTCACTATAATGTTTGATTGCTCGTGCTCCTGACCTCTCATCCTCTTTCACCCCAACATAGTGGTATGATTCAAATAAAGTTCCGCCTACTTCAAGCGCTGATTTCCACTACCCATTTTGGGAAGCTTTGCTTAAAGGGGAATGGGATGGGCAGCGGTGTTTTACGTGGATAAGGTAAGTGGGTGTGGGGGACACCATAGTCACCTGTAGGAGGTGGTCGGGATTAATCGAGTGAGTAGGAAAAGGAAACAGCAGTTGATGCGGATAATCCACTAGAATCACCAAAATGCACAACATTTGTCTCCTCTTAAGTTTACTTTACTTCTTAGCATCGAACCATCGTCTACCTCTTCCACTAGCCAAATGCCCTCGCATTCGGTGACTTCAGACCTCGCATGGAATCGTCGGAATGACGTCTGTGATAAAACAGACAAAGGTGGATGCCTAGCCAGCATAGGCATAGACATAAACACAGAAGGATGACTACCTCAGATTGACTAAATTCTCCCAGCGGTATCTCAATCCGCCAACAACCTTTGAAGGATTGCACCTCTACATTTAATTAGTTGTTGAGGTAGTGCCTGGTCTTATTATTTGTAACAGTCGACCTCTCAGCAATCCGGCTACCCGCAGTCAATTCAGCACTAAGCTCTCGGATGTCGACAAGGTGAATGACATTTTTATATCATTGGAAACTAGTCAGAAAATGCAACACTGAAGACCCCATCCCAAAAGCAGTTGGTCTTCACTGGGAACGACTTGCCTAACAGGGCGTATCAAGTGATTAAGACAGACGCCTTGAGACAATGAGAGGAGACAATAGCTTACATTGGGTTCGTCTCTATGTCAACCCATTCCATGGGCCACAATGAGGCACAGTTGCTTTGTAAGTATAGGCCGAAATGAGGAGATTCATGGTATGCAACTTCGTCACCGTTGGGTGGTAAGGCAAACAAATCTCCGGTTCTCAAATTTCACTGACTGTTTTGACGCACTCCAGAGAACATTGACGAAGTAACACAGTCGCTAGCTGTTGGCTAGGCAAATTTTCAGTTTGTTTGCTGCTTTGGCCAGTCACGCACTCAACAATTTGTGCGACAGAATGGCAGGTTGTGTGAAACCTCAACGAACTCTTGTAGAGAGAGTTGTCCATCTAAGTTGTCAATTGCTATTCACTTATCAAAATCATCAACCCATGCCAAGAAATAAGTCTCTTTGGGACTATGCGTCAGTTGGAGGGTCATTTAGTTGGTTGATGGATCAGTCAGTCAGTGAGTCAACAATTTGTGCAGTAGCTAATTGAAAAAATTCGCCTCCTTTCTCACTTGGTTGCCACCGTGGCTAGCTGGTTGGCTGGAAGCTTGCTGAGAGAATGGCAAGTTTGCTAAATAGGCAAAAGAGGCAAGTGGTGAGCCGTCAGTGAATCAAGGCGCTGAGTTACTGCTGGTTAAACCAGAGCCACAGTCACGCCCTACAGTCAGTTTGTTATCGACTCGACCAGCCAATTGAACCACAGATTCGCAAGTCAACGGGGTACTCTGAACGGTGCAGTAATAAGAGATTACAAGCAAAATGGGAAATGTTTAATTGGAATTAGTGATGCACACACGAAAGTTGGCAGTAGTGACTTCCTAAAGACTGTATCTGAACTTCTTAAGGAAGCACGTTGGATGAATACGTGACTGCGTAAAATGAGTTGGCAGAAAGGCATATCACGGGAGTCTCTGACGTCTCACTGGTCCAAATCGCTACATTATGACATTGGTTAATGAAGAAGGAAGATTCTGCTCCATGCCATTGTTCGGATGTGCTAGTAACGTTCACTCCCCTCTCACTTGCCAAGATTTCAGGATGGATTTTCCGGATGTTTAGCACTAGATTCCACTTTGCACTTTAGTCTTCAGTAGAACTGGCTGAGGATGCAAGGACGCGACTGTTTGAGGGTAACCTCCTTTAGTTCGAAGCATATGCCAGAGTCTCAGAGCGCTCGCTGCCTGCACTCACTGAATGGTTCGGGTTGCTTAATAGCTAGCGATCTGGCTATTGAGTAGGTTGTGGAGCGGAGCAATTTGCAGTGCAGAGGATAGCATTGCTGGAATTCTCGTGGGGCACAACCTCTCTTTTGGCTTCAATCCGATTCCATGAATGCTCCATGTAACATTACTTCCTCTATTTGATAGATTGCTGATTAACTTGAGGCGTAGCCTCTCTTACCCTCACCAACTATCGTGGCCCATTTGACATGCCAAATGGATGTGCCATAGTCATAGCTACTGCAGCAGAGATGACAGTTCTGCCTGAATTGGTCGACTCAACCCAAGTTCTGAGGATTTCATTGGCATAGTAACACAGGTGTCTGGTGGTTGATATGGCCAAATGAGTGTCAAGCAACAGATGACACAACTCTCGAACTGCTTGATGCTAAATATGGTAGATAGAGAGAGAATTAAGTGTGTTTGTTTTGGATAAGTTGCGAGGTAGTCGGTACAGATGCATTTTCGTTATGAGCAAAAGAAAATAAGCACACACTCGCTCGTCCTTGAGCACTCGGTCGCCCTCTTTACCAAAGTCTACCACCGCAGGAAACGGGGCTGAGGCAGCAGAAATGTCAATCAAGGAAAAAAGAGGCAGTCTTGGAGAGGAGCGTCAGTTTCGGTCATGCAAACACTGAATGAAAATGAGAAAACACTGAAAGATTATTATAATGACTTAAGTAGCACAAACAGAAACCCTAATAATTCTAAGCTAAAAAGTTATTTTGTTAAATTTTACGTTGGCACTTTAGCAGGCTAGTAATGCAACTCATGCCCTACTTTGAATAAAACTAAGCGTTGTGGGCGTATCTTTCCATTTTTAAATTAACTTTCGTGATAAGCGTTACACCATTAGTTATTTGAGTAAAAATGAACAAGGAATAGTGAAACTGTATTGGGTCTCTGAGGGGAAACGCTATCGTCATTCTGCGTGGTACCCGTGGCTAGAGAGCTGTCACTGAAATGAACCAAGTGTGGAGCGTTCGGGATCAAGGTCAACCATCAATTATCGTTGTTATTGAGACGCGGCAGATGTGTTACGGTACACGAGGGTCCACTCGTGCTCCTCATCACATTTGAAGAACAAGAATATTGTTCTGCATGTCGATTTCATGTGCTACAACAAGAATGAACCAAACAAGATCTTTGAGATACCTAACAACCAATTAGTAGCAAAAATATCGCAAACTATTTGTTTTCCGATTCAAGTCTGATCGATTTCAACACAAAAACTATAATGAGGGCCGACGCAAAAAATTACTCATCACAGATGCTATAAGCAAAGCCCAAAACATGTAGACAATGGAATTTCACCTTATTTAACCGCGTATTTGAGTACGGGAGACCGCTAATTCCGCCTCAACTGGCGGTCCTCCTCTCACAACTTCTGGTAGCATAATGCAACCGCTTTTGGCGTATTCAAAAGCAACGCAAAATTTTTTAGGCAAAAGTGATCTCAAACTCATGAGAAGACTAGTAGAAGCAGAAGTACCTTTGGAAATCAGCAAGCAGCATTTGCTACTTAAATAACTCGTTAGTAGCACAAGCTATCCACTATTTGAACAGCACGCTTCCCGATGTAGGTTTAAATAATGCTTATAAAATCTAATAGCCTACCTGAAAACTGGCCACATGAAGCTGCCATTTGCACACGCTAAGCACAACTACCTCGCCGAATCGAAGTCCACGGGCAGCAGGCAGAGCGGAAAGGTCTAACCACCACCCACATTGTGCGCGTCCATCCACAGAAGAAGTTGGGTCTAACTAATTAGCCACATTCTACTTTTTTAGAAGTTAAAACTGATCCAGATAGAATTTGAGCATCTGCATGCGAAGGATGTCGGGAAAGGTGACCAAGCGGCAGGAACGAGGCGTCGTCGTCCATTCACCGAGCGGATCGGAAGCCTGAGAAATAAAATCTCGCACTGCACCTGCCCCAAATATTTCGCGATGTAGACCTAATTAGATCAGAAATTAGTGCGTAACGTTTATCAGCAGTCGGAGCCTCCAAGCTCTGACCTTAAATCCTTTGTTACAGTGGAACTAAATACTCGCATCAGTGACGATTCTCAGGTACACCGCATCCTCACTCAAAGACGCCTTCGCCTTCTCTTCTTCCATATTGCTTTTCTTATAGACAGCAACCTCGTTCGTATGTGTTGCTGCCTCCAGCGAATTCGGCATGCAGAGAATCGCCTCCTTTTGTTCTTTGCATTGGGCACGTTGGACACTGGTTGTTAAATCAAAGTACAACGAGGAATATAATCGGGCAGGTTACTTGAAAGGGCTAATGGATGGAATGGTACGTTGGAGTAGTTAAGGAGAGAGAATGTGGCAGCTGAATGGCTACTATGGCTAGATGTCTGTTTTCACATCAAAATGAAAAAGCAAGGGTGATGCAAAGTCTTTGATTCGTAGTTGCAATCACAACTAGTAGTCAGTTAGTCGGACACATGACTAGCTCATCGAAATGCTCGCGTGCTAGTCAACGAGGGATTATTTTTACCTAATTGCAAGTACTAACAGCAACGTCTACATGGTTAATGTGATGCTCCTGAACAAAGGTTGACACTGTTAACCACCGAGAGCCTGCACATGGAATAATGGAATAATGACTACGGGATAGCCAGACTACTTATGATGCCTTTAGCGTGACTCAAATGCCAGTTGGCACGTCAAATGTGCTGCGCCCGCTGTGAGGAGTAAGACTTTGACCAAGACTGTGATTGGTGGTTGACTGTCGTTGAGAACAATGCGTCTAATCCTAACCTCCATTGCAGGCGATTTTCCCAACCTACGAACCACCTAACAGCTAGGTCATTGGCTAACAAGCACACTGGACCTAGTGCGCCAAGTGACATTTACACTTGACACTTAAGTGGAGACATTACTACTTACTGTTGAACCATTGGTCTACCTGCCAACGGGCTTGTCATCCGCCTAGATCGCATCCTATTCAACCCAAATAGCACCCAAATCACTCTCATTCTACTGCTTCAGCATTAAGTAATCTGGGAATAGCATCAGTTGATGTTTTAGAACCACAGACGAGAACTGCCCTTTGCTGTCACTGCCGTCCCAGACTGTCCACAGCAGATGCTTAGCGCTCTTCACTCACGTGCGAGATGCTGTAAAAAGAAAACAGGTTTTCTGCTTCTCCGTTCCCTCTCTCCTTGTTACAATGGTGTTAGGTCTGGAAACACATCAAGTAATGCCACTCATTCGCGAAATGAATCCGCCTGCATGAGAGCATAAATAGTTGACTGGACGGATGCCAAGGGGTGTGGCAGTGTTGGAGCATTGTCGAGGACAAACACCATTGAATGTACCGCCTGAAGTTACTTGAGCCTGACTGCTCAGCGCCTTTTTTTCTCGGGCACCGATAGGCAGTATGTCTGTGTATGAATTGTGGGGGAAGGAGGCGACATGCTGACCTAAAGGCCGACCTCTTCTAATAAACAGTCCGAATCGTCTCTTTCTTTTCGATGCTTTATGGTATAGCTGCTCTTGCCACTCCAGTAGACAACGTATGATGCGATTTCTCTCCGCCATTTACACCGGCATCTTCTCAGCCATCAATCCTCCCATGCCGATAATCCCAATCCCTATTTTCTAGATATAGTCTGCAGTGTCTGGGCGACGCTGCATTTGAGTCATGGTAATCAATGCTACGAACGGAACAAATCCTCTTTATGTAGTTAAGTGAATAGTTCTCCCAGTTGGACAAAATGTGGTCAGGGCTTAGAAGTGCTAGAATTTACTCGCTATCCCATTTCATGAATGCCTTGATTGCTAGTGGCAATCGCATACACTCCACTTGCCATTACTCCTCCCACTTGACGCATTAATGACCGACCCGTGACCTGACCTATGTCTTACCTCCAACAGCAAGCGTGACACATTTGACGTGCCAACCTGCATTTTGTGTCAATGTTGCATACTTCGACGTGAGAACATATTGCTACAGACATTTTTACTTACCATCAGTGGACCAGTAGTTCGTGACGGTGCCTGCAGGTACTGCCAACATTCGTCACTTCTTACTCAATGATGATCTTGCGAACCACCAATGTTTCCATCTTTACCTTCTACCTGATTCCACTCAGGTAGGTGACAAAACTAGGACTTGATGAGGCGAAAACCTCTTGTTAAATCGTGGCATCGTAACATAGTGCAGGGGAATAAAGGTAGAGAAAAAGCAGAAGATCTGTCATGGCCCTCCACCCCTGCTTTTGATACTGAGTTGGCAGTTTGCCACCGAAGCATTCGCTAATGTTGCCAACTCGGAAGCCATTTCGGCACAGCTGCGCATTTGCACTACATGTGCTTGACGAAGTAGTCCTTCATGTTAGACGAGAGGCAGCCTGTTCTCACGCTAGGGAGAGTATGCCTTCTTGCCTGACTTGTTTTGCGTGGTCACATATTCGTCTCACGTTCACCTTCATAAAGCCCGAAAGTGGCCTTCGGGTAGTTAGTATTGCCAACTTTCGTGTGGGCATCACCAACGTCAACTGACTCTTTCTTAATTTGCTTACAATCAGCTGTTGCTGCAACATTCATGGCTCCCTCGTTGACTTTCAGATCAGCAATTCAATTAGTTGGATGCATGTAGGTCAGCTGCTTGGCACACTGGTTCACTGAAAGTTCACCGCCTACCTCTTTTGACTGTTCAGTGGAGTTGTCATGCTCTCACCAACCTACAAAGCGACTAAACAACTAGCAGGCTAGTCACGCAGGTGATCAGGTATGGAGAGGAATCAAGCTCTACATCAGCTATGGCACTTGTTGTTGAAGGACAAACCAGCTCATCAACCAATCAAGCAAACAACTAACCAATAGGCTTAGTAAGACTTGTCCATTAGCAAAGTGAGGCGCTAGAAAAATGTCAGGGCAATGTGCAGGCATACAATTGGTACCGATTAGGACTGTTAATTTATTAATAGGCTGGTTGGTGCTTGCACAACTTGTGCAATAACAAGAGAAGAGAAATGACAGGACGTTTACTGAGGCCCCTTGCTTCGTTTTGATTCCGAGTTAGCATTCCGAATAAATGGGTTGGAATTCTTCTGTCTGACAAAAGCGTTACATCAGGCTGCAGCTAATACATAGGAATCATAACCAACGGTGGCAGCCATCAGTCGAGGTTTCCAAGCGATGAAGAAATAGCTCATGCACACCAATGCATCTCTTTCTCCGAATCGACGTCAAGTGAATCGTTCATAAGCTTATCGTAATGCATCCAAGCCCTCAAAGACGAGCAGGTGTAAACGCATGCCCTGGGAGTGCTCGACACCTTACTGACCGCAAGCCAAGTCATGGCACCAATTGACTGAGATGCAAGGTTTCGGTCTTCCACCTGGCTGTACGAGTGTGAGGAATAATTTTATCAATTTCCTACTTGTCGAACAGTTGAGGACAGTTTATACAGTGGCAGGATAAATTACGATGAAAGGGTGAGTTGGAGGTGAAAGCAGAGAGCAAGCAAGTGGTGAATAAAAGTTGCACAACACCATTGCTCCAAAGCGTCAATGTGCATTGGCATCCTGTGCCTTGTTTGCTGACTGGAAGCAGTGGAGGGTGATGGGCACTAACTGAGCAAGCAAACATTCCAGAAGGCCTCTCTGGAATACAGGTTAGTGATACGCCTCCTTCATTCTTCCCTTCTCCCACCTATTGCCATGCTGAGAAAGGACCGTTAATTACGGTGATGACCGCGTTGACGCTCTAAAGATAGGAGTGAGGAAGTTGGTCGCAAAACTGCTTTTCAATGTAGAATATGCGCCCACCCAGGATGCAGGCAGGCAGTGTGGCTTTGTGCTTAGAGGACATGCATGAAAGACAGAGCGACAGATCGAATAATGAGTTGAAAATATCGCCTTCATTTGCAAGGCTACATGCTCCCCCGCCTAACTATATCAGTCTTAGCTGACTTAATACAACAATCACGTTTTTTTTCCTCACATCTAACTGGAAAGCTTTAAGGCAAAAAATCCCTTGCCTAATGCTTTGTAAGGTCATTAAGACGCTTAAAATGAAGTTGGTGCACGTAAAGTCACATGGCCGCTTCCGTGGTTAGGAGTCGATCTCCTCTTTTTGTGCTCTCTTTCTTCGCCACACCCTGTAGCATGATTGCATGATGCAAACAGAGCTGTTATTACGTCAATACCTTCTTTCCAACCTTTATGCCAGCAGAACCAGGTAGGAGGTAATGGCACAAGCATTGGTGGTAAGGGAAGTGTAGATGGCGTGTGCCCAGTTCCTCCTTGGAATCCGTTTTGGTGACCCTACATTAGCAGACATGCCAAGAGATCGCGTGTGGGTCAGCTTCATCGACATCTACAAACCAAAAGCCGAAAAGTAAAACTCCTTGCAATTCCTCTCTCTGAGACACCCATCAGGACACGTCCATCACCAGAAGCCTCAGTCGATCCATAATTAGGATCAGCGCAGGATGATAGTCTTCATTCGCGGGTGGATAGTGTACCCAACGCAGATAGGCAGGTAAGTGGGTGAGAAGTCGGTGATCCGCTCAGCTTATCACACGAATGTCCTTCTTTGCCAACTTAGATGGGCAGTAGGGCTTACGCTACTCGCAACTGGAGTAGCTAGATTGTGGTCCTTTGTTTACTCCCGTCCTTTAACAAATCCTTAAGTAGTGTGACATGCTGGACTTCTCTCCTTTTAAAACGATAGAGTGATGGCAGGCAGAGCGAGTTCTCTTCCTCAAAGGTAGCTGACGACAGTTCCTTATGGAGAAGCGTATTCATCTAACGCTTCTCGTCCAATATTGGGGAATACTTAGTCCAGCGTATGAATATGGCAAATGTGCCAAACTGACGACACGGCTGGTGATCTGCATTTATTGGTAGACGATGTAGTGCGTTGGTTGATCTGGCCATTCTGATCAGCAGAGCTACGTGCGTGTGTGCATCTTCGCCTCCTCGCAGCAGCATCTACCACAAAGACAAGGACGAAATATTATCAGCTCCAGGCCTTCCCTTACGTCCTTCGTCCTCATCAAGCCACCTCGTTATTCAATGAACTGGCAATGGGCAAAGCCGTTTACCTGTACCCAAGCTACTCGCTCTGCAAAAGCGATGGCTAAGTCGCAGCATGTTGAGAAATCGACCACGGATGGCTGCTAACAACCAAACAAACTCCTCGCCGCTTTGGATGCCGCTGGTAGTACGCGGAGCAGAACGGTTTACCCTACATCCATATTGTGCACGTCCATTCATAGGAGAATTTGGGTCTAGCTAATTAGCCGAATCCAACTTTTGTGGAGGACACATTTGATCCGGGGCGAAGTTGATCATCTGCACCTAGCCACCTAAGCTGCTATCATGAACCCAACGAACATTCTAAAGGTTTACAAAGTACACGTTCTTTGGCCGACTTATCATTATATTTACGTGGACCTCCTTTCAACCGGTCATCCATCTACCCATCCATCCACATGCTGCTCGTGCGTCATTCTTTCATCTCTTTTCTTCCTCTTGCACCCACTTAATGTCTTGTTGCGGTGGTGATTGAGTCAAAGCTAAAAGAATGGAAGTAAGAAAGAGGTTTACAAAACTGTACCAGCATAACACTCATCACTCTGCTTAGTTCATTACATCGCCAATGAAGGGCACCACCTATGTACCCTCACTCTACTTTTTGCAAGGAAGTGAAAGCCAGGGGTAGAAGATCAGTGAGGAACGTGTGATGCATTGCAGTAAATTTCTTGGAGGTTGAGACCAAATAAAGAAGAAACACAATCTAGCAGCGGAGGAAGAAGAGACTTTACTGACCACACCAGGCCACGATGGAATGAGGATCAGTGCCCAAGTGGCCTCCATGCCTCTCTGCACTAAATAATAGATCTTTCCACAGCTCTTTTACGTGGGATCAGAAATAGCAGTGCAACACGAATAAGCCAGCTGTCGAGGTCCAGATTGCTCTCAAGCAACACCGATCAGCGTCTGCCAATTTACTGACTACTGCATAGTCTTTCATTGCAAGATGTACTTCAGACAGTGCAGATGTTAAATTCTACGGTAAAGAAGCTCTATCCTCATTTCATAGTGATCCGGTGAGGTAAGCGAAGTCTCTTCGTCCTCCACTGGTAGACCGTGTTTCTTCATTTAATCTCAACCTCTAAGAAATTCACGTTCCTCACTAATCATCTGTTTTTGCAGCCAGAATTTCACACACTGTGGCAGCTCGCTCTGCCTGGAAGCTATTTCCTTGCCACTGTGACGTCCGCAAGATGATGTTTCAGTCAAAAAGAAGCAGTGCTTGCACAACCTACTTACTTGAAATATCGCTGTAGTAAAGATGCAGATCTGTGGCCATTGGTGTTTGATACGGTGGTCGATCCGACCAGTAACCAATTGCTCTTGACCTTCGAGTGGTTGTCAGCAGACTTGCAATTCGGTAGAATTGCAGGCACTCCCAATGCCTCGACCCTCTAGATTCTATCGATGCCATCGCCATCCTCCTCCTGCTAGGTGTCTCTCCAAGAAAAATGCACGTGACATCCGTGCTCCACCTCACAACAATGAAGACGCTAATAAGCCGTTTCTACCTCCTCGTACGTCACTGAAGAGCGTTTAAAGTCTACTGTAGCTCAAAACGCGCAACGATACCATCAATGAACCTGGCAGGATGTGAATAGACTGCATTCCGTTTCTTAGTTCACGTCTGTCAATAATGCTGTGTTTCGTCCGTATGTCTGAATTATCAATGTCCGATCTGATGGCTCGAACATCACATAAATACATCGTCCAATATATTAAATGCGTGGTTTTGAGCATCATTTGACAGGTGTCTTAGACTGCTTGATGCCAATGTTGTAGCTGGGACCAAACTAAGTAATATTGGAGTTGATTAGGATGCCAGCTTGCTAAATACCGGCTAGCTGACTTAAAGACAGGTAGGCACATGGTCAAACTGGTATTCGTGCATTCCAGGGTCGAATGATCATGTCTTCAATGGGATAACTTAACCGGCTGATTCGCTCGTTAGCCTCGATCCACGTAGGCGACTTGTCATTACTTCTCTCACTAGATGGGTTGGCGTTCATTTAGCGAGAAGTCACTGCGAGATGGTTCAAATGATTGTGACAGCGCATTTAGGAACTGCATTTATTTTGTTCATTAGTTATTTTGTTAACTTTACTTGGACACTCTAGCGGGTCAGTAATGCAGTCCATGTCTTGCTTTAAATAAAACTAAGCATTTGTGTGCCGATGTGCCGAAATGGCTTTCGAGTTGGCAACATTAGCGAATGCTTCGGTGGCAAAATGCCTTAACAAATCTTCTGCTTTTCCTTAACCTCCCTTCTCCTGCACCATGTTGCGATGCCACGATTCAACAAGAGGTTTTTGCCTCATCAAGTCCTAGTTTTGTCACCTACCTGAGGGGAATCAGGTAGAAGGTAAAGATGGAAACATTGGTGGTTTGCAAGATCATCATTGAGTAAGAAGTGACGAATGGTGGCAGTACCTGCAGGCACCGTCAAGAACTACTGGTCCACTGGTCAACGAGGCAACTGTAGTACCAACTGATGGCAAGTACAAATGCCCGTAGATTTATGTCCTCACGTCGAGGTATGCGATTTTGACACAAAATGCAGGTTGACACGTCAAATGTGTCACGCTTGCTGTTGTAGGTAAGACATAGGTCAGGTTGCGGGTCGATCACTAACCTGTCAAGTAGGATAAGTGGTGACAAGTAGAGTATGTGACTGCCACTAGCATTCAAGGCATTCATGAAATCGGATAGCGACGAAAATTGCAGCACTTCTAAGCCCTGACCGCATTTTGTCCAACTGGAAGGACTATTTACTTAACCAAATAATGAGGACTTGTTCTCTTGGTAGCAGCGATTACCAGGACAGATGCGGCTTCGCCCAGACACTGCAGACTATATCTAGAAACTAAGGATTGAGAGTATTGGCGTGAGAGGATTGATGGCTGAAAAGACGAGGATGAAAATGGCGGAGAGAAATCGCATCATACGCTGTCTACTGGAGTGGCAAGAGCAGCTATATCACGGAGCATCTTTCTGAGCATGTTTGTCGGGCATCGAAAAGAAAGAGACGATTTAAACTGTCAATCAAAAGAGGTCAGCCTTTATGTCAGCATGTCGCCTCCTCCACCCTCAATTCATGCACAGACATACTGCCCATCGGTACCCGAGAAACAAAGGCGCTTAGCAATCAGGCTCAAGTAACCTCAGGCGGCACATTCAGTGATGTTTGTCCTCGACAATGCTCTACCATTGCCAAACCCCTTAGCATCCGTCTAGTCAACTATTTATCCTCTCTTGCAGGCGGATCCAATTCGCGAATGAAATGCATTACTTGATGTATTCCCAGACCTAACACTATTGTAACAAATATTTAAAAGTGGTAATTTTGGGATTTTTTATGTGAATTAACAAGGAGAAAGGAATTGGAGAAACAAAAAACCTGTTCTCTTTTTACAGCATCTCGCACGTGAGTGAAGAGCCCTAAGCATCTGCTGTGGACAGTCTGCGACGGCAGTAACAGCAAAGGGCAGTTCTCGTCTGTGGTTCTAAAACATCAACTGATGCTATTTCCAGATTATTTGATGCTTTTCAGTTAGCTTGTGTAGAGGGCAGCCGATCTTCGCAAAGCCTTTAACCAAACACCTATAGTAGTTTGCCAAACCGAGGAAGCTGCGGGCTTCCATCTGATTGGCTGCTGTTGGTCAAGTTCTTACTTGCTTCGTACGATCTTCGACCCTGACCGATGTGACCCTGACCGAATCCGGCAGCCGTGTCCTACAGAATGCGGTTTCACAATGGAGAATGAGGAAGATGTGGAAAAGGAGGCGATTGCAGATGCGGCACAATGATTAGGGGTAGCACTGAGGACAACTCGGTTTAAATTTTAGTTACTTATAAACGAGAAAATGAGCAGCCCTAATTAATTCTTTTATTTAGATCAAATATTTGCTGATACGCAAAGGTAATCGTTGCCTCGTGTCAGCATGGAGCTATCTTAGGAGAAGCGATGCCTTAAGACAAGCAGTGGGAAACAAGAGGATACGAATACGATTCGAGCTGGTTTACCGTATAGGGAGCATAGGCCCTAGGTGCATGCGTTCATTCCGCATGATTGTTTTAGCAGAAGCATTTCCTTCTCATTGTCCTATAATTCATTTGCGGCTTTCACCCAATGCCTTCACACGCTTTCCAGTCCACCCATTACATACACCAATCTGTACTAGCACTGCTTCCTTCAATACCAGCCACGATAAGTTATTTAGCTAACTCTCCTTACCACTGATGCCTGTACGTCACTGTCAGAGGCTTGCAGCAGTTCTCACTAGTAGTCTCGTAATTTTCTCATTCAAATGGATTTAGCCATTTGTTTTGTTGCTATACGAAGTCTCTGAAGGTGACTGATGGAAGCGGTGATTGGAAGAATAATTTGATGGTGAGTAAGCAGACGCTCCTACTGCGTTCCAGCGCCTCATCCATGGGCCCTAGTCATTATCGAATCAAATACAGCGACTCTCTTTGAGCCGAATAGTGAATTTGTTAGTTTTACGGGCATCTTTGCATCAGAAAGGCAGCCTAGTGATTTTACAGGATTGATCCTTTTTTGGGCCACTTGATTGTGATTTCAAATCACAGAAAAAATTGAGGGAAACGAATAAGGTTTTACAAATGCTGCACAACAAGGATGATGAGAATGTAGCCAGCCACTTAACTATCCCCTATGGTCCTGTGGGGGAGCTAAATTTGGTTCACAAAGGGCTCCCAAAACCATGTAGGAAGGAATTTTGATCGAGAACTTGATTAGGATGTTGCTTTACGGTTCGTATGTGAGGACAGTAGAGAGAGCTGCACTTGTGGATTAATGGTTGCACAAAAAATTATGACGATCATGACTGACTGTCACATGCAGTGTGCATACACCGAATGGGCAGCAGTAGGCACTGCTTGTGTTTCGCCTTTGATGCCGAGTCATATGAGTGAAGAGCACTGGAATTCTGCAGTGGGTTTAAACTACACATCGGAGTCATCGATGTATCTTGTGTGGTGTGGAGACCCTGCCACTGCTGCAGTGCTAGTGATGGAGGTGAAGGCGTCTTGTTTGTTAGCTCTCGTCTGTCAAGAGTTCTGTGTTGAAATGATATCGTAGCAGGCGCAGTACGCACGGGCTTAGATAAATGAGTTTAAATAAAGTTGGAGGGTTGCTCTGAGCAACCGATGGAGCCCTCCTGTAATCAGTGGGTGCTAGAAAGTGATTTGGTTAATGATTGGCTAAAATAGGATGCGAGCTAGGCAGCCGTCTGGCTCTTAAACGATACACTGGAAGTGCGGTAAGCTACTCATTCGTGAGTTAGTAGCTCCGCGTTAAATAGCGATGTCTCCTGAACCACAAGATTTAGCCAGACAGGCGTCAGTAAGCGAGAAGTTTGGCCAATCTCTCATGATTACCTAATCAAACTGTTAGTCAACTTGTCAACGAGCGAGCCACGAGCAATGTGGCAGTAACTAAATTCCACATTTCAGCCACATTAAAGGGTCTGCATGGGGTGACCAGCAGTTAGCTCAAATGTTGTTAAGAGCAATCCCCTCAATTTATTCAAACAATGCACTAACACACTCTTAGGGGCAAATGCTGTTCGCGTTTTATTTCTCACTGTCACAATGAGGACATATTCTCCTTCATTGAGGTCAGGCTAATGCGCAATGATGGTAGTCGTCCGTTGAGGTGGCGAGAGAGTGCTGTTGCAGCAATGGATCACTTGCAAAAATTTTTGCCCTCAAAGTAATAAACGAGGTTAGTCAATTTCATCAAAGCTATTGGTTAAACATTGAAGTCAACCGAGGGCGAGCTACCATTCCAATGATTGATGAGAAGCACTTGGCAGTCTCACCTACCTCTACTTAAACGGCATCCCAAGTCAACTGCAAACACCTTCAAAGGGTTCTTTTGCACATACGCCCTTGGCGTCACTGATTTGTGTTGATGACACTCTGGACCCTTTTTAACTTGGCATAGTTCCAAGTAATCATTGCTTTTTTGATAAATATATCATCATCATACACACGCCACATGCTTATGGATTTGATCAACATTAGTAGGTAAGCAGCCCTCAGGTCTAGCGATCTCTTTTACTGTGTAAGATTTCTGCCTGCAATGTCAGTAGCGATGTACCAGCAAGTCCGCAAATGACTGCACTAGGTTCAGCGTTCACCTCTCCTACAATGACGCATCGTCATTCCCAAGTTGACAGCTTTGAGGCATCGCAAGACGTCAAGTGATTTGCACGAAGCTTCTCGTGATGCATCCAGGCCATCCGAGACGAGCAGGTAAGAACAAATGCCTTGAGAGTGATCGATGTCTTCCTCACCGCAAGCCAAGTTAAAGCACCAAGTGACTGATGGAAAGTTTCTGGTCTCACATTTGGCTGTACAATGGGGACTTCATTGTCGTGTGAAGGATAATTGCACCAACTTCCTTGCTATCCGTCAAACAGCTGAGGTTTTATCTCGGGCCAGCTTACGCCTAGATGCGTTTGGACGCGAGCAAAGGGTGAATTGTAGGCAAAAGTGTTACGCAGGCTAGTGGTGATTGTAGTTGCAGAATGTGCATTGGCAGTCGAGCGGAATAGACACTAACTAGACAAACAGTAAAATCCCAATATTCCTCTTTGGGAAACTAGTTGGTGACACGTTTAGCCCATTCTCCCCTTTTCCTACTTACTGACCTGCTACTTATTGTTCTGCTGCGAAAAGTTAGTGAATTTGCGCTGATGATTGCGCCAAGGTTGAAAGGATGGAAGTACGGAGGAGAGCTGTGTTTCAACAGTGCTCTCCGATGTGGTGCGTGGGTACCATGCGAGAGCAAAAGGACGAGCAACTTGTAACTTGGCAAGCACTCTTCCGTGGAACAATGCTTCAACTGATTTGAATGCGATTATTAGCCCAATTTTATTTTGGATGATAAGTTTTTGTCGGTGTAAGCTGGCTAAATACGGTAGACACGTTTCTTATTTCTTCCATCCAACTCAAAAGCCTTGCAGTAATAAAGTTCCTTGCTTAATGCCAAAGCATCAACATGACTGACGCCCTCTCAAGCCATTAGGGATCCTCGTCCGTACAATGGCGTTGAGAGAATTCACCGGTATAATCCCACTGTTGCTAACCACCCAGAATAGAGCAAGTGGTAAATCAAGGCTTTTTCTCTTGCATGTAAATAGGTCATAAGCCTATCAGGAATAGGTTCAAGTCTTAATAGCATTTATTTGACGTTGTGGTATGATAATTTGTACAATAGGCATAACAGAACTGATTGGATTGGATTGGAGTGCGAAGCCATAATGACAATTCAACTGCCGTCTTACTAAATGGCATTCCATGTCAACTGCACTTGGAAGAACGATTCAAACACCTCCGAAAGGCTAGTAGACACAGTTTACTGGAACATCTCCATCCAGCTCTTCCATCACACCTCAACGTCCTCTTCTCATATGTCAGTACGCTCAGTTCCGTCACCAATGATGAAAAGCGCCACCAAGGAATTCATGGCCAGGAGAGAAACGGCAAACGTTGGATGTCAGGATCGAATGGGAATCAAATTGAGAGACTCCATTGGTGGATAGCGAACACCTGCCTGCACTCCCTTTTACTCGTCTCAAGGAAGTGAAGTTGAGAAGGAGGAGATGAATGCCAATCTACTACACACTTTGAACAGGCACAGCATACCTGTCTGCTGAAGTAGAAAAGTTGTGCAGACATGGCCTGTTTAGTGACTGAGCCAAGTGTGAACGACAGAGTGAGGTTACTCCTTCCTGTTTACATTCTAGCTGCAAAGTCAGCGGCAGTGTACCAACATATCTGTTGTGGTGTGTGGTAGGTTTGGCGTTCATCTTTTCCAACTTGACCATCATTTCCTCGGAACAAGTCGACCAAATGCAGGTGAGGATCAACTATTACATCATTCACTAATGGGGGCGGAGTTCCAAGCGCTCTGTTATGCCGGCATATTCGCTATATATATGCTTGGCTGAGTATTCATCAGTGCTAGAAGAAAAGCGTTCGGCGAACACGCTTTTCCCTACGGAAGCGTCGTCATCCTCCTGCAAGGGGGAACTGGACTCTCTAAAGCTGCATAACCCTCATCACTCATCATTCGGCCCTGCTCATTGCATCACCAGCAATGAGAAGTGCTCGCCACTTGCTCTCACTCTACTCGTTTCAAGGTAACGAAACTCAAGAAGGAAGAGAGTAGCGACGAATCGGCGTCATATTAAAGTGAATTGATCGGAGAACGAAAGTAAATGATGGACCACAATCCAGCTACTTTAGTCACTAGTAGCGCACAGCTGCCTGTCCATGCAGACCAACGAGCAAGTTCATTTTTGATAAACTGGGTGAATGAAAGGTAGACGGAGAGTGGCATCGCGCCGAAAAGTTTGCTGTGCAACGTTGTTGTGCCACCGAAATGCCAAAAGTGCCAAATGTCTAACCCATTAATCGCGGGAGCTGAAGATGATATGACTTCATCGCAGAGAAACCGTCTAGTGCCGACAACTCCAACGAACCTACGGAGAGGTGGTGCTCACCCATGCCAATCTCAAGCATCTCTTCATGTAGTCTAATGCCCACCAAACGTGCTTCACTCAACCAAGATGAATATTTATCCCAAAAAATGTATGATGTAAAAGAATCAATGCAAAGACGCGGCTACTGGACCATCAACGTTGGTGGGTTATGCGGTGGTCAATCTGGTCGTACAAGTTGACAGGCTGGCGTGTGTGCCTGCATCTTCGGCTAATTAGAGCGGCACCTATTACAGGGATAAAGCGATACAGCGATGACACTAGTCCCTCTCTAATCGCGCTTAGCTTTCATCACGCTACCCCGTTTATCACTTAACCGATGATGGAGAAAGTCGCCTACATGCACGCACTCCATCGCCCTCATGCCCATCTGTTGGCGCAGTGCTGCTGACGTTGCAGCCAAGAATTCCACACACAGTAACATCTCGCTCTTCCTAAAAGCTATTCCTTTGCCACTGTGGCGTCCGTAAGGCGATGTTCCAGTCAAAAAGAAGCAGTACCTGCACAACCTGCTTGCTTGAAAATCGCTAAAATAAAGATGCAGATCCGTGGCCATTGATGATTGATGCGGTGGTCAATCCGACTAGTAACTAATAGCTCTTGACCTTTAAGTGGTTGTCAGTAGACTTGGGATTCGTTGGAAATGCAGACATTCCCAACGTCTCGACTCTCTAGATTTTATCAATGCCATGGCCATCCTCCTTCTGGTAGGTGTCTCTCTAATACAAACGCAGATGGCATCCGTGCCCCACCTCACAACAATGAAGACGCTAATAAGCCGTTTCTACCTCCTCTTACGTCATCGAAGAGTGTTTGAAGTATACTGAGTCTTGATTAGCACGACGTTATTATCGATGAACCTGACAGGATGCGAAGAGACTGCGTCACTATTCTTAGTTCACGTCTGCCAACAATCCTGTATTTCGTCCGTGTGTCTGATTTAGTAATGTTTTATCGGGCGGTCCGCACATTACACAAATGCATTGTCCAAATATATCAAATGCATTATTCTGAGTGGCCAGGGGGCGAAATAGGTGGTGCTTGAGTTGACTAGGATGCCAGCTTGCTAAACACTGGCTAGCTGACAAACAGTCAAACTGGTATTCGCGCATTCCATGGTTGGTCAGCCATTTCTGTGACTGAGTAACTGGACCGGCTAATTCGCCCATTAGCCTTGAATCCGCGCGGGCGACTTGTCATTACTTCCCTCACTAGATAGATCGGCGTTCATTCAGAAAGAAATCACTGCGAGATGATTTCAATGACTACGGCATCACATTTAGCAACTGTATATTTTTGGAGGTCAGAAGTTATTTTATTAAATTTACAAGGACACTTTGGCAGGTTGGCGATGCAACCCACGTTCCACCTTTAAGAAAACTAAGTATTTGTAGTCACATCTTTTTATTTTTAAGCCAACTTTCATGATAAGTGTTATACCACTAGCTACTTCGTTCAAATAAGCAAGGACTATCAAAATTGCATTGGGTCCCTGAGGAGAAACATTATCCTGTGACTGTGTGGTACCTGTGGCTAGGGAGCACTTGCGGACAAGGCCAACCATTATTCATCACTGCCACTTAGACGTGGCAGATGTGTTGCAGAGACCGACGATCCACTCGAGCTCCTCAAATCCTCTGAGGAACATGAAAACTTTCCTTCTTGAAGTTGTGGACAATGCCAAAATTCGATCTATTTACTTGGTCCTTATCAGGAGGTACGAGGCGGCTACAAGACTAAGAGATGGGGTTACTGAGCTACAGATTAAATTAGAACCACGAAACGCAGTCCTACTCCTCCAACTGGACGAGCAGCCTACTCTAGGCTCTAATCTCTCTCATCCTCTTCCTCATTCTGCTCCTAAACCAACACCTCTCATAATATTGTCGTAGCTATTTAGTCGCTTTGTTCCCTTACTCTCTTTATTGCACTAACCTTGGATATGATCCACAAGGATCATTAAATTATACTTACAATTCTCACTTCGCCTAGATCTCTTATGAAGCCTCACAGCATGGCGGCCACAGAAGATGTTCAACTCTCTGAACCGATATTAAGCACATTAAATAACAAAAAAGTGGGCAATATTGCAAAGTTGGTGCATGTAAAATCACAAGGCTGTTTCCGTGGTTAGGAATCGACCTTCATTCCGCCCATCTCCCCTCTCACTTCGCCGCATCCTCTTGCATGTTTGCATGGTTCGAACGGAGTATCTGTCACGTCAATGCCTTCTTTCCACCTTTCATGCGTACAGTACCAGGTTAAAGGTAATGGCACAAGTATATGGGGGTAGAGGAGATGGAGATGGCGTTTGTCGAGCCAAGAGATCGCGTGTGGGTCAGCTTAATCGACATCTACAATCCGAAAGCCGGAAGGTGAAACTCCTCGCAAATTCTCTCCCTAAAACACCCATCAGGACACGTCCGTCACCAGAAGCCTCAGTCGATTCGTCATTAAGATCTGCGCAGTGCAATGATCTCCATGCGCGTGTGGATAGTGCACTTAACATAGATAGGTAGGTAGGTGGACAAGAAGTCGGTGGTTCTTTAAACCATCCTGCCCGATTTTACCCTTCGTTGTACTTTGGATTTAACAACCTATGCCCAACATTTTTAATACAAGGAACAAAAGGAGACGATTTGCTGCCTGCCGAATTTGCTAGAGGCAATAACAAACAAGAACGAGGCTACTGTTCATAGGAATGGCAAGATGAAAGCAGAGAAGTTAAAGGCGTCTTTAAATGAGGAAGCGTTGTACCTAAATATCTGCACTGGTGTGAGTATTTAGCTCCACTGCAACAAACGAGTTAAGGTCAGTGCTGGAAGGAACCGACTGCTGACAAATGTTACACACTAGGTTTTGATTTGAACAGGTCTACACTGCGACTTATTCGGCGCAGGCGCAGTGCGAGACTTCATTTCTCAGGCTTTTAATCCGCTCAGTGAATGGACGACGACGCTTCGTTCCTGCCCCTTGATCACCTTTCACCACATCCAATGCATGCAGATGGTCGAATTCTCTCTGGGTCGATTCCGGCTCCTACATAAGTTGAATGTGGCTAATTAGTTAGACCTAACTTCTCCTGTGGACGGACGCGCACAATGTGGATGGTAGCTAGACCACTCTACTCTGCGTGCTGCCCGTGAACTTCGATTCAACGAAGAGGTTGTGCTTAGTGTTTGTTGGCAGCAGCTTTATGTGGTCTGTTTTCCGATAGGCTATTAAACTTCATAAATATTATTTAAACTTGTATCTGGGATCCTGCTGTTCAAATTGTGGATAGCACATGCTATTAACGGGTAATTTAAGTAGCTGATGTTACTTGCTGATTCGCGAACGAAAACTGAGGCGGACTTAGCGATATCTCATGCCCTACAATGAGGACCAACTCCCAGGTGATTAAAAAGACTCCCGTACACAAGTACGTAGTTAAATAAGGTGAAATTTATTTGTTTATATGTTTTGGGCTTCGTTTATGGCATCTGTGATGGGTGATTTTTTGCGTCGGTCCTCATCCTAGTTTTTGAGTTAAAAGCAATCAATCTTGAATCAGAAAATAAATAGCTTACGATATTTTTGCGCCTTATTGGTTGTTAGGTATCTCATAGAGCTCTTTTAGTTCATTCTTGCTGAAATGCTTGTGTTAGCTGCAATTTTTTGCAATATGCCTTTTCATTCCTCGTTTATCGAATTGATGGTCCTTCTTTCTTCTACTCTGCTATGCACCTTCTGTTACCTCTGTACTTATACGTGAGAAGATATCCTTCTGTTTATCTTAAGAGTCACAGCGATGTCTCATGTAAGCTCACATTATGTTACCTTACTGCTTGCAGCGGTACCGTTGATACGGGTGCCTTTGTCACTGCTCAAAATGAGTATTAGGGAGGACCTTGTGAGTTGCATTTCTCCCCCTACCCCTTACCTAGAACACTCTATCACAGGTCTAATGATCCTAAATTAGTATCGTTTTACTGCCGCGCCTCTTTGGCCATCATAAAGAACCTACGTGAAGGAAACTGTTGTCAACCATAGAAGGCATCTAAGATCTATGTGGTCTGGTGCTACTTGCGTTATTTCAGTAGTGCATGTGCGTGCTTCTAACGTCTGCCTACTGGAGCACACGAGAAAGCTGCGCACAAGCTGCCGCTTGAGAAGGCGCCTGCTCACCACTAAAGTGTGTTTATTATTCTTATCCGTATGTAGGCGACTTGAGCGTTGGAAGCATTTAACGACAATATGAAGGCTGCAACCAACATGGCCTTTTCGAATCCTCGTGCATCAGTCAGCGCAACATGCTTGACGAGAAGTACAAAGAAGACATAATCGAATCATGATTACAGTCGCTATGAATTGGTAGCCTGTGTTGGTCTCATTGGAGAGTCTACTGCTGTGCGTTGCTGCTTCTATCCCCTTCTTATTTAAAACAGTCGGCTAACGAGGTAGTTGAGCAGCTGAACAGGTCGGAGCATGAATGCCAACGAGTACTCAAGAGAGATAAGGATGAGTAGCATTGATACTTTAAATGCAGGTGCTATTGAGTACTTAGAGGGTAGCTGGGAGCATATATTTCAATTTAAAATAATTGGACATCTATGTGGAGGAATAAAGTGATAGAAACTTGTTAGTGCATCAAAGGTCGAAGGAGTGAGTGATTAGATGATCTAGTGCGTTCAGACTTGACCTAAAATAAACTAGAAGGCCGAATTTGCGCCACCCTCCTCACCTGCCTTCAGAAACGCTCATGACTGTCTATAGAGGAGTGGCAAATCCCACTCTACCAATGCAATTACAGTCAACTTGCGCAAGAGCCTGAAAATGACCCACTAATCACACCTCATGACGATAAAGTGAACATTCAGCTGCCATTCCTTGAGACTCTGGCATCCGCGATGTCTGGAAGACATTTTGTAGTGGAAGAAGTTGCAATGATCACGGTACTGGCTGCCACTAAATGTGTGTCGTTTGGGGTTGATCTGGACCTCGTGAACCAGTGGGCCGGTCTACCAAGAACACTAAAAGCATGCACATTAGTAACACAAACTGATATCTTGTAAATTGTGACTGCGATTTTGTTTTGTATGTGTATTGTCAGCGCCTATCATGCTGCGAAGCCGATGCTGTGTGGAAGAGCTGTTGAATTATATGGAGGGCAATTAGGCATGTTATTTTTGGGAAGGGGAGTGGTTATTTACAAGTCTGGTTAATTACTTGTCAATCGAGTGTGCGGTGACAGTAAGTCAGAAAATAGGCAGCACTGGTCCTACAATTCGAAAAAGATGGTCGGACGTGGTTGAATAAGATTGGAAAGTGATCAGTAAGCAGGTCTGAGCACAGTAATGAGCAATGAGACGGAATAGACTACGGCTGTGCGAGTTGACTGCAATTGCACTGCCCCATGGACAACCAGGTTCATCTTGGGGCAGGATGGGACGTACTAGCTCATAAAGTAATGTTTGAAGTCGGCATGGATATGTGACACCTCTCCGTTGGTTAGTTGGAGTTATCGGAAATCAATAATGTCCCAGCGACAGAGTCATGTCATCTTCGCCTCGACGATCGATGAGCCAGACATATAGCCCTTCCGACATTTTGGTGACTTGATGATGAGGTCAGACAACGAATGCATCTACGAGACGCCTTCCCGTGTTTACTTGCATGGAAAGACAGGTGCGTGTGCGGCTCGTGATTAGGCCAGCCAGACTGAGCGTGGTGCGCTTTGTGTGGCACACGTAGTTTTCCTTCTTTAGTAAGAGGGAAACATAGGCAGATGCTTAGAAGTAGCTTCAAATACTGCAGCTCATTAAAAGGAGCGATTCTGGCATCCAGACGCTCCCATCTTTAAGAAGTCTAGCTCCTCTGCCCTCCCTTCTTCTACTCACTCATGCGATTTGGTGATGTCCTAATAAGTCCCTACAAATCAATTCTTGAAAATAAAAACCCATGTGCTTAGTTCCAATTTGAGCATTCAACAGTATTTGCATTCAAGGCATTCATGCTTGTGCACTGTAACACGTCTTCCGCGTCTCAATAACAACGATAATTGGTGGTCGACCTAGATCCCAAAAGCTCCACACTTGGATCATTTCAGTGACAGCTCTCTAGCCACTGATAACACGGAGAATGACGATAGCGTTTCCCTTCAGAGAACCAATACGGCTTTACTATTTCCTGTTTATTTGCACCTAAACAGCAAATTGTGCAACACTCATCACGAAAGTTAATTTAAAAATGGAAAGATATGCCCATAATGCTTAGTTTTATTCAAAGTGGGACAAAGTTGTATGACTAACCTGCTAAAGTGTCCATGTAAAACTTAACAGAATAACTTTTAAGCCTAGAATAATTGCGATTTCCGATTGTGCTACTAAAGTCATTGGAATAATTTATCAGTGATTTCTCATTTCTATTCGGTGTCTGTATGACCGAAACTGACGCTCCTTTCCAAGGCGGCCGCTTGTTTGTGTGATTGATATTTCTGCTGCCACAGCGCCATTTCGTACATTGGTGGGCTTTGATAAAGAAGACGACCAAGTGTTCAAAGACGAGTGTGTACGTGTATGTGTTTTCTTTTGCTCATAACGAAACTGCACCTGTACCGACTGGCTTGGAACTTACCCATAAAAAACACTTAATTCTCTCTCTAGCTACCATGCCAGCATCAAGCAGTCTGAGAGGTGTGTCATCTGTTGCTTGACACTCATTTGCCCAGATTAACCGTTAGGCGCCTGTGTTACTATGCCACTACAATCCTTAAAACTTAGGTTAAGTCGACCAATTTGGGCAGAACTGTCATCTCTGCTGCAGTAGCTCTGACATGTTAAATGGGTCACAATAGTTGGTGAGGGTAAGAGAAGCTACGTCTCAAGTTAATAAGCAATCCATTAAGTAGAGGAAGTAATGCCAAGTAGAGTAAGCAATTTCCTCCAGCATTCAAAGCATTCATGGAATCGGATTGAGGCTGAAGGAGAGGTTGCGCCCCACAGGAATTCCAACAATGCTATCCTTTGCGCTGCAAATTGCTACGGTCCACAACCTACTTAATGGCCAGATCTCTAGCTATCAAGCAACCCGATTCATTCAGTGAGTGCAGGCAGCGAGCGCTCTTCATAGGTGCTGCAATGAATGGAGCAGAGTGATGAGGGTTATGCTGGATTAGTGAGTACCCACCTCCCTCGAGGGCGGATGACAACGACTCTGTAGCGAGATGTGTCTTCGCCGAACGCCTCTCGCCTAGTTTTGGTATATCGTAAGTGTATCGATATGGCGAAGTAGTTGGAGAACCGTCTCAATTGGTGAATGATGCAGTGGTTAATCCTCATCATCCTTCTCCACTCATGATGCTGCCAATTAAAGTGGGTGACACCTACCTGCATTGATCTACTTCTTTTAAGGAAATGACGTCAAAGTAGATGGATAGGTTTGTGACACAATGAATGCGATAGTGCGGTGGGGGTGACGAAGATCCTAATAATGAGGCGAATCCTTGTAGTTGATTGCCTCAGACTTGATGGATGTGAAGGTAATCGAGCGTGGGTTAGAACTCAACCGGAGATTTTGAAACTCTTGTTTATGTTTTGCATAGGTACTTTGTAACTAAAGCCTATGTCTTCGACCAAATTCAGTGATTTGACGCTGGCACACACGTGAGTTAAATGATTTGCCATCTGACTCATTCACCTGACCAAGATGCTATCCAATCACCCAAAAGTCCTAATGAGACAAATCCCTTGGCACGGTTAGTTGTCAACAACTATGCTACCGTGTCTTTGATTTCTGAGATGGGTAAGGAGGCCAGCAGTCAGAAAGGCCGTTCATGTTTGTTGCGGCCGTGGCTCCCAGAAAACCGACTGCTCAGCGGTCTGGTTAATGAAAAGCTCATCACCTACCTCAGTCGGCTCCTTAAAACGTACCTGCAGACCTCCACAATCTGCTACCTAATAAGTCAGCTAGACTTGAACTTGAATAGCTATTGTCCGAGCAGTAGAACGACTGAATGGCCCATCAACTAACCGACAGCTTTGATCGGGCAATATCCCTTAGCTAAGCGCCGATATGACGCCAAAAGATTATAGAAACGACTTGACTACTGCTAGAGGGAAATGATATTTGATGCCAACTGGCCCTAAATAAATTTTGGCAACTCGGCAGATGAGATGGAAGTTGATCCATTTATCTCTAAAACAACAACGTGAAAGCAGATTCTTGCCCTTAGCTAATGCATGTGGTGATTTGATCTTGCTGTCAGTCAAACCCGAAAAAAAATCAACGTGGTTCTCTTGTCAGCTCGTCCTGGAGGGTTCAAGTGATTCGCAAGAAGACTCAAACAAGAGCTTATTTGGGAAAAAAAGTGCCAGGCAAGGATAGAAGCGGCAGCAGCAGTGTCGGCGGCAGAAGAGAGAGGAAGGCAGGAGGGTAGGACAGGGCAGGGTAGGGGAGGGGAACAAGTTCACGTGTGGTATTCTGCACAGACGGGAGGGTACTTCCAACCACCTCTTCCAAACATCCTATGCCCTCGACGACATCGGGCAAGGCATGGGCTGGCGGGTGAGTTGGTCGGTGAATGGGTGAGTGAGTCGGTAAACAGCACCTCAAGACTGCCCATTGAAGCCATAGATCGTTGAAGGAGGATCGATCGCCGGCACTACAGCCGCCACCACCACCACCACTACCAATGACACCGCCGGCCGATACGAGCCCACAATTGGTTCGAGCATTCGCCTCAATGTGTCCACGAGGCCACTCCGTGACACATTCATGCCTCCTAGCTCGCTACAAGTGCAAATGACGTCATTTCCATCACTTCACACACATCACTACTTTTCCATCCTCTTCCACTTTCAAATCCGCCCAACACCCAAAAGGGAGGCTCATTCCAACCAAATCTACGTCCCCACCACTACCCTTTGTAGGTCCGCACAAACGAGCACAAAATATTATTTCATTACTAACGTTTCCACCCTACTGCCTTTGCACAATTCTAGCCACTTTTTCTACAAGAAATCCAATTCGGAAAATCGAGGCTAAAGCACTACTTAAGCACTGGCTGTAATCAGATCCACCTTCGTCACACACTCGGGTGAAGCCAAATCAGACATTATTTTACATTTCTACCAGAAACTTTGTTTCCTTTACTGCCATAGTCACAGCTTCCTCGAAAGTACCAGACCAGTCGCTAAAACAGCCCTCATCAACGACTATGAAATCCGCACCTTTCAAAGCATCGCCACACTTCCTCATCCAACGACTTTTGAAGTGAAGGCGACAGTCTTTCGAAAGTGTCCACCGATCCGCCCACTCTAATGCCAACTTAGGCTTTCGCATCAGCGAATGGAGTTAGTAATATTAAAATTCACACCCTTTAATGCGTTTAAGCCTTTCCACCAATTAGTTCAACCGCAAATACTGACTACTGCTAGTACTTTAAGGCTGCAAAATACATTTCCATCTTTCCCTCCAACACTTTCTACCTTTTCAAAATACAAGAAACCTGACAACTTGAAAAAATAAAACCTTTCCAGCCGTGTTTTTCTTGTGAAATAAACCCGTTTTTTAAAAAAAACATTGATATAACCTGCTACAAACACATCACCCTTGGTTTGGCTTCGTTTACTTGCATAAGTCGAGACAGTGCTTGCATTTCAATGAGCAAGTTAACTGCATAGAAACTTTGCATAAATCCAAGAAAAGCACGAAACTTGATATGAATGATTCACTTGTACACCCAGACAAAACACATTATCTGCAGTGAGTCTGTAATAACTTGAAGCTCTTGTGCCGCCACGTGTCAAAGAAAGGCTAGACGCCATTGATAACAGCTAATGAATGTAAAGGACTTACGAAACTATTGTTGCGGTAGGAATCGTTGGATGAAAGAACCAATGTCCTCACCAATGAAGTTCACGCATACGCAACAACAGAAGTGGCACCAGACATTGGCGGAAACAGGACACAGTGGAGGAGGCAAAGCATAGAAAGGCTGAGTCACCCCTTGGTTCGATAGAACCGCGTCCACCAACTGTCGATGTGCCGTGGGGTACCCACCATCTCCACATCCTCCAGGTATTCCGAAAGCACTGTAGCTAAAACATTTAGAAAAAGCCAAGATGACAATGCCTCCTTACTTATCCTTCTAAGAGCTAGGCGCAGATCGGCAAAGGCACACCCAATCCTCATGCCGACACGAGAGACCACCACCGATCCGCCCAAGTACCATGCCACAGAGTACAAGCCAACCCTGCCCCAACCCCAACCCCAAACCCAACCCCGATAGTAACTAGTCCAGGTGAGGTCGGATACCGCCTCAGCTTTCTACCCTAGATGCCCCCCACATCGTCCTTCCCAAGCCCTCCTTTTCAACTCCTTTTCCATCCACTCTCGCTCCTAAGGCTAAGTCGCAATAGTAGTGGGAGTAGCACGACAGCCGTTCTCCCCCCCTGCCCCAATTGTTCGCGCCCAACACACCCAACAGTGAAGACCTACCCACTTACCGCCTCTGATTTGATGCACCACTACTCATCACCTATACAGTCAGCAGCAAATTAACCTCCACCCTCCCACAACAAAAACATTTCCGTACCTGCGGAAACAAAATATGCCGCAGTTGCCACCAGTGAACTCTGGCCCATAGCGCCTTCATTCGTTGTCGTTGTCGTCATCGTAAGAGAACGTCTCCTTCACTCTTTCACACATCCATGGCAGAGCTCCCCCAGCCTTTCCCCTCCTTCTCCGCCACCCACCCACTTAATCACCCAGCTACCCATGCCCGCGATGACAAACATACGCCAACAGTCGCATCGCACAATCCAGACGGAGACGCTATCGCCGCCGCCACAGCCACGGCGAATCGCTCCAACATCTCGCATTGCCTATCATTCCACACACTCATCACATGTTACCTCACCATCACAACCACCAAGGTACGTTTGTAGCATCTGAAAAGGAAAAAAACCAAACAATGGAAAGACCAATGTGCGGGGGTCCAAAGCGCTGCAAAGCTAACATCCACAAAAATAACGACTAATATGAAAAAAACAGGCACCCCAACAAGCAAACACCTAGGACTGCTACAAAGTACAGTCTATGTGGTGATGCCCAAGTTCCCCACTAGCCACTCCGCTTTTATCCCTGCTGCGTCCACCACACTCAGAGACACCAACTTATGCCATCAAAGCTGAGCAACCTACCATTAAGCCATCACCGAGGCCCCCTACACAACACGTTTCACAGCAGGGATCACATCGACACAACAAACATCCCTCGTCCTGCCCCCCCCCCCACTCCGCCATCCATGTGCGCCAACAACACGCATATCATAGTAATGAAAACAGCACAGATAAAGCAGGTTAAGGAGAACAGCACTTTCCCACCCAACATATGGACGCACATTGATTCCACCGCTGCACACAAAAAGGGACAGCAATAACTCATTAAGCACAATCCAATCTTACCTGAGAAATTTGTGAAGTGATAGCAAAGGCGAGATTCGAACTCATTACTGCTGCAGCTTCTTCTTTTTCAGTGTCCATTTTAGCACGAAAACGAGCTAAATAATGCATAATAAGATTTATAAATATGGTTAACACTTCGTAGCAAGAAAGCAAACAAATTACAGATCGCCAAAACAATCCTAACTTTTCGCTTCAAGTGGCATACAGCAAAATGTGCACGTGAGTAGGCATCGTAGTTGGGAAACAAAACGTCTAACAACCACATTATGAGTCCTTTGTGTTCACTTTACCATAGTTACAAGTCCCCTTATCAAATTGGACCTCTTTCATCAAAACTCATTCTTACTAAAATAAGGAACCGCTTAAAAACAGTTAAAGCAATCGCACTCAATCCAAAGAAGTGTTTTGTAGTACCAAAATCAATGCAAGCAGGCAGTGCAAACGGAGAACAAAAAGTTATGACAGCAACTGCGGCTGTTTCTGAAGCGGTTGGTCTAACAAATAAGCCGGTAAAGAAGGCATAAACATGCATCGACACACTCGTAAAATTGGTGCTTAATTGCAAGAAAGCACTAAGCAAGTGATTTCCAAGCACTTCGTAAGGTTTTAGCACCTCTCCACAAAATCACGCCTCATTGCTCAAATTTAACCGTCGGTAAAAAACAAATAACCTCATAAACTGCAAAAACAGTCAAAATTTATATCTATGCAGGAAAAAATGCACGTGAGGAGACCTTGCAGATGAAAAGTAACCGTCAACAGCCACATTAAGAGGCATTTGCGTCTACTCTAACAAGTATGAGTATGAAGGAAACAAATTGACATTAAAATACCTCGCAACAACTAGTTAACTAAAAATAATAAAAAAAATACTTGATACTTACTGGCTTCCCAACTTTTAGCAGCAGATAAAGGCGCATTAATCCTGAAAACTATCCCCGAAAACACGTGCAAACTACGCAAGCCGCGCACAAATCTGGCTAATCAATTCAAAGCTCGTCCGGTAACACAAATAAGCTTTGAATTTTTATGTATTTTTGATAAGAATATAGTTACAACAAATACCAACAATTTTGGCTTTTGGTATAATTTGGGCAGCAAACATACGAATGACAGTTTACAAAGCGCACATAATGAGAACACTGTTAATATTTACATATTAGTAACATAAATGTATAATAGTGATATTGTGAGATTCGTCAGCAAATCGTAAAAGCAGTTCGAACAACAACGAGTAACGTCATTTCGTCATTAGGTTGTACACTTCAATTTACTTTAAGCATGTGCTTTGTGACAAAGTTCATATTCAAAACGAATAGACGAGTTGCTCAATTGGAGCAATGAACTGACCTTACTTAAATTGACTTGCAGGTGTCGATCACCTTCAATAAAGATGAGCACTTGTAGCGAATCCCACCTAACATCTTGTTGGTTGGTGGGGTGTAAGTTACGTTTTCAGATGGCAATTTTCGGTTGCGATGCCTGCATATCCCACTACACATAGGCGCAGTGGCACAGTAGCCAGCCTCGTAATTGCTTCCTGAGTTGAGCATCAATCGCATTGGCAGTTGTTCCATTCAATGGAGTGCTACCTGACCTTCTACCTCGTGTGGTAGCTGTCATGACATGACTGCTAATTGTCTGAATTTACCTGATCTGCCAGAAATCAGAATGCAATTGTGAAAACAGGTTCGATTCTACTGGGATAGTTGATCATGTCTCTGTCAGGAGACATGACATTTACCCTACCCCACCTCCACAGCTCCTCAATTCACAACTCTCCCTTCTGTGCAGCTCACAACTTCACTACTCTCCACTTCTTCCTCTCGCCTACACCTTCACAAATCCAAGTCTCCATCCTTCCCTCCATCCATTCTTCTATTTATCTAATTTGATTGCGCGGCACACATCCCTCAGCACCGTCGCTTCCTATGAGCAGACACACCTGCATTAATACTTTCTTCTTCTTCATCTTAGAAGAAGAAAGAGGCTCTTCAGATTCTCTACCCTCCTCCCACAGCCAACTAACAACGACTCTTCATGATCGCAGCCCAAACGCATACAAAACATACACAAGCACTGCGGCATACTTACAACCTATCACATGCAGCCACTATCCACGCGCAACACAACCAATCCACTAACCAGTCAGTTCTATCGTCCAAATAATAATGACAGGCAAAATTAGTTGTCCTTCATAACCCTTACCACTTTCAACGCAAACAATCCTATCGCTAGGCAGCACATCCCATGCCCATGTGGCCTAAGTAATAACATAGAGAACTGCCAATCATGTTAGTCTTGCGGCAATTTAAAGTCATCATGCTTGTAGTAGACATTGAAGGAACCAGTCTTCTGTTAATAGAAAATGAGCAATTACGTGGTTGATATTGCGAGAGCCGAGGAGGACTTCCTCCTGAGCATCCTCTTCTGCGTGTACAGGTACATGCAGATGAGCGAAGCTCGTCGGAGATGTCTGTGAGCAGCGCCGAGTGTTCAACCTGCTGGTAAGTGTTGTGCGATTGAGAGGCGTCAGCGTCACTAATAACACTGTGTGTTTCAGAGGAGGACGAGTTGGTCGTGACTGAGGAGGCGGAGCCAGTGCAGCCAACGCAGCCGTCGGAGTTAATGGAGCCGGTGGAGGCCGCGGAGGAGGAGGAGACGCTAATGCCATCACCAGCGTCTCAAGCATTGCTGGCCTCACCCATCCTGTCCCAGTCATCCCCATCTCAGTCCTCCATATCCTCCAGTACGTTGCGTGAACATGGTCGAACTCATCCTTCGTTTCTCATGTCCACTCCCTCCACTCATTCATTTTATGCCTTCATTCATTCATTGATGAGACTCACTCTCGAACCAATTCGGTGTGGTAAACCACTTCTCCTCCTTCCCTTCACGTAGGCTTAGAGGTGAACTTCGAAGTGGAGGACTTGCTCATTCCTCACCAGGACCGTGAGGGGCAGGCGCAAGCGCAGGAAGAAGGGTCAGCTATGCCACCCACCACCAGTAGCACGCCCACCTCCCAGTACCTCAGCGCCTCCTCACCCAACCACGTGGTTGGTGCCTTTTGGGGAGGTGGCGACAATGATACAGTGCAGTCAATGCAAGCTCCAACCACACGCGGATCGTCATCATCGGTTGTCCGTCTCGAGGGTAGGCAGGAGTCGGCGGCGGCCAACAGTCCCCCACCGATCCCCTCATCTACTCACGAAATCGTTGGTCCAGACAGCACGTCGGGTGAGTGAACACCACCTATCAACCTTGCAGATGAAAAGTAACCGTCAATAGCCACATTAAGAGGCATTTGCGTCTACTCTAACAAGTATGTGTATAAAGGAAATAAATCGACATTTAAAGTACCTTACAACAACTAGCTAACTAAAAATAATAAAAAGATACTTAACGCTAACTGGCTTTTTAACTTTTGGCAGCAGATAAAAGCGCATTAATTCAGAAAATCTATCCACGAAAACACGTGCAAACTACTCAAGCCGCACACAAATCTGGCTAATCAGTTCAAAGCTCGTCCGGTAAAACAAACGAACTTTAAATTTTTATGTAATTTTGATGGAACCATAATTACGACAAATACCAACGGTTTTGACTTTTGCGTGTAATTTGAGTAGCGAATGTACTAATGGCAATTTACAAAGTGCGCTAAATGAGAAAGTTCTTAACATTTGTATATGAGTAATTTAAATGCATAATAGTGATGCTGTAAGGTTTGCCAACAAGTCGTAAAGGTGGTTCAAACGACAGCGAGGAATGTCATTTTGTCAATTATTTGTGTACGTCAATTTACTTCAAGCACGTTTTGTAGCAAAGTTCTAATTCTAAACGGATAGACGCGTGGCTTAATTGGAGTAATGGACTGACCCTACTCACAATGTCTTGCAGGTGTCGTTCACCTTCACAAAAGATGAACACTTGTACAAAATCACGCCTAACCTCTTGTTAGTTGGTGGGGTGTAAGCTGCGTTTTCAGATGGCAGCAAACATGACGTCGGCGTTTGGCGATGAGGAGTGTCCGTCTTCCCACTGTCCCAAGGCCTGGACGATGTGTTAGTGGCGCAAAAAGGCATCATCTATTTCAATCAAGCATGCACAAATACATCGCATTTACAGGTCAATCAACCCGAAACGATAACAGCAACAGTAACATCAACAGCATCAACGGCGACAACAATAACAGGGACAACAAGAAGAAAGTGAGCGCAGCACACGTCGGATGATGTTACGAAGGCGTCTTCTCCACTGCAAAGACAAAAGGTGTATTGAGGGAGGAAAAGTGGGAATGAGTGAGTGGAGGAAGGAGGAGAATAAGGGAAAGAGAGGAGAGTGTGGAGGAATTGCAGTTGCGTGTGCATTGCTTAATCGCGTTGGTTTTTTTACTGCAAAACACTTCTTTGGTTTGAGTACGATTGCTTTGGCTGTTTTCAAGGCGTTTGTTGTATTAGTAAGGATGAGTTTTGATGAGTGAGGTCCAATTTGATGAAGGGATTTGTGACTTGGTTAAAGTAAACGCAAAAGTCTCATAATGTGGCTGTTAGGACGTTTTGTTTTCCAACTACGATGCCTACTCACGCACACCTTTCGCTGTATGGCACTTGAAGCGATAAGATTGTTTCGGCGACTTGTAATTTGTCTGTTTTCTAATAACGATAGATTTTGTTGGGAGGAGCTCTTACGTTGCTAAGGATATGACAACTAGCCATTATTATTTTCTTGCTAATAAGTATTCACGATATTTATTAATGTTATTGTGCATTTTTTTGTCCGTTTTTGTGTTGAAATAGACACTGAAGAGGAAGAAGCTACAGCAACAATGAGTGCGAATCTCGCCTTCGCTATCACTTCACATATTTCTCAGGTAAGATTGGATTGTGCTTAATGGGTTGTTGCTGTCCCCTTTTGTGTGCAGCAATGGAATCGATGTGCGATGCGAGCGTTGGCATGGACGACAGGGTCTACTACTGCCATTGTGTCTCCACATGTTTGTCTTAACGGGCATGGGTTGCTGGGTGGCGGAGAAGGAAGGGAAAGGCTGGGAGAGCTGCGCAGTGGGTGTGTGAAAGAGTGAAGGAGACGTCCTTTTACGACGACGACAACGACAACGAATGGAAGCGCTATGGGCCAGAGTTCACTGGTGGCAACTGCGGCATATTTTGTTTCCGCAGGTGCGGAAATGTTTTTGCGGTGGAAGGGTGGAGGTTAATTTATTGCTGACTGTATAGGTGATGAATAGTGGTGCATCAGCTCAGAGGCGGTAAGTGGGTAGGTCTCCGCTCTTAGGTGTGTTGGGCACAAACTATTTGGGGGGACGACGGGAGGGGGCTGGGGAGCGGCTGTCGTGCTCCTCCCACTACTATCGCGACTTAGTCTGAGGAGTGAGAATGGATGGAAAAGGAGTTGAAAAGGAGGGATTGGGAAGGACGGTGTAGGAAGCATCTAGGGTAGGAAGCTGATGCGGTTTCCGACCTCATCTGGACTAATTACTGTCGGGATTGGGGTTGGGGTGGGATGTGGCTTGTACGCTGTGGCGTGTCACTTGGGTGGTTTCGTGGTGTCCCTCCGTGTCGGCAGGGGGTAGTCATTTACAGGAGAGTAAAGTAGATGCATTTTCTGACTGGTTCTACTGCATTACGACGCGTGCTTCCACAGTCTGGCAGTTGGCTCAAAAGTCCACACGCAGGTGACTGAGAGGCGCATCACTTGTCCACTTTCGAACATCATCGATTAAGTGGCGTGTGCATACGTACACCAGCTTGATACACTGGACATTTCACAGTCACTGGCGCCTTGAATGGTGTTTACGCGCATGATCTTGGGTCTTCGCATGAGTCTAATCGAACCCGATGTCAGTAGGTGACAGTTACGCACATTGTAATCTTGAGTGGAAGTGTGCCGAAGTCTCGGCTGCGTCTACCTCTCACGGGAGACAAATTTGGTTCGTAGTTTAGCCGCCCTTGGCGCAGATCTTTGTGATGTCCAAAAACCTCTCGATGAGTTCGATTTCGCCGTCATAAATCTCGCCGTGGACTTCCAAGATGGTCCACTTGTGGTGTAAGTTATCAGCTGCACCTTTCTACTTATGTGCTTATGTAAAGTTGGCGTTTTGGACTCACCTTAAGCAAGAATGTGATTGTTTGGTCAAATAGGTTTTCTGATTGTTATTTTAAAGTAAATCATCGGCCCTTGTGGCCATCCTCTGTGAGGTGCTGCCGTCCTACATTATCTTGCCCTCTGATTGTGCGAGTGAAGTGGAGAGTTTTTTCTCCTTTGTTTAAATGTCTTTGGTCTGCTGCGCTTTCCCGACCGCCAGTGAGGTCGAAGTTGAAACCGCTTCTGCAGCGCCATCAACCGCACTAGTGTAGAAGGGACCTACTGTGTCGACTCGTCACGTAGATGTCCTGTTTTTCTTACTGCTTCAACATTCACATCCACGCACTCGATTAGGCTGTCCAGATAAGACGTCGCACTTGGCGGCAACCCACAAGCTAATTTAATATCAATTTGCTTCTGGGAAGTTTTATTCCGGTGGGCGATTCCAGTCTTAATCACGAACCCTTCAACCGAAATGGATGTGAGTTGTGGTGGGGTTAGGTAGATGGGTGCGGAATGTAAGGTCGATTAGTTGATGAAAGGAGCAGATGCGTGCACTCGGGATGCTACTGGGAGTAGTGAGGTGGTCGTGGGGCAGTCTTCTTCTGCAATCAGTCAGGCGTGTCAAATACGAGGTTGGAGGGGATTTGCTGAAAGAGTCAACTGATGGTTGATGGAGGGTTTGATGGGGCGAAAACTAGTAAGAATGTGACCTTTCCCCTCATGATGACGATGTTCACAAGCGTTGATAGGTGTTTGCTTTCCGAAGGCACAGAGGTGCGGTCCATCGACCGATTGATTGGAATCTCTTTTCTTTGAATTGTTTTGCACTCAGCAGTTCACTCCCCCAACGAATTGTGCATGCGCACGCATGACGCTGAAAGGGGTTGATTGGAGGAGTTGGAATGCAAGAGTTTCTGCTGTAGTGGAGGATGGTGTTGTTAGTGAGGGTGGGAAAGTTGATTTAGAGCCAAGGCGGTGGTAGACTGAACAATGTGGGTGAAGTGGAGACCTCGGAAATGTTGAAGTTGGTTCTTTCATTATGACTTTGAAGGGAAGGGTGATGCTGCATTTGAGGAACTGCAGAGCGTTGTGCGTAATCAATGACTTTTATTAAAATGATTTCTCATTCAACTGTTTTCTTTCTCTTGCCCAATACTGCCTCCTCCTCCCTCTCACCTGTCCTCTGTTAGACTGGAGCTAAATTTGGAGCGTTTGCCATCGAGACCACAGGTCAATCCACTGAAGGCTTGTAAACCACTTCTCTTGACTCATGGTAGAGGGCATAAGATTACAAGTCATTTTGCTGTTGAGGTAGACTTTCTGACGTAGTTCGTTGAGTCCTGTACTGAGTGCATTCGTGTGGTGGCTGCAATTGGATCACTCTAACCACGGGGTCCCCTATTTGACCAAACGTAGCTGACAATTTGGTTTGAGGATGCAGCATGAAGGCGAATAGTACTGCAATGGCAGCAATCACCAGCTTTTTATCCAAAGCCTCTCATTTTCTTGTTTTCCACTTGTCGTCCGAGAAGACCTTACTCCCATCAGTCATCGCGGTAATCCAGCAAACTTTTGAAGTGAGGTTGAGAATTGCGTCAGCATGGTATAGACAGAAAGCGGTGTGTAAGGGGAATAAGGCTGAGCCTAAGGTAATCGTTGCCTCGTACGGGTACGGAGCTATCTGAGGAGAAGCGATGCCTTAGGACAGGCAGTGGGAAACAAGAGGAAACGAATACGATTCGAGGTTGTTTGCCGCATAAGGAGCATAGGCCCTAGGTGCATGCGTTCATTCCGCATGATTGTTTTAGTATGTTGGGTCGGATCTAATGCGAAAGCAACTTTTCTTTTGAGCGTTTGCCTAAAGTTGACATCCTGACCTATGTGCCCTATGTTTGTGAAAATGGCATTGAAAGTCAAATAAAACTGTCCGAATTGTTTTGTGTGACAATAGTCGGTTCACCGAGCTGCGTCAGCACAAATAAATTCTGCTTGTTGCCCGCTCTCACTCTACCCTTTCTAAGGGAATGAAAGTCGAGTCTGTCACACATTTCGATGGATTTGCTGGTTTGTTTACGCCTTCATGCCTATACCCAAAGGTATCTGACCACAAAGGACCATTCCTCCATCATTTTACTTTAGAGGTTTTTTCCCCGAACAAATGGGTTTGGAGCAGGCAGCTTCTCTTCTGACATTAAGGACTGCTTTGTCAAGCACATGTAGTGCAAATTTGCAGTTTCACGAAAATGACTTTCCATTTGTCAACATAACCAAATGGTTCGGTGGCAAAATGCCAACTCAGAGTTAAAAGGAGTAGTAGAGGGCTTTTCTCTTATTCCAATCCCCTTGCACTATGACGAGATAGTTTGATTTAAGCAAAGCCTTTTGTCATATCAGGTCCTAGTTTTTGCCACCCACTTGAGCAACATCGGACAAAAGGCAATGACATAAGCATTTGTGGTTCGCGAAAATTATCAGTGAGTGAGAAGTGGCACATAGCGGCAGTATCTGCAGCCACAATGACGAAAACTGGTCCGCTAGTCAACGAGGGAGCTGCAGTATATAACGATTGCAAGTACAAATGTCTGCAGTGATGTCCTCACGTCCAGGTTGGCAACGATGATTCAAAGTGCGGACCAACACGTCAAATGGATCACGCTCGCTGTTAGAGGTAAGACATAGGTTAGGTCACGGGTTAACCACTAACGTGTCAAGTCGAAGAGGCAATGACAAGTGGAGTACGGCATTGCTCTAAGTATTTAAGACATAAATGAAATCCGATAGCGATGGAAGTTCCAGCACTACTAAGCTCCGACCGCATTGAATCTAACTGGGAGGAATATCCACTCAACCACATGAAGAGAATTTGTCCTTTTCGTAGCGACGATTGCTAGAACCCAAATGCCGTGTCGCACAGAAACTAAAGTCTGAATCTATAAGCTGAGGATTGAGTGCATCGACATGAGAGGATTGACAGCTGAGGAGACGGCGATGCAAACGGTGTCTGCAAAAGGGTCTTTAAGCACAAGCAACCTCTCGACCAAAAAAAGAAAAATTGTACCAAATTTGAGGATGCCCGCAGCTTCGGCAATATGCCCTAGCTGTCCTCGCTCCAAGCGAGTAAAGGACAATGAGCGCGAGATAAACTTTGGCGTTCATCTCCCCCCACTTGGCTATCCTTTCCTTAAAGCGCGTGGATTGTGTGCATGCAAATGACTGTCTCCGTCTTTGGTGGCGTGATGGACAAGGTAGAGTGAAGGAGACTAGGCACAGTGTTTCTGCTGTATCACCGCTATCTCTGTCTGTTGCACACGTCACTCGGTTGTCTTGATCAGCCAGTTCACCGGCGCATCATTTTCTAACGTCACGTCACTATCAGCTAATAAGCGAGAATAAGCAGGGACTACTAAGACTGTGTTTGGCCCCTGAGGAGAAACCTTACCCAAATTCTCCACAGTACCTGTGGCTAGAGAGTTGTCACCGAAATGCATTAAGTGTAAAGCAGTAAGGCTTGCGCTGCTTGCAAATGAAGCAGCTAAATTGAGGTCTTTTGCTTATTCTCGTCCTCTAACAGGTGCATTGAAATGTGTGACTGACTAGGCTCTCTTGCTTTCAAAACGGAAGAGTGAGAGCAGGCAGAGCGAGTCCTTTTTTCCTTGTAAACAGATGACGACAGCTCCATATGGAGAAGCGTGTTCGCCAAAGGCTCCTCGTCTAACATTGGGAACTACTTAGTCTAGCACATATAGATGGCGAATGTGCCGATGTGGCGAAGTGGCTGTGGTGGCGGTAAATCAGGCCTTTCTGATCAGCGAAGCGGCAACTGTGCATGCATCTCTGCCTTCTCACAGCAGCACCTACCATGGAGGCAACAACGAAGCAATGATGTGACCGGGTCTTCCCTTGTCGTCCTTCATCCTCATCAAGCTATCCCGTTACTCATACAACTAGTAATGGAGAATGTCGCCTACCCGTATTCTAGCTACTCGTTCTGACATGGCTAAGTGAGAAAAGATAAATGTCGAATTCGTTGCAGCGTTTCAGAAAGGCGGCCAATTAAAGCTTTTACGAATCAAACGAACTCAAGGCGTAATGAGAAACATCAATTTTGTTTTTCTTTACTAAGCACAGCTTCCTCGCCCGGTTGAAGTCCACTGACAATACGGAGAGCAGAAATGTCTAACCGCCATCAATTTCCGCGGAAGCCAGCTCTTGCCCAGAGTAAATTTGAGCATCGGAACCCATTTATCTCGGCTGATTTCATGCACTGACCAAGCGTTCCGATCGCTCACAAAGTATGTATCCCTCCACTGGCTCACCCATCAATCCATCCATTCGCATGTTACTTGTGTAATCAACATTTCAATTCGTTTCCCTCTCTTCCACCGGAATCTATTTAACCTAACTGCTCCAACAAACCATCTCACCCAGTGGTCCATTCAACCATTTTGCTCCGATTGCAATCCTCATTGTACCTTGGACTCAATAACCTATGTTACGTTCTCTACTTAACAGGCTTAATAGAAAGAACAAATAAAGACAATTCTCTGCCTGTCGAATTCACTGAAGGCGGCAACAAGCACGAACGAGGTTGCTGTCCATGCTAAAGGCAAGATGGAATTATAAGAGTTGAAGACACCTTTGAGGATGTACCTGAAAATCGAAATCGGTGTCCAAGGTCAGTACTAGGAGGTACTGACTGCTGACAAATATTATACAACACTAATTTATTTAAATAGGCATGCAGGAGATAGTACGCGATTTTAATTTCTCCGACCACTGATCGGTCTGATAAATGGACATCGGCGCTTCGTTCCTGCCGCTTCGTCACCTTACCCGACATTCTCAGTGTGTGGCTGGCTTCCGCGAAAGTTGAATGTGGCCATCCAGATGGACCAATATTCTGCGGTGGACGGAAGTGCACATTGTGGATGGAGGTTGACATTTCTGCCATTCGTGCTGTCGACGGACCTCAAATTGACGAAGAGGCTATGCCTTGGGTCTGTTGGGTTTGTAGCAGCTTCAATTAGTCAATTTTTTAACATGATGTCGAATTTTATAAGCCTTATTTGGACCTGCATCTAAGATCGTGCGGTTCGATCTAGGGATAGCATATACTGCTAGGAGTCATTTAAGTAGCAGGAGAAGATGGTAGCTAAGAGCATATGTTTTGATTTTAAAGAATTGAGTAACTATGAAGGCAAATGAATTGATAGAGATTTGTTAGGGCACTAGGAGATCGGGAGAATGGGCTGCCATTCTGCGAGACTGTGGCATTCGCGTTGTCAGAAGAATATATTGCAGTGGAAGGCGACGCAATGATCACCGCACTGGCTGTCGCTAAAGAGGCGTTGTTCGAGAGGGATCTGGATCAGCGAAGGAATCAGTCTCGTGATTTATGCTAGAACCATGTGATTTGAGACTGTCGCTTTGCTTTTTACGTGTATTGCCATCGCCTTTTCACAATGCTGATGCCATACGGAAGTGTTGTTTGAAGGTGATTAACTAATCCGATTAGTCAGGTGTTGATAAAATGTGTGTGGGTAAAATTAAACCAAAAAATTGGCAAAATAAACCCAAAATGTGTAGAAGATGGCAAAGTTATTCAAATTGGTATAAGGATACAACAGGTGGGTGCAAGTTTTTTCTCACAAGGACAACATCAGCATCTCAGGATCTGTTAGTTGTGGTGGGTTGTGTTTCTCAGTCTCATGCGAGGCCTTGTAAACTCTGCCACACTTACAAAGAATTCATAACAGGGAATTAGTGAGATTCGTTAAATGAGTGAGCGGTCAAAGGCGTGTGCGTAAAGAGCATTAAAAGCCTACGGTGCCCTGGAGGATGTGGAAAAATTGCGACGTTAGTGGCAGCGATGGAAGAGAAAAAAGGCAGAAATACATTTCTGGTGGTTATTTTAAAGTAAATCATCGGCCCTTGTGGCCATCCTCTGTGAGGTACTGCCGTCCCACACTGTCGTGTTCCCTGATTGTGTGAGTGAAGTGGGAAGTTTTTTCTTCCTTTTAATGTCTTTGGTCTACTGCGCTTTCCCGACCGCCAGTGAGATCGAAGTTGGGACTACTTCTGTGGCGTCATCAGCCACATTAGTGCAGAATAGGCCTACTGCGTAGACTCGTCGCGCAGATGTCCTCTTTTTCTTACTACTTTAACATTTTAGATCCACGCATTCGATTAGGCTGCCGTTTGACCAAACAATTCTGGAAGAGCCATTGTACTTGGCGACAATCCACAAGTTAATTTAGTCTGAACTCGGATCTGGGAATTTGTATTCGAGAGGGCGATTCCAGTCTTAATCACGAACCCTTCAGCCAAAATGGATGTGAGTTGTGGTGGGGTTGGGTAGATGGATGCGGAATGTAAGGTGGATTAGTTGATGAATGGAGCAGAAATGCGTGCACTCGGGATGCTACTGGGAGTAGTGAGGTGGTCGTGGGGCGGTCTTCTTCAGCAATGAGTCAGGCGTGTCAAATACGAGGTTGGAGGGGATTTGCTGATTGAATCAACTGATGGTTGATGGGGGGTTTGATGGGGCAAAAACTAGTAAGAATGTGACCTTTCCCTTCAAGACGGTGGTAGGATTCTCGATTTCTTCCGATAGTTTTGCATTCAGCAGTTCACTTCTCCAATGGGTTGTGCATGCGCACGCATGACGTTGAAATGGGCTGATTGGAGGAGTTGGAATGCGAGAGTTTCTACTGTGGTGGAGGGTGTTGTTGTTGGTGAGGGTGGGAAAGTCAATTTGGAGCCAAGGCGGTGGCAGAGTGAACAATGTGGGTTAAGGGGAGGGTGATGCTGCATTTGAGGAACTACAAGGCTTTCTGCGTAATCAATGGCTTTTATTAAAATGATTTCTCATCCAACTGTTTTCTTTCTCTTGCCCACTACTGCCTCCTCCTCCTGCCTCTTATCTGTCCTCTGTTCGATTGAAGCTGAATTTGGAACGTTTGCCATCAAGACCGCAGGTCAATCCGCTGAATGCCTGTGAACTACTTCTCTTAACCATTTGAGAGCACCAGCGACGGCGCCAACATCACCACCAGCAAACGCGAAAGCAAGAGGCGTGATGTTTCCTACCCATTTTCGTTCTACTGTTTCATCCCCATTTTGTGTATATTTCAGTGTTATTATTATTATTATTATTGTTATTATTATTATTACAAGTCTTTCCTTATTCGTGGTCTCTATGTGCCGGTGTGTAAGTGACTGGGTGGAGGTGGTGGAGTGAAGTACGCCTCCCCTTGGCAAGTGGTTAAGAGGGAGGGAGGGAAGGAAGGAGGACACAGGGGCGGCATGTGAGGTGGGGTTGATGGCCCCCCAATTCCTTCGGTCTTGTAAGTGTGACACATCTGACTTGGTGCCTGTAACTGCACTTGAAACGGAATGTGGAATTTGTCTCGATTCCGATTAAGTCTATTCCATTTAATGCCTTTAACACAATGGCACACGAGAGGGGTAATTAAACTCGTAATTGAATGCATTGAATCCCAGTACTTGATTGAATGATGATGATGATGGTCGCCGATAGATAGACTGCGTGACATGAAAGGTCGGCAGAGAAGCTTGCCCCACCACCACCACCTGACTACTCTTACCAGCACTCCAAATGCACGCATTCCTGTTCCCTTCATCAACAAATTAAAAATCCATTCTGCATCCACCATTCCAAACTCATGACAATTCACATCTCTTGCTTAACGCTCTCATGGTCAGGATCGAAAGTGCTCACCAGAATGGATCTTCCTGAGTCCACATTCATCATATCTTAAGATTGTCAGGTTAAGCTGACTTAGGTATTGTCACCAAGTATGATGGCTTTTGTGAGACTGTTGAATCTTATCTGTCACAGGAAATCATCAACTCGCGTGTAAGAACTCTCGGTTGACGAACGGAGGTCGCCAGTTTAATCATGGAAGAGCAACTGCTGACCGAAAGTGCTTACAACAATCTCCGAAGGTGCGTAGGAATCGAGATCGGTTATAAAGCGCTCTGAGGTAGTATCAACCGCAAAGATGGAGCAGGCTTACTGCAACGAGAATCGTCTCTGAGGAATGTCACTGCATAACTGGGATGAGTAGAACCTTGATTACAAGTTCATTATAACATGCATACATGAGAGCCTAGAATCTTATTAATCTTATGTGACCACCTGACACTCCTTTTCTAATCAATCGAGCTGCTATGCAACAAATCAAAAATAACTATTCTTAAGACAGGTCTATCCTGCAATTTTACCATTGGCTACCACTCATCCAACCAGTGATTCGAGAAGTCTATTAAGGGTCAACAAGAAATATGGCCATTTAAAAGAAATGGAACATAAAATTAGACTTCTTCCCACAAAAATCCGGCATTTACTTACAGCTATGTAGGCTGGTTTGTGGACATAAATACCTCCTGGAACTCTTCACTTTCCATTGGCTATTGACCAGCGAATCAGATGGCGCTTAGCCGAGGAGAGATTTACGGTCGCCTTAGGGGATACCTGGATCGGCATTTTGGGGTCTGCGTCAAATCATCCTACTTCTAATCTCACAACAAACACCCAATATCATTGTTGTAAGTCGACAGAGCAACCCAATTCATGGTAAATGAGGTCTGGGTGCGATTTTGTATCAAGTACTAAGTTACCTTGCGTCGCAAGGGATTGTCCTGAACACCGCCTTTTCAATATCGAAACAAAAGCTAAGTTTGACAAGCGCAAAGCCACTTAAATAAACATTATGCTATTCTTTTACGATTTTTAATAAGACTTTATCTGACGTCACCCAAGCTAGCTTCTTTTGAGCAAAAAAACGTAGTCCTCATGAGTTTTCCTCTGCCCCGTAGAGGTACAAATATGATTGCGTAAATAAAACGCTAGAGTCAATGACAAGTCATTGCATTTTCACTTGTGAAGGTCTTAGTACTCCTCTGAATGTAAAAAGTGAAGCACTTTGCAAAGTCCATTTTTACATAAAGTCGGGACTCAACGTGCGCCATATAAAGCGCATCGATTTGAGCGAGGGAGTTAGCGATCTTGTTGCGGCAAAGCTAACTCCCAAAATGCGTAGGCGATAATGGGAATTAGTTGAATAAGTAAAAGGGGGAAACAGCAAGTGGGTGTGGATGTAGTCCCTCTATCACCTTAGCAAGGAGCACATCAGCATTTCAGGATCTGTCGGTTGTTGCAGGTGGTGCGCAGTTACGAAGGAAATTGAAGAGGACACAAGCAATCCACACGACTCCCACCATTACAACTTCAAGTGGTTGTGGTTTGGCACCGAAGACATTTGCGTGAGTTGTGGTGGGGCTCTACCACTTAAGTGAATGGAGCCACACAATCTAGCGCGTATAGGTGCATCCGAAGGGCTCATGTGAAGAATTGGAAGAAAAGGGCTCCAAGTAATCCAACTTTTTAGCTAGAGATGTCGACGATGTTTCTGTGTTTGGGCTACGCCAACGTCAAAGTCTTACGAAACCATGCACACAGATATTGTCCCCATAGTGGCTTTGGCGAGACACCGGGAATGAGATCCACTGCCATGGGAGGAGCGCACCTACTTCCGCCTACAAAGGAATCGTACCCAGGCGGATGAGTGACTAGTGGATTGTTGGGAGCCACACAGTCAAGCCCAACTATTGGATCGTAGTGAACGCTACCAACCATTAGAAGTGATGGTCTGTCTCTGCACCACAGAGAACGTAGGTAGTGTGGAATAGGTGCTAACTGCCTACAGTACCAAGGGATGAGCCCCATCAGAGCTGATGGTCAGGTGGATGGTTCGACTGCTCAGTCACTCAACAGCTTGCGCAACGACGAGGACCAGACTGTTACAATGTACAAAGAAAGAGAAAAGTCAAACAGAAGGTGTATTACCAAAGTGAATGGGAAAATGAGGGAGCAGACGAGAAGACGATGTGTAGGTTTGCATGCAGTAGTAGAAACTGGAGAAGGAGGTCGAGCAGGGTGTGTCGTTTCGTGTTCGTAAGCTTGGAAGTGTAGAGCTGCTAAGTCGCCGAGGGGGATTAACATGAAATTCTTGGGTTTAATATGATTAGCTGCTCAACAGCTACAAAGCTCATTGTTTTAGCCTTAATGTCATGCCAACTATCACAGGGAGGTAGAGGGCGTAGTGACACCCCACTGGATGGAACAACTGCCGATGTGATTGATGTCCAAATCAGATAGTAATGACGAAGTTAGCAACTGTGCCACTACGTCCACGTACACCAGGATGTACAGACATAGCAATTAAGAAGTGCCAATTCAAAATGTAGCAGAGCAGTTTGTTAAAATGTGTATCTTTCGTAAAGGTAATGGACACATAGTCAAGGTTAGCATTATGAGTGTCGACTTTAGTTAAAACGTCGTGCGTCTTCTTCCCCTTTTTTCCACATACTTTCTTTGGGGACATCAAAGGGAGTTGTCAGTGTAACAGCATCCACGCCCAATATATCGTAATTCGCCAATCACATGAGCAGCTTTACCTCCTTTTCTGTAATTGAAGAGCTTTGCACTTCCCAATTTGAGCGATACATTTGGCCTTATCACTTAGGCCTACCTTCGAAGGATGGTTGCATTCCTCGAGTCCGGTGTCAACTGCAAGTGCGCCCATTTCACTAATAAATCTACTGCCTTATAGTTATGACAAGAAAGGAGTGTGAGGTGGGGAATCGTTGGATTCGCTGGAACCCTTGTCAACTATAAGTGTGATCATTTCGCTAATAAATCTGCTGCCTTGTAGATGTGACAAGGAGGGAAGGCGAGGTGGAGAAGCACCACCGGCACTCAGTTGGAGTTGAGGCGAGACCCTGTGGACACCACCAACGAAAGCTGCCATCGGCCTCAGTGGACCGGGAGACGACCAGTTTCGCAATATCTCCCCTTCGTGTCACCGCAACCCAACGATGGGGTCGCTCTTTTTTCCCTGCGCGCAGAGTAGTTAAACAATTACAGTCCATTGACCAACAGTTGCATCAATCAAGGGAGATACAGTCAAGACACTTGTGGTGCAACAGCAGCAAAGCATGGGCTTTGCGCTCATTACTGCTTCTTCTACTCTATTCCTTTCAATTCATTCTGCTCTCAAGTGCTCATTTGATTACTTTCCGCAGTTGCAATAATAAATACACCCGCTCCATCCACCTACACCACTGAAGTAGTCGTGGCAATGTTCATCGCCACACATGGAAGCGCTGAGTCGACAGAAATGTCAATCAAACGAATGCGCGGCAATCACCTTGGCAAGCAGCACCAGCTGTGCTCATGGAGACGACAAGTAAAAACGAGGGCCATGATTTGGATACGAAGCGTAACACATTAGAAAGGCATTTAGCTCAATTCCTCCGATTGCGGTAAATTTTACAAAGCTGTATCAGTAGATCAGCAACATCAAATGATACAATGCACAATTTAAGCGCATGCATTTTAATGTTTAGTTTGCAAATTTAAATGAGATTATGAGGCGCATGCTTAGGACTGTAGTGGCTAATGTGAAGAGATGCCAGCATGCGTGAGTTGCTCTGCTACAAAATATTCATTTGTTATCTTGCATGGACTTCCTGAGTGAGGCCAGCCATCATCAGTCGTCAGACCTGTTAGCATTCGTTATTAGGCCGTAGCACATGTGCTGCAGTGTGAGAGGGACTACTCCTGCCGATCGTTGCGAACGAGAGGTAGTGCGTTGTGGTCACTGCTGTCATGCGGTACTCTATCTCACCCAAACCGATCATACATCCTTAAAGACTTGGCTTTTGCCCCAAATGATGAAGCATCAACTTAGAATAAAAACGATGTGATGAAAGAAATTTGAATTCTGGAAGCTGGCAAGTCCTGTTGAGTTAGCCTAGCAGGACAATGCCCACTGCATTATAAATGCGGAAACATCACTGCATAACTGGAATGAGTAGAACCTTGTTTACGAGTTCATTTGAACATAAATACATGAGAGCACTTCCAGAATCTCATTGTTCTTATGTGACCACTCGAGACACTCGTTTTCTAATCAGTCGAGTTGCCATGCAAAAATCAAAAATAAATGTTCGTATGACAGGCGTATCCTACAATTTTCCCTACACAAATCCGATGTTTGCTTGCAGCTATGTAGGCTGTTATGTGGACATAAAAGCCTCCTGGAACTCGTCACTTTCCATTGGCTATTGACCAGCGAATCAGATGGCGTTTAGCCGAGAAGAGATTTACGGTCGCCTTAGGGGATACCTGGATCGGCATTTTGGGGTCTGCGTCAAATCATCTTAGGTTTAATCTCACAACAAATACACAATATCAATGTTGTAAGTCGACAGAGCAACCCAATGAGGTCTGGGTGCGATTTTGTATCAAGTACTAAGTTAACTTACGTTGCAAGGGATTGTCCTGACCACTGCCTATTCAATATCGAAACAAAGGCTAAGTTTGACAAGCGCAAAGCCACTTAAATAAACATTTTGCTATTCTTCTACGATTTTAAGCAAGACTTTATCCGACATCACCTAGGCTAGCCCCTTATAATAAAAACGTAGTCCTCATGAGTTTTCCCCTGCCCCGTGGAGATACATATGTAATTGTGTAAATGGGACGCTGGAGCCAATGACAAGTCATTGCATTTTTACTTGTAAAGCTCATAGCACTCCTCAGAATGTGAAAATTTAAGCACTTTGCAAAGTCCCGAGACTTCCTTGAAGGCGAAAGAGGGCGCGTTACTAGGGCAGAATATGCACATTCAATATACAGAGGGCACGGGGATGCTGGCATGGTACAGAGACCAGCTCACGCAAATAGAGCAACATGGCCACCCAAGTCAGGGTACCTGAAAGTGGCAGTCAAACAAACAAAGTATTACACGCTCGTTCCTCAATGCGTGCGTGTGAACTGGAACACCCCACCTGAATCCGGCGCGTGTATTGTTGCCTGCTTTATTGCTTACGCATTTGACACTGAGGTGTGGAAGCAGCATTATCTCCCTTTGACGACGACTTTCACCTCTTATAATCTAAAGCCAAATCAAACCATTTCTGTCACCGTTCGTGCATGCATTGATGAGGGAGAATCTGACGACAGAGAGCACCTTGGTGCCTACACCAGCTTTGGAAGGAGATGAGTCCTCTATGCTCGTTTTTGCTGAAAGCTGAACTACCATCACTGCTTAGGATTAACCAGATCCACCAGAATCAATTCTGCATTATTACCACTACAACTAATTAAAGTTCGCTGACTCATTAGTAGTAGTATCGCCTGGCACTAAATAAACTACTGCCGAGAGTTGGACAGATGCTCCTCAATGTGAGCAGTTACCGGTTAGTTGCCGTGTAGAATTCGGCACTAATTATTGCTATTATAATGGGGCAAATTTATGGTTGTATCAAATGGGAGAGGAGAAAGCGTCTGTCACGACTGGAAGAAGCCCCTCAACGACCAACAGACCTGCCCAGACTTCTACTGCAGTAACCATGACTGGCGGTGACTCGACCTGCCCTGCTTTGGTCATTGTAACTCTACTAGCATTCAGGGCTCCTATGCTTTTGTGACTTTTCTCGTAGGTCCGTACAACCAATCACTAAGGGCCTCAGCTACTATGATTGTTGCAGCTCCCTTTTGGCCGTTTATTTTCGATTGCAGACTGCTGCAAACAAATGTTAAACGCAACGGACTAAAGATGTTAGCATTTGCATTCGTCTTCATCGACACTTAAAAGGGTTTACCACTGTGAGGTAGGTAATTGGAAATCACTGAACTGCAATGATACTTATCGTGGTAAGGAATGAAAGACAGCGCTGTAATGCTGGATGTGCCTTCAAATCCCCAGTGAGAGACGCTACTGTTTCGAGCTACACACCTAGCAACAAACCATGCATTTGTCAGGTAGTTGCCTGATTAATCGAAACATTACCAAGCCTTACTGAAACCTCATCAAAGAACCTTACCAGTTTAGAAAGTTGCCAAGCTCTTAGCAACTAGTCCTACCCGTAAAACTAGGTGGGAATATCGAATGGAGCTACTACCTACAACAGGCACCTTACTTGAATGTGCAGTCCCGCTCATGCCTGAATGATCCACGATTTGGCACAAAGCAATCGTCTTGTGCACCTTTTATTTATTATCTTCTGAGTGTGGTAAAATATGTTAAGAGAGGTCAGATTACCACCAACGCATGACAAAATAGGCCAGCGGATGAAACTTGCCCATCGTGGACAGTCGTCTCTGTGTACAATATTGTTGCCTATTTAAGGCAGGTGCATCGAAATCTTAAATTGTTTCGGCCATGCAACGTGTGTGTGAGTGCAAGGAGGAATGCGGATTGGTAATTTGGCAAGCACTTATTCTCTATGGGGCAGTGCATGTTGTAGAGGTTGAGTGGTAGGTTATCATCATAGGCTTACAATCACATACGCAAATACCTTTCCTCTCTTCCTTCCGTCTTTCTTCTGGCCGGGAGAGGAACGTTAGTAGGGTGGCGGCTTAATGACCCTGAGATTGGTCAATGACGTTCACTCACACGTGGGCGTCATGGATTGGCCTTGAACATGGCCAAATTTATCGGGATTGAGGTGAAGTCTTGATAGCATCCATTTTACGTTTTGCCATGGCAATTTGTTCCACAGACAGAAGGGAACAAGGTTTCATTCGTGCTAGGATAAAAGTTCATTAGGCTAGGACGAAAAGTGGGGAACTACAATGACAATCCCCCTACCTCTTCCCAACTAACATTCCGTGTCAAATCCAAATCGAAGAACGATCCATACACATCTGAAAGACCACCTTCTCGTGCAGCGGTTTTGCCGTTTTTAGCAGATACAGCTTACTGAGATCTTGCTATCTGGCTTTACTTCTCAACCGTCGATGCATTCAACTGTCCGCGGTGTCTATCTAACGTCGCGTTTGCATTCTGTTTATCGCTGTCATGATAAGGACCGAATCCCTTCACGTAGTGTATGAGAGTTTCGAGATGGGAAGAAAACAGCAATTGTCCATGCCTACTCAGCCATCATTGACATTTCTGGACCGCCAGTAAGGAGGAGGTCAGTGGGAGTTCTAAGCTACTCCTTTACTCCTCCTTCTCCTAGTTTTCGACACAGGTAAGAACCTCATCAGTTTTCAAGTAATAGCTTGCCTGTGGAGAGCTCGAGATCTTAACGAGTAGCTTTAAGGAAGTCTGCTGGTCTCGTTTAATGGTTCGAAACCTTTAAATTTGAGTAAATGATCCACTGTTAAAGTAGCAATGTTTCGTCGTCTCCAGGAAATCCCTGACGACAGCTACCACCATTGGCCATCATCAGTGTCCATTGACCTCCGTGAAATTAGGACGTTGATCAGTAAACCAATGAACTCAAACGGTTTTGTTGATCCTTCACTGCCAGTTAAATGATCTTACAGGGATCAGTCTGAGTAATGTGGGTTTGACGAAAATAATATGGCAGAGAGGGAGACAATTTGGATCAAACCCAAACCACTGCGGTGGTACAATTTACCCCCCAATTTGTAACCGGACAACCATCTGGCGCAACAAAAGCTATGCGCAACAACAACGCACTCTGCTGAAGCCGCTGTGGTGGGACGACGACACCGAGACAGGGTGAAGCTGCCCCTTCGCGTGCAATTACTAGATGTAACGGCTCCTATGCAGCATTTATGGTGCGAGTTTGCAAGAGGAGAAGCGAATGGGGATATTGAGACTCATTCAACTAGGTGCCGAGGCGCACAACCCCAGTGGTGGTTGCAATCGCTTTGACAGATAGTGGTGGCACTGCGAGGTCGGTTGCGTCTATTGGAACACTGCTAAACTAGGATTCAAAGTGCGGCTACTGCAAGCACATGGGTGGAAAGTCTTTTTAATTGCCACACATTATATATCTGTGCATCGAGAATAGATGGGCATGGCAAATGGTGATGCCGTAGCCTCCTATCTAATCATTCACTCTCTCCACCTTCACTCACTCTTTATTCACTTCCACCTTACCGCCTTCCCGTACTCAAATTGATTCAAAATTTCTTTAACTTAATGCTGTGTGCTGTGAGAGACTCCACAAGTGCATGCTTACGGTTGCGAGTTTCTCAGAGTAGAAAAATAGGTAAAGTGAGACCATTTACTCTATCATTCATCTTTCGGTCCCCGTCTGTTCTACGTAGCAAAAGTCAAAGCATGGGATTCACTCCACTGATAGCCATCGGAGTCACTTAGAACATGGCGCTCACTGATGGCTGACTGTTTCATGTCAACTCAAACAGTGCTGTAATGTTTACATGGCAGAGTGAGTCCTCAAACTTAGACGCGAAGCTTGTGACGAACACGCCTCTGACTGCCGAACCGTCGTCAAATGAGGTTTCAAAACTTTGACAAAGTATCAGAAAATCGGCCGTTTCGAGCTACTACCAACCCATCAAACTCAAAGGGTCGAAAGAAGCATCAATTTTTTGTTCCTTTACTAGGCATAGCCTCATCGTCAGGTTAAGCTCCACCGGCAGCATGGCAACCTCCATCCATCTCAGAATTTGGGACTAGCGGATTAGCCACGTTCAACTTTTGTGGCGGCCAGAGCTCGTCCAAAGCAAATTAGAGCAGGAGGTATTGACCGCTGACAAATGTTATGTACTAATAACTTGTTTAAATAGGCCTGTCTCTCGACTTGGGCGGCGCAGGAGACAGTAAGAAATGCCATTTTTCCGGCCACCAATTCATTTAATAAAATGATGGTGGCGCTTTAATCCTTCTGCTTGGTCACCTTTCCCAACATTCTCTGCTTGCAGATGCTCAAATTCACTCTGGGCGAGAATCGACAGCCACAAAAAGTTGAGTGCGTCCATTCAGCTTGACCCAAATTCTGACGTGCAGGATGTGGGTTTCCGTTGGACATTTCTACACCTCGTGCTGTCGGTGGGGTTCAACCCAACTAAAAGGCTATGCTTAGTAAGGAAAAACGAAATTGGCGTTTCTTATAACACCTTGAGTTTGTTTGGTTGGTAGGAGCTTTTAGTGATCGATTTCCTGACATGCTACAGCGAATTCAATGTTCATCCAGCTCTACTTAGCCATCACTTTCTCTGAACGAGTAACTTGAATACAGGTAGGTGGCATTCTCGATTACTAGTTGCATGAGTAACGAGGTAGCTTGATGAGATGAAGGACGTTACGAAAAAGCTCAACAATGTCATAGCTTCGTTGTTGCTTCTATGATAAGGTGTGAAGGTCAAGGCGGAGAGATGAACGCCAAAATGACCACGCGCTTTGCGTTCCTCTCTTGTCACGACCTGAGCAGACACCAACCAGAGAGTCTTCGGTGCATTATTTGGAGTGTTCTCTTTCAAGTGCTGCCATTGGTGCCATTTGTTGAAACAAGTGCCACACAGGGTTCTCAACAGACAAAAGACCGAAAGATTTCGGCTTGCTTGTTCGATTCTGTCTATCCCGCCTCTGGTTGACCCCTAAGACCATGACGGCTGCAAGGACTCGCTTGGGTCGAAGAAACATCTCTGTAGATACCACTCATGCGAGAAGTGAACGCATCGGCGTAAGACGTTAAATTTCACTAGATGGTTGCAATGGCGAATTTGAGCCAGGTCTGAAAGTCCCTGAGGCTGCAAGCTACTTTTGAACCAAGAACAGAATGGATGAAAGACGAATCGCTTCCACATTGCAGAAAAACGTTAATAGTCCAGACAAATTGAATAGTCCAAGTCAAACGGCTTTGTTAACAAGCAACACACATCTGTCTGTCAAAGCAGGCGAGTCGTGCAAACGTCACTTTTTTAGTAACTGAAGCACCATTTCATGATAAAAAAGGCAAGAGGTCCACTACGATTGCAGATGCTACTTGCAAACGGTCTCAATCCTAATTGGCTAAGAGGCGGCTCTCACGAAGTTTGATGCTGCTGCAATGTCAGCAGCGACGCACCGCCATAATTGCAAAGATATGTAACGGGGTGGGCATCAATCTCCATCATTGGAGTCATTGATGACGAGTTGGGATGAGGAGGATTAAGCATGTTTGGGCAAGGACAGGTACTGTTNATATGGCTGGCTCATCGATCGTCGGGGCGAAGATGACATGACTTGTCGCAGAGAAATTGTCGATTTTCGACAACTCCAACAAGCCTACGGAGAGGTGTCACACATCTACGTCAACTTTACATATTGCACCATGGGCTTATACGTCTGATCCTGCCCAAAATAAACTATAGGCCTGCATATTCGCCTTCAACCCTATCCTCACTTGAGAGGCGTACTTGGCTCTCTATAGAGGAGTGGGATTGCAGTCAACCTGCACAGGAGTTTAAAGAGCACTCGTTGATCACACCTCGCCACGATGAAAAGAGCACTCAGCTCCCATCCTCTGAGACTCTGGCACCCTCTTCGGACTAAGAGAGGAGGTGTACCTCTTCCAAATAACCCTACCCCCCTGAGGTCACCTTTAAACAGCCCGTTTTACTGAGGACTAAAGTGAGAAGTAGAATCTAATGTCAAATAATCGGAATATCCATCTTGGAATTTCGACAAGTGAGAGAGAGTGAAGGTTAATAGTACATCCAAACAATGAATGGACCAACGTCCACTTAGACATGGGGGCACAATCTTCTCTCTTTATTAACCAATGTCATAATGTGACGATGTGGACCGGTGCGACGTCAAAGACTCCCACGATATGCCTTTTTGTCAGCTCACTTTACGCAGCCATGTATTCATTCCGCGGCCTCCCTTAAAAAGTTCAGATACAGCCTTTAAGAAGTCACTACTGCCACCTTTCGTGTGTGCATCACTAATATCAATTGGACATTTCCAATTTTGCTTGTAATCGCTTATTACTGCACCCATTCGACATCCTCCGTTGACTTGCAGATCTGTGGTTCAATTGGCTGGTCGAGTCGATGACAAACTGACTGTAGGGCGTGGCTGTAGCTCCAGGTTAACCAGCGGCTACTCAGCACCTTGATTTAATGACGGCTCACCACCTGCTTCTTTTGCCCACTCAGCTAACTTGCCATGCTCAAAACATGCTTCCAACCAACCAGCTAGCCACGGTGGCAACCAAGTGAGAAAGGAAGCGAATTTTCAAATTAGCTACTGCACAAATCGTTGACACGTTGACTGACTAATCCATCAACTAACCAAATGATCCTCCAACTGACGAATAGTCCCAAGAAGACTTATCTCTCGGCATGGGTTGGTGATTATGATGATTGAATAGCAATTGACAAATTAGATGGACAACGCTTTCTACCAGAGTTCGTTGGGGTTTCACACAACCTGCCATTCTGTCCCACAAATTGTTAAATGCGTGACTGACCAAAGCGACAAACTAACTGAAAATCCGCCTGACCAACAGCTAGCGATTGTGTTGCTTTGTCAGTGTTCTCTAGAGTGCGTCAATACCATCAGTGAAATTTGAGAACTGGCAATTTGTTTACCTCTAACCCAATGGTGGCGAAGTTGCATATCGTGAATTTTCTCATTTCCACTTATACATCCAACACAACTGTGTCTTATTGTAGCCCATGGAATGAATTGGCATAGAGAAGAACCCAATGTAAGCTATTGTCTCCTCTTCTTGTCTCAAGGCGTCTGTCTTAATTACTTGATACGCCCTGTTAGGCAAGTATTCCCAATGAAGACCAAATGCTTATATGATAGAGTCTTCAGTGCTGCATTTTCTGACCAGCTCCCAGTAATATGGAAATGTATTCACCTTGTCGACATCCGAGGGTTTAGTGCTGAATTGACTGTGGGTAGCCGGATTGCTGAGAAGTCGACTGCTCCAAATAATACGATTAGGCACTACCTCAACAACTACTAAAATGTAGAGGTAAAATCCTTCCGAAGTTGTTGAAATAGATTATGAAACCGCTGGAAAAATTCATTCAACCTGAGGTAACCACCCCCTCTGTGTCTATGCATATGCCTATGCTGGCTGGGCAAATACCTTTGTCTGGTTTGTCACTGACGTCATTCCGACAAATCCATGCGAGGTCTGAAGTCATCAAGTGCGAGGGCATTTGGCTAGTGGGAAAGATAGACGACGGTTCGATGCTAAGAAGTGAAGTGAAATTGAGAGGAGACAACTGTTGTGCATATTGGTGATTCTAGTGAAATATCCGCATTAATTACTGCTTCCTTTTCCTACTTATTTGATTAATCCTGACCACCTCCTACAGGTCAATATGGCGTCTCTCACACATACTCACCTACCCACCTCCAAAGCATGTAGCTTATCCCATTCCCCTTTACTCGATGCTTCCCAAAATGAGTAATGAAAATTAGCACTTGGAAAGGGCGAAACTTGATTGAATCATACCACTACGTCAAAGTGAAGGAGGATAAAAGGTAAGAAGCACGAGCAGCTAAACATCAAAATAAGGCAAGAAAACAAGTATCAAATTTAATTTAAATTAACAGCAACACCTCTAACGTCATTATGTCATCAGGTAGCAGCAGTTTACGAATGCGCAGCCTCGGTATGTGCAGAAGAAGACCACGCAGACTATTTCAGCCTTTGATAGCAGCTTCGCAAAGTCACCGAAGCATGAAAATTGCAGCGATGTGACTGCCTTAACTGTCGTCGACATGAAGACGAGGATTTGAAAATGAACTGCGTGCGCAGCAGCTCCCACTAACCCGAGCGCGCCAGACTCGAGCAATTGGATTCTATGAGGCTTTGTGTACCAACCACGCACACTCTGCTTGTTCCAAGAGTGCAAAGATCAAGAAGGAGGGACGAATCTAGCAGCCTTTGCACGCATTGCGATCAGCTCTTTAAGTAATACTTTCATTTTATTACTTCGAGAATCCGCTTTCAAGTGATGTGATTGATGCCTCTTGGGGCGTTGTTAAAAGAGGCACCACATGGCAATCTTGAAGACGAAACCACGAGAGCTATTTACTGACAAGCAGTGAGATGGAAAAGTTTTTTGCTTGTTGTTTCTTGCCTCTTCTGTGCCCAGTGGATCCCTAAGGCCGCGTAGACTACGAGAACTCGCTTGGGTCGAAAGGACACCTCCCATGACATCACTCATGCAAGAAGTGTCCGCACCGACATGAGACGGTGATTTTCACTGGATGCTTGTAAGGACAAAGTTCATCGAGTCTCAAAACATATCGAGACAGCATTCGCAAGGGTGTGTAAAGGTGCAGAGTTCGTCTTTCCTCACTTGGTTCACTTTCGCTCAAAACGAGTAGATTGGATGCAGGTGGGTATCAGTAACCAGAACCGGTGCTGTTGCTTACCGCCACTGTTAGTGCGATTGGTGCTGCTGCAACACTGCTGAATTCTACGGCCAGACTGATCGCAGCATCATTAGTGGAGACGGATGTGTGGCCTCTTCGTCAGGTCAACACGATTGCATTATATGCGCTTGACCAATTAGTCCTCAAAGTTAGACGAGATGCATTTGACGAACACGTCTCTGGCTCCCGAACAGTCTTCATCTGCCTTCAGCAAAGTGGAATATTCACTGAACTAGCATCATATCACCGATAAAGAATGATCCATGTCTGCCCTCATTCTAGTCTTTTTAAGGATTAAAAACCTATGCAGGAATACGAGAGAAAGGGGATGCGTGAATCCAATTACAGAAATTAACAAATCCAATAAAATGCGTCGCAGACTCAATACTAAAGCTTCTCTGGTGCAATGATGAGCGAGGAGCAAGTGTCCTCATTTGCCTCTTCTTTACCACCCTCCAGCTTTTTGCCCTTTTGTATGATCGCATGACTCAAGAAAGCGGTTTCGCTACATCTTGCGCTTCAACCGCTTCTTCTGCACCTGTGTAGCAATAAGTAGGCGAAGGGACCAAAATCACTGAAGATATGAGAGACAGACAATGAGTGAATGAGGCTTCTTAGCCTAAGCTTTTTATTGCATCAAAACGAAAGCCAAGGTGGGGCGGCAATCGCTTAATCTATTGTACACTTTCGTGAATGCGTTAGTAAACTGCGGCCATTGCACCCAGTAAAAGCACACAACGGAAGAGCTTAGCTCTGTCTGGAGGCCATCCATATAATCTATCTACTCGCGTCCGACACGCTCCAGTGATTGGATGCTTTACGCACGCAACTCATTTCCAGATCCTCGTCTTCGCGTCGACGACAGACAAGGCAGCTGCACCGTCGCAAGTTTCATCCTTCGGTAGTTTGGTGATGACACTGTTGGAGGATGAAGATGGCATTCCTGCCGAAAATGGTCGACTTAACCTAAGTTTTAAGGATTTCAGTGGCACAGTAAGACAGGCGTCCAACGGTTAATGTGGCCAAATGAGTGTCAAGCAACAGATGACACACCTCTCAGACTGCTTGATGCTGAGAGCGGGAATTAAGTGTGTTCGTTTTGGATAAGTTGCAAGTCAGTCGGTACAGGTGCAGTTTCGTCATGAGCAAAAGAAAATACACACACACACACACACACACACTCGTCTCTGAACACTTGGTTGCCCGCTTTACCAAAGTCCACCACGGCACGAAGCAGTGCTGAGGCAGCAGAAATGCCAATCGGACAAACAATCGGCCCTCTTGGAAAGGAGCGTCAGTTTCGGTCATACAGGCACCGAATGAAAGTTAAAAATCACTGATAGATTATTCCAGTGACTTTAGTAGCACAAACAGAGACTGCAATAATTCTAAGCTTGGAATTTATTCTGTTAAATTTTACATGGACACTTTAGCAGGCTAGATATGCAACTCTTGCCCTAATTTGAATAAAACTAAGCATTATGGGCATATTTTTCCATTTTTAAATTAACTTTCGTTATACGTGTTACATCAATGGCTGTTTTATGTGGAAACAAACAGAGAGGAGTAGAACTGTGTTAGGTCTTTGAAGGGAAACGCTATCGTCATTCTGCGTGCTACCCGTGGCTAGAGAGCTGTCACTGAAATGAACCAAGTGTGGAGCGTTTGGGATCCAGGTCAACCACCAATTATCGTTGTTATTGAGACGTGGCAGATGTGTCAGTGTGCACGAGGGTCCACTCGTGCTCCTCATTGCCTCCCAAGAACAAAAATATTGCTCTGCACCTCAAACCCAAATGCTAAAATTCGATCTATCTATTTTGTCTTTTATTTCTTTTATCAGAAGGAGGAGAAGGAGGCTACAAAGCTGAGAGGAGGGGGTAATGAGTTACAGATTATATTAAAACTAGGAATTACAGACCTACGATTCCCACTCTATGTGTATGCGACTGCAGACTCTGACCTCTCTCCCCTTTCTCATAATTCTGCCTCTAGACCAACACCTTGTACATTCGAATGAATCATCCCATCGTAGCTCTTTGGCTTTGACATTCCTTTTCTGCCCTAATCGCATTAATCTTGGACATGCTGATTTACACGGGCAGTAAGGCTTGTGCTGCTTGCAAATGAAACAGCTAGATTGTTGTCCTTTGTTAACTCCTGTCCTCTAACAAATGCATTGAAATGTGTCACATTTTCGACTTTCTTCCCCTCAAAACGAGTAAATGAGAGCAGGAAGAAAGGGTCCGCTTCTTAATCGAAGGCAGGTGAAGACAGTTCCACTTTAAGATGCGTGTTCGTCGAACGCCTCTCAGCTAGCATTGAGAACTACTTAGTCCAGCATATATATAAATGGCAAATGTGCGGACGTGAAAAAGCGGCTGCGAAGGTGGTTAATCCAACCCTTCTGATCAGCAGAGCTGCGCGTGTGCATGCATCTCGGCCTCCACGCAGTAGCAACTATCACAGAGGCAGCAATGAAGCAGTGACATCGCCGGGCCTTCTCTTAACGTCCTTCATCCTCATCAAGCTACTTCGCTGCCCATGTTACTAGTAATGGTGAATGTCGCCTACCTGTGCTCAAGCTACTAGCTCTAAGAAAACTACGGCTAAGCAGGAATGAATGGACGCCAAATTTTTTGCAACATGTCTGAAAACCAACCACTGAACGCTTTTACCAAACAAACAATCTCCAGGCGTAATCAAAGCATTAATTTTGTTTTTCCATACGAAACACAGCCTCCTGACCAGGTTGAACTTAACCGACAGCACGAAGATTGGAATGGCCTAACGGAAATCCACATTACGTACGCCTATCCACCACAGAATGTAAGTCTAACTGAATGGACGCACTCAAATTTTCGCTGCAGCTCCTTCTTGGCCAAGGCGAATTTGAGCATCTGTGCGCAGACGATGTCGGGAAAAGTGACCAAGCAGAAAAAACAATGCGCCACCGTCATTTCGCCGGACGGGTCAGTGACCAAAGAAATAGAATCTCGTACTCTCTCCTGCGTTGCTTGAATCGAGAGGCAGGCCTATTCTAGTAAATTACTACTGCATAACCTTTGTTGTCAGTCAGTACATCGTGCTCAAATTCGCTTTGGGCGAGAAATGGCTGCCACAAAACTTGGGCGTGGCTATTCAGCTAGCCCGCAATTCTGAGGTGGATGGACGTGTGCAACGTAAATTGAGGTTGACCTGTCCTTTGTGCTGCCTGTAGACCTCAACCTGATGATGATACTATGCCTAGTAAGAATACACGAAGTTAATGCTTTTTATCACGCCTTGAGTTTATCGGGTTGGTAGCGGCTTTGGGTGGTCGATTTTTATAAATCTCATTTGACGACAGGTCAGCAGCCAGAGACGTGTTCAACGAACGATTCTCCTCTAACTTGGAATACTGATTGGTCACGCACATATGACGCAAGTGCGACGACCTGACGAAGTGGCTAGATATCCGTCACCATCAATGATGCTGTGATCACTCTGGTCGTGGAATTCGGCGGAGTGTTACAGAAGCGTTAATTACAGACACAGCGGAGGTAGAGCAACAGCACCGGTCCTTATCCAAACGTGCTTAAACATCACCACGTCACCTCGTTACTCATAGCACCAGTGATGGATGCTGATACCCACCTGCATAACCTACTCGTTTCGTTCTGCTGCACACCTTCTCTAAATGCAGAAATGCAGCTTTCGTTTCTCCTCTTTGACCTCCACACCCATGGAAAGAGCAGAGTGGGAGCAGATAGTCTACATAGTCTCACGTATTCCACGTGTTTGCGTCCAACACACTCGGATGATTGCTTCGGTGACTTGGCGATGGCCCGGTCTATGCACTAATGAATTGCTGCCGCAATGCAGTCTACATGGTGACATGGCGACAGTATGCGTGTTACTGTCAAGTTAAAATAACTTAGATACTGTTTTTTGTTCCTCTATCTGCTACTTGGCTGCTCGTGCTCCTTACCACCTGTCATCCTTCACTCTCGCATAGTTGTATGATTTAAATAAATTATGGGACACATCAAATGCTAATTTTTATTACCCAATTTGAGAAGCATCATGTAGTAGGGATCAAAATTAGCAATGGTGCTTTGGAAGTGAGTAGGTGAGTAGGTGTGAGGGACGCGAGAGTCACCTGTAGGAGGTGGTGGTCGAGATCAATCGAATAAGTAGGAGGAAGAAACACCAAGTGGTACATGTAGTCAACTGGAATTACCAATATGCGCAGCATATCTAATGGCTTTAACAAGCTAATGCAACAAGCGGGTCTGACTAATTTAAAGAGGGCTAATTAACGTACAGAACGGCAAATGTTTTCTACTGTTTGCGTGCTGTCTTTGTAAGCCCTAATCTGTGTTCATTAAGACTGATTCCACTAACTCCTCCTCCTCTACTTTGCCGCACTGATGTTGAGGCACCTTGGCAGAATGGAGAATGTTGTAGTGTCCACGAGTCCTAAATACGCCCGTGATGTAAGGATGGTGCAGTCAGGTAGTAAATGAGCACATCCAAGTATCTCAGTGAGTTCGCTGGAGCGATTGATGCAACAGCGAACAGAATTCTCATTAATTGCAAACGACATTTGCTCTACCAGTAAACGGAAAAGTGCAAAATTGTTAGAAGAGATTAGGTCGAAATGGATGCACACAAAATTTTGGTGCCGCATATGAACAATATTTATCCGCTTGCATCCGTCAATGCGTATCCACTCTACAACTCACTTTGTAACACTTCGTGCATTTGACAGGAAATTTGTGACAGCAGAATAAACATGCGCATTCCACTGAACCACAATGCGTTTGCACTCAATTAACTTCATATGAAGCCGTCGATATCACTTTGACCGCGACGTCTTCCTCCACCACCAATGCCGCTGTCAATCCCTATAGCATTGCATCATTCATCAGAGTAATGCATGCAGGCTATACTTCACAATCGAACACAATGCAAAGGGATACAATTATGTGGGATAGGAATCGACTGTATGAAATAGCGCAAGCGAGTGAGCAAGAGTGGTAGAGGCGATTTAAAGAATTGCAGAAGATCGAAGTGTTACAAAGTGTACCAGCGGCTCCGAGCGTTCCACTTCTGTCACCTACGCATGTACTAACCCGGACTGGCGTAGCATAACCCCAGTGGTGTTCAAATCCACGGGCATCCACGCGAAGTAACCGCTGGCGTCTGCTAAGTCTTCACTACATACATTTCTTACCCTCAACTTTCCTTACCAGCTGTGCTACTCTTCGTAACTCATTGCGATTTCTTCCCGTTTGCTCTTGTCAGATTTTTGATGAAACGCATTTTGAGCACGAGAGGAAAAGTACCGCTTTTTACGACTACAAAGATGCACCTCTAGACGTTAACATTACCCAAATTATTGACAGAATTTTGCTTCCCACTGATCTTCGCATTTCGGTAAGTAAACCTGTGCGTCCAAGCAAAGCATATAAAATGAGAGGTGTTGAGTCTACACCTTTGTGTTTTCCTTCTTCTCAAATAGCATTGCTGCCCATTGTCGGCCAACTTCTATTCAACTGTCAGTTTTCTGTTTTACCAATCCACTTCTCGAGTTGGCGCATGTCGCAATCTTGTATAAAAGGACTCATTCCATAGCCTCTTCCTTCTCTTTGTCGCTGCTATCCATGTGGCTCACTAACAGTCAGGGAACTAGCGATGCTGCCAGAGTGATCGGATGGCATGCAGAAGGAATACGTGCTCCAGAACTCAGCCTACACCTTTGACTCAAAGGGGCCCAACACAAGAGTAACTGTGCGCAAACAAGTAGTCAAATGCGTTTAGTGTAGTAATTGGTTTACTAGAGCACAGAGCCAACACTAAATGAGCAGCGAACAGCAAATTGTTGCAAGCCTACGCGACGAGGCATTTGCAGAATGTACAACAGTTACTGCTCTAGAGTCACAAATGCGTCTTGACGGATTTTCACTGTGTCATGAATCCTGTCCTATAGAAGAACCTCAGCATCTATAACTGCCTTCTGTATGATACCGATGCGTAAACTTAGCTGCATTTCCAACAATCTGTCAGCCATTCATTGAAACGATTAAAGCTTTACAGGATTGAATGAATAGGAAACTGTGAATTGATTCATGATCAAAATGAATGTATTTTAAGTGAAATTGATGAAGTCGCCTTTACGCACGCAGGATCGACTATAGCTATGCCTGATAAATAATCTTAGGAGCTACAATCCTTGAATAATTAATGTAGTTGCATCTGTGTGTCGTCAGATGATACCATCAACATCACCCTAACCACCTCATATTCCAATGCAGTAATACATGCAGCCTATGCTGCGCAACCGAAGGCAATGCGATTGGACACAATGTGGTAAAAGATTATCAAAAACTGCACAAACTGACACAAACAAGTGGAGGGAAGTTCAGAATGACGGAGAGGCTCAGGGTGAGGTAAATTATGGTTAGTGAAGTGCCGTAAAGTAAAGCGGCAACTCTAGTGTTTTATCACTGTCACCAATGCGCCTCCTGTGGCGTATCTCAGATGAGCAATCACGCTCCTTATTCTCTACACGACGTGATTACAAAAACTATAAAAACTCACCCACAGCAGAAGCCAGTTGTAAACCGTAATTTGACCGAATGCGCACTCAGAAAGCGGTACCGATGTTATGCAATCTTGGCAAATATGGATATGGTGTGTACAAAGTTGACTCAATCATTGAGTGATGGATTGGGTGCTTCTCTTGATTGTAGTGCCGATAGCACAAGCAAAATGGATTGGAAAGACACTTATAGGAGCCTTCATATGGGGATGTGAAGATAATTGCGGAAGAGTGTTTGGTCACAGACATAACGCGAGTCGCTTTAGCAAATGCACATCAGAGGTAGAATTCGTCTCAAATACCAAAATGTTCGCGCTATTTACTGTCACCCACGCACCTGCCTATCTGTGTTGGTTGGCAGTGTTGACTCAAGTGCCAGTTGACATGTCAAATGGGTCGCGCTTGCTGTTGGCAGTATGAAATAGACTGCGAAATGGAACAGGTCACCGGCTAAGAAGCGATCTGCACTATTCAATCACTCAATCAACACACACTGCATGCTGCAGTGGCGAGAGCGCCTACTCTAAAATAGCAGATTTCGAAGGTATCTTTAAAGCGAAACTCTAAGTGATCTGATGCAGCAACGTAGTTTAAGAAATCTACTTAAAACTAAAGTGGCGCAGAAAACGAATAAACTGGTTTCTTTAACGTCCTCTTGCTCTTCTTGGGTGAGCGTCCTAGCTTTCGTTTGCTAGAAGTCCCGTGCTGTGTGTGTGTTTTCCTAAGCAACATCCAACTAAGGTCACTCATGGGGTTCAAATAGATTTCTCCAAGCCATAAATTTAAGGGGACACTCGTTTAGTTCCCATTGGGATCGTAGCAAGGTCGGAAACAGAGCAATGTCTGAGTAGGCCACGGTGCAACCTATTTAAATGGCTGGCTAGGTGGTTAATAAGGAAACTAGTAGCTATAAGCAGGTTTTTTCCCTGACCAGCGATTCTGTGTGAACAGACAGACAAGTTCGCAGGTTAGCCAGTTAGGCAGCCAGCCAGAAACGTGTACAAACGCTAGTCCAGTAGCGTCTTAAATCCATGTCATCGACTAGTTACTACTTCTCACACCTGACGAATCAGCACACCACCAAATAGTGGTGCCATTCAAATTCACACTGAAAGCGTCATCGTTAATTTAAGTATAGCGTAGTCACCCCACAACAGTGGTCTTTAGGTTGCTAGTGCTGTCTACTTTGGGGTGAAGATATTACATCACCTTGTGCGTTTCCTGTTATGGCTTGCAGATCAGCAGCCTAATTCGCCTGATGATGGTGTTGTCGGACAGCGAATTGGTCTGAGCAATGCTTGCCTGCGCTTACCTGCAATGCAGCACACACCTCATCAATCTTTTCCGTTAATCAAGTCAACAACTAGAATTGCTTGCTGCCTGCTCTCATTCTGCTTGTTTCGAGAGAATGCAATGCGAGACTGCCTGCATGCTAATAGACTGTCTGGAGGAAGCGATCGAACGAAGGACCAAAACCTAAGGACTTCGGTCTATCAAAATCACATTCATTTGCAATTGAGATCGGTGCCTTTCTTTGTTCTGTAGTCGCTGGTGTCTTGATAGGCTATCAGGAAATGGATAAGGCTTCCCGGTCTCAATCGCCCCACTGCATGAGAATGAAGGTCAAGGGGAGAGGGACAAGCACCAAACCTATTGTACATCATCGTGAATGCGTTGATAAACTATTGCTATTACATACAGTAAATGCACACGCGGGTGCAGTCCCGTCCTGTCTGGAGGCCATCCCTACACCAAAGTTGGTCTAGACCGTCAAAAAATGGCTTTATTAGGGTGTGTGATCATGGTGCATAGCTTCCATTACACCGGATGATCAATCATTTACGAGGTAAGAGGTGCTAAAACAACGGCACTATTCGGAATTAAATCCAACCCGTGGTCCCTCTTTGCTATGCAGTGTTCATCATTTCTGCTGGCAGTGGAAGGTGGGCAGAGCCGTTCGAATGTATTAGTCTGATGGATAACTAAAGGCAATGCGCTCTGTTGGTGAACAATGATGGTGGATGACGGGAAAGGTAACCAGAGAATAAAGCAACAGTGCTGTTGCAATAATGGATCAATTTATTGCACTTAAAGACTTAGAGCCAATGAAGGAGGCCGACTTATATCATTAACGCTGCTCGTAAAGCAGTCAGTGCTGATAAGAATATTGTCTGTGTTTGAGGAATAGGAGAAGAGGAAACAGAAAGTAGCTGAAGTGGTACACACAACGACCTCTCACCAGCAGATGGTCATAGTCAACTGCAAATATCTTTAAAAGGCTGCTTTGTGCATAAACAAGCAAACGTAATTCATTAATTACTCAACTACGGTGCTTGCCAGTGTGCGCTGGTGCTGAAAACGGAGTTGAATCTGCCAAGCCCAAGTTGACTGCATTGCAGCATTCAAGTCCAAATGGATAAAAACGGTGCGCAAGGCGAGTTCCTGGCCAACAATGCCACTATTTAACTAAAGTGTAAAAATTGCGAAGTGGCTGGTTTAACGCTCAGAGGAGCTGAGCTGGAGAGTTAAGTCCGTGATTAGTTGCAAGGAGCGTTCGACGAACGCGTTTCTCGCCATGAATTTGTAGTTATCTGCCTTCGAGCGCTCGCTACCTGTTCTCACTCTACTCATTCTAAGGGAATAAATGCAGTCGGAGCTCTTTGCTTACTCAAAAGGATGGGGAGGCACCCAAGTGATTAGTGACTTGCTATTTATTGTGGATGGATGCTGTTGCACCCACACCTCCCTTTGCTGTCCGAAAAGCGAGTGTGTAGAAAGGTGGAAGGGCAAAACCCACGGTGTCCCAATCAAAAACGACGCTCATGATGCTAACGTTGACCATGTGTCGACCACCCTCACGAAAGATGCACATTTCCCCACACTGCTCTGCACAGGTGAGTTCCGACAATGTTTGCTCAGAATATTACCAATGTATCAACAAGGCAACTCTGATGCGGCGACGGAAGATCATTCACCTTGACCATTCACACACACCACCTATTCACCCACCTCATCGCCTTCTCATCCTCACGATGCTCAATTCTCCTTAACCTGGTGCTGCATGGCGCGGAAAGATTTCACCTGTGTACATTCGTAGTTGTTAGCTACTCGGAGGAGAGCAAGAGCTGAGTCAAGTCCACTCACTGACTCGGTCATCTGCCCCGCTTCGTCTTTTCCATGCAACCTAAGTCAAGCCACGATTTGGAAGAAAGACAAATTTTAAACAATTTCTATCGTGTCTATTTATTTTAATCCACCCTGCTTCAACCCAAATCGCAGCCACTAGATTTTTTCCGTTTAACACATCGCCAACGACGGAGATTGACACCCACCTGCATTCGCCTTACTCGTTACAAGGAAGTGAAAGTCAAGGAGGAGTCGATAAATGTCAATCTCTCGCACACTTCAAAGCAGATAGCGCACACCTGCCTACTCAAAGCAGGTAGACTGTGCAGACATTGTCTGTTCCGTGACTGAGCCAATAATGAGTGCAAAACAGAGGCACACAATGGTTGCATACCCTACGGAGGCCACATGCATACAGCACCGATGCACACCGCCTGAGGCACAGCTGACACGTAGAGTGAGGCTGCTGCCGTGTGTGTGATTTGTAGCTGCACTGCCAGCAGTAGTGTACCAGCATATCCGCGGAGGTGTGCCAGTAGACTCGATGTTCATTTCTTTCCATTTGATTTTCAATTCCTCGAAAGCAGTGGATTAAATGCAGGTGGATATCAATCTCCATCGCGGGTGACAGGATGAATGGGGCAGGATGATGAGGATTAACCACCGCCCAATCTACTAATGAGGTCGCATGTCCAGCCGCATCAGCACGTCGGCCCAATCGCTACATACACACTTGACTAAGTAGCCCTCACTGTTTGGTGAGAAGCTTTCGGCGAACACGCATCCGTCATTCGTCTGCGAGGGAGAGGTGGACTCTCTGGACTAACATAACACACATCGCAGAGTGCCACCTGCCTACTCTTTCGCTACCCGATACGAGGATGTGGAAGCCTGAGATAAAAGATTAGTGAACTACCTATGATATGTTGCATTAATGTTGATTAGAGGTAGCGATTAAATGGCCACAATCTAGTTACTTATGCGATTATATCTGTTCGACAAGCTGATATTTTGGCAGGTAGGCATAGAAAGACGTCTCGCTGACTCATTTTGTGGTTCGACATTATTGTTGTCATCAAAATGTGGGAAGTGCCATGTGGCTGGCTCATCGATTGTCGCAGCAATGATGACATGACTTTATTGCAGAGAAATTGCCTATGTGCAATATTTCCAGCTAACTTATAGAAAGGTGGTTCCCACCTATGTCGACTTCATGGGTTGCTGCTCCCAATTGTGCCCCCAGATTAACCACAAGTCTGAATATTTGCCATTCTTATCGTCTGCATTTAGGGGCATGCCTGACTGCCTATGGAGAAGTGCCAACTGCTAGCGATTTTGCTAGTGTCAGTTTTCTATGGAGTGTGTCGACAGCACCACTGTTAATTGAGATCCCGAGATGTGGTTAACCCAACCGCTCAATAATGACGAAGTTGCAGATCATGAAGTTCCTCATTTTGACTTCTATGTCCAACACAGTTGAGGCGTACTTTAGGCCATGGAATGCTTGGCCTCTGCTTGCCTTTAGGCATCCGTTTAACTCAATTGATCTCCACTGTGAGGCAACTCTTTTCCAGTAAAAACCACCTGTTTTTGGGATGAAGCTATCGATGCTGCATTCTCTGCTCAGCTTCCAGTGATAGGAAAACGTCTGTTTCCTTGTCAACATTCGATAAGTCTAGTGCTGGAACGAGTGTGGGTAGTCGGAGTGCTGAGAGGTCGACTGCTTTAAATAACACGATTGGAGATGTTTTGCGCAGACACGATGAAATCATGCAGAGTTCTTTCGAGTGGGTCGAGAAACTGCTGGGAAATAATTTTAACCTGAAGTAATCACCTCTCAGTGCCTATGCCTGTGCAACCAATGGTCATATGTCCATTTGTTGCATGTGTCATCCTGACGACTCTATGCAAGGTCTAAAGTCATCGAATGCGAGAGCATTTGGCTAGTTGGAGAGGAAGACGACAGTATAATGATGAGAAGTAAAGTGTACTGGAGGAGATAACTGTTGTGCATGCTGGTAATTTCAGTGGACCATACACATTACTTACTGTTTCCTTCTATTTATTCTATTAATCCTGACCACTTCCTATAGGTGGCCTTTGCATCCCTCACATCTACTCACCTACCCACTTCCGAAGCACCATTGCTTATCCCATTCCATTTTAGCCGATACTTCCAAAAATAGTTAATGAAACTAGCACTTGATATGGCCAATACTTTAGTTGAATCATACCACAATGCCAGACTGAAAGAGGACAGAAAGTAAGGGGCACTAGCAACCATGCAGCAAAAAATGGAAAGGAAAAATCTAAATTGACAGGAACACCTCTGCTGTCAACATGTCACCAGGTTGACTGCATTGCGACAGCAGTACACCAGTGCAAAGACTAGGTTCGTGCAGAAGAAGGCTGCGCAGACTGCTTCAACCTCCGACAGCGTCATCACCAAACTACCGAACGATGAAGCTTGCGACGCTGTAGCTACCTTGTCTGTCGTCGACGAGAAGACGAGGATCTGGAAATGAGTTGCGTGCGTAACAGCATCCAATCACTCGAGCGTGACGGACGCGTGTAGATGGATTGCATTTACTGAGTGCAATGGCCGCAGTTCACTAACGCATTCGCGAAAGTGTACAATATATTGAGCAATTGCCGCCTCCACCTTGGCTTTCGTTCTAATGCGATAAAAAGATTAGGTTAAGAAGCCTTATTCACTCATTGTCCGTCCCTCATATCTTCAGTGATTTTAGTCCCTTCGCCTACTCATTACTACACAGGTGCTGAAGAAGAAGCGGTTGAAGCGCAAGATGTAGCGAAATCACTTTTTTGAATCATGCGATCATGCAAAAGGCTAGGACCTGGGGGGTGGTAAAGAAGGGACAAATGAGGCCACTTGCTCCTCGCTCATCATTGCACCAAAGAAGCTTTATAATTGAGTCTGCGACACATTTCAATGGATTTGTTAATTTCTGTGATTGCATTCGCGCATCCCCTTCCTCTCATATTCCTGCATAGGTTTTAATCCTTAAAAAGACTAGGATGAGGGCAGACAGAGATTATTCTTTATCGGTGATATGATACTAGCTCAGTGAATATTTTACTTTGCTGAAGGCAGATGGAGACTGTTCGGCAGCAGGAGATGTGTTCGTCGAACGCATCTCGTCTCCATGTTAGGTGGGCCTGCTCCTTTGCACCCCGTTCCCATCTATGAGGTCACAATATTAACAACTTATCCGTAGAAGTTTGCCCGATGGATTTTGCGTTTATCTTCCCCTCCTTGGCCTTCAATCCCCTACTCTACTCGTCGCAAGAGAACGGAAGTAGCTTTACACTCCTTAGGAGTCATCTTTGCCATTATGGATTTAGTCCCCTTCCTTAATGAGAAGCATGTCTTCTGAACGCCCATCGTCTGACTAAGAGGATGGTTCAGCAAGGAAAGTGGGCCGACGTTAAGACTTTGTCAGACATTCATTATCATATGATAGCAAAACTGGCAGAACCGTTTGACAGTTGGAAGCGTGTCTTTACTTGCCATTGCATTTTTACCTCTTTCCACCCACCACCATCACAGCTACTGACCCTGCATTCTACCTCCATCGCCTCGCTCGCATTCAAAATCCTTTCGTTCTTTCCTTCCTTCTTTCGTTCTTTCTTTCTTTTTTTCCACCTCTTTCCTCATTCTTGTTTCTCCTTTTGCATTTTTATCCAACAATTTAAAAGGGGGAAGTAAAGGTCCCTTCATTCTTTCCTCCTCACCTTTTACTATTATTTATGTACTACGCGTTGCACCGCATTGCTACAAATCATTCATCTAAATGCATCTTTTTTTATAACAAGAAGAACCAAACATTGATATTGGGAAAAGTCAAGCGCTTTTTCTTTTCTCCTAACATTCTTTAGGCTTCATTAGGCGCGCTTGTAACATTTTCTCTTTTTATCATCTTTCCCGCCGTCACATTTTCGTGACACACATATTCATTCACTTATTCTTTGCTTTCCTCGCACCCTCCTTTTTGGATCTATTATGCATTCCAAATTTTTTAAGTCCCTTCTGTCTCCTTCTTTTTCATGCTCTTTGTAAGTGACAAACTATCAACTTCCTACCCATCTTCCTTTATTTATTTGTTGTTGGCAAATTTGCTTATTTCTCTTTCACTTTTCCTATTTAGAATAAGTAAAACAATAATTTATTAAGCAAATACTTCTCTCTTCCTACAGGATTTTACCTCAAAATTTTTGAATTTTATTGCGCCGTCGCACACACCTGGCACACACTTGTATTAGCAATTTACCATTCTCTTCTACCCCCTTTCACATCCCATCACTGATACTGTTATTTTAGGTCTCATACACACATACATGCATCACTGCCTCTTCTCCCCCATCCCATTATCTAGCATTCCCTCCTCCTCGCCTTCCTTCCCATTTTCTTCCCTTCTGCATTTTCGCCTCACTGACACAAAGAAACGCTTGACCCCATTCTCAATTTCTTGTCCTCTTCTTCTTCTTCTCTACTCTTTCTTTTATTCATTCATTCATTTACCACAGACGTCTCCTTCCTTCCTCTTCCTCCTTTACCACTCGTAATTCTTTCTTCTTTATTGTCACACAAACACGCGCACACACACCAGCGAGAAACAAATTTAAGTCGCCCTCTTCATCAGGAATGAAATCGGGACTGACAGCCGGGCAGGTCCCACTCACACCTTTCCCTTGCCACTACAATCTGTGCCGCAGTCTCTACATACATCACACCTATTACGATAAGAACGTCTATCCAAACAAAATGCGCATGATTCCATTTTTTTTGTCTGACCAACTAATCAACATGACGAATGCGTTCGCACCATTAACAAGCCCCCACATTTTCTAAAAATTGTCTTATCGGTGGTAATTTGCATGCAACCACAGATTCCTAACTGCAAAAATATTTGGAGATCCTTTTATGATTATGGCGGTGGATAACTCTAGTACTCGTCTCATTTGTCATCATCACCCCAGCCAGATCTTCTCCATTTAGGCAGTAGGAATAGTGCTACTGGCAAGATAATGAGTAATAGCACAATTCTGTCGCAATGTTGCATAGCTTTATGAAATTTGCATTAAATATTTCAGATGACCCGCTCAAACATATTCGCGGTTGAATGTTGTGACTGCTGACGCAGAACTTTACATGGTTCGCTCCATTTTAGTCAATCGGCACGCAACCCATTTGGTGCACACTCCTGCCTTTCATTGGCCCTTGGGTGGTACCACCCGATTTAGGTGTGACGGAGGCGTCTTTGGAGACAAGAGCGATAATTGTAGTGTAAAAATTCATTCCATCACAACAAGCCTCCAAATAACGGTTTCTTTGGCGTCTACGCCTGTTTTCTAGCCACGAGGCGTGTTTATTGGAGGGTTTTTATTCAATCATGATTTGGTACAGCTTCACAATTCTTCGCATTCGTTAGCGATTGCACACTCGAGGGAATGAAGCACTACGCAGACTCCTGTGCAAACAGGTTCGCAAGTAAGCAATGGTGTTAGCAGCGGTGATCTGCATCACCGGTCGTATTGGAACCTGCCAAAGACGCATTTATTGCGATCAACACAAGCGACTAAAGACGTGCTCGGTTTGTTAGACTGACAGCAGTTGCCTGAATCCAATCTGCGGTTCGGTGGTTGTGGATTGGTTGCTGAGAAGCACAACTACGCATTCGAGTTTGAGACCACTTGCATCTCTGCTGGTTGTATTTCCGCCCTCATTGCGCATTCAGAAGACGAGTCCGGTAAATGTTCACCCCCTCCGCGCCTAAAAGGAGACGGTCATAAAATTTACAGCGGCTAGTGTGAATGAAATAAATGCAGCTGGATGGAAGTCGCATTGCCGTCCACTTTTCACCTTAACACACCCTTGGTTAAATAAAAACAAGGCTTATTGATACCATGTAAAAAGAGGTTTTTAGATGCATCTGTTGCGCATCCGTGGATTTCACAAGTGGAAGAAACAGTAATTGAATGCTCACGTGATTGAGGAGGCTTGCAAATCAAGGGACGCCATTAGACGAACTGATAAAATGTCAGCCTTAGAGATAAAGGGCTCAGTCTATGCTGTCAAGTTCTTCCATATTTCTGAGCCTGAGCTATTCAATAACCGCACAATTGCCTCAATCAAAGTGTGATGAGCGACACATCCCGAGTCTGTCCTCTACACGCCACTATTGCAGCCGCCCTTCACAATGCCCATCAATCCGTCGACTCAACAATTCTAGTCAACCTCTAGTCATTCTGTTAGGTCAGTTCGATCAAAATGCTTCGTTAAAAAAGAGTTGTAGGTGGCGGAAGTAGACTACACCATTGAGGCTTGCAAGGCATCTGAGACCAGCAGGATCCCACTGAGTAGTGATGTTCTACGTGGAGAATAGGACCCAATTTTCAACCTTTTATATCACTACCATTTATACACTATGCCTGATTGCTCCCCTCGAGGTCGCAGGCCACACATTTGTGACATGTGGGATTTATCAGCTTGTGGTAGCAGGCAATAATGCTGCAATGCTTGTAAGCGTCATGCAGGGCATAGTCAAATAAGCCTGGCGGATGCATGCTGGAGATTGCCAGTGACTCTATGTTATTGTGGTGACTTAGATTAGGAGGCGTAGGAAAGAAGGAAAGAAATATATTTGGGAATGCAAAAGCCCCTATCGACAGAATGAAACGTGACATACAATGAGAGACAGTCGAAGTTGGCACCTGTTGGTCGCGGTCTTGCGAGTGCACCTCTTCTTTCAGCCTAGCTTCATTCCTACTCATCGATCCGACGCTAGTCAGCAGAGCGTTGGGTCACTTAAACCAGTACAAGTAGAAGTGAGCCTCTAGAGCCGTATGCGCACATTAGCAACGGTGTTAGCCACGTCGCAATCCACCTTGGGGCGACCCAATCCTGAAGGGGTCCAAGAGAGATATGGATATTCACCAGTGCGTCCCTAATGCATATCTTTCCATTAAAATTCAATTGCGGGGTGGCAGAGTGTTGAAACGTTGTTTAAAACGGTAGCCTATTGATTCACTTTACGTTTACCGTTTTCCTTTTTGAACTTTTTAAATGGAGGATTCAACGCTTATTAAAATGGTCGGTGTCTCTATCATAGTCCTATGTCGTGGTGACTGTGGTGCGTCCAGAGGCTGAGAACGTGGAGCACGGAGATCCACGGGCGATGAACATGATGGAAGACACTAAACTGTAGCAACTGATTTATCTTGCCTTCTGAGTGGTCGCCGATGGTGTGCATCAATAGAGAAGAGATGCGCGAGAACTTAACCTCTGATCTGTTAAAAAGTTACTGGTAACTATTTTTTAAGCTTAGTAGATTTGAAGACATCTAAAAGCACCTTCGGTATGTCAGAACCATTTAGTTATTTGTGTTTCATTTTGCGCCTAGGAGAAATTCACAGTTGCAGACAAATAACCTTATAAAAATTAAATATTATTAGTAAAAATAAGTTAATGTTTTCTTTATTTCGTAATGGTTACGCATGACTTTCAAAACTACCGCTTGTTGCTACTTGAAACAGGTAATTACTCCCTAGCGTCACATATGCGTGACACTTGTCGTTTTAAACAATGCCGAACATTCGTGCTGAATCGTGCTAAAAAGACTTTGATAACGATTAATACAAGCAAACAAAGATATAAGCGTTTGTTGAAATGGCATCAGTTAAGCTAATACAACCCACGGTTTGGCGGCACTAAATTGGTCGTTGGGCGTCACACCTCTGTATTCGATTGTGCGATCGCTTGCTCGTATGCTGGTTTTACATGAGCCTTGGTAACACAACAAAAGAATGAGGTCAATAGGCACCCATCTCTTCTGTTCCTCAAAGGAACTGATCATGAACTTTGCAGGGCTCTGCCGAGAGGATGGTTGAAACAACTGGCCTGGACGAGAAGGATGGGTGGTCGAGCCACCGCCTCTTTTCCGCATCAGCACGCCTTTAATTGATTAGGAGCAAGTCTATTGTAAAAATGCCTATTAAACCTTTTCAGTGCATCTGTTGCTCAATAATGGGCTTTACTATTGATTGATAGAGTGATTAAATGGCCACGAGCGTGAGGTGGCCTGCGAATCAGAGATCGCGGTGAGGCAAACTGATGAAATTTCAGCCCTAGAAGTTAGGAACTCAGTCAATGCTGCAAAGCTATTCTAAAATCCTAAAGCCAAAACTATTCTGTAGTTACCTAAAGGTTTCAACAAAGTGAGGGTGGCTAGACATCCGGAGAATGTCCTCCTAACGCCACTAGCGAAGCCGACCTCCCAAATGTTCGTCAATCTGCCAATCCAACGATTTCAGTCAGCCTTTGCGTTCGACACGAATCCAGGTTCATTCGTCAGCCTGGCTTATCTTCTCGTCCCTACTTAGGTCATTGCGATCAAAGGGTTAAGCTAAGAACGAGGTGGTAAGTGGAAGAAATTGACCACTCTTTGAGGTCTGCGAGGTATGTATGGGGCCGGGAGGATCCCTCTGAGTGGTGGTATTCTTTGAGGAGATAAGGACTGAGTTTCCCACTTTTCATGTCGAGCTTTGATGAATTTGCCTTAAATGCAACCCATAATTGGCGTGTACTCTATCAATACGTTACACATGTGCGTCATGGAGGATTTATCAGCTTGTGATAGCTGCCAGTGATGCTGCAATTCTTATGGGCGTTGTGCAAAGCTCTGCTCTTCCTGTCTATTCGCTGTTGTGTAGGAGGAAAGATTATGGCAACAGCCATAGCACTTTTGACGTTGCGATGACCTGATGGCAATGTGACATCTTCCTGTGTCTGCTAGGCATTCGATCAGCTTATTAGACAAATGTACTAGCTTGAGTAGGTAGATTGTGGTTCCTTTATGTGAACCTTTCCTTCAACCGACCCACTGCAAGGTGTCACAGATTCCTCGCTATTCTTCTGCTTGACTTTCATTTTTTCTCAACGAGTGAAACGAAAGCAGGTAGCGAGCACTTTTTGCTGGTGATGTAATGAACGGGACAGAGTGATAAGGATCATGCTCGTTCAAAGAGAGCTTCACTTTCCCAAAGGAAGATGGCGATGGTCCCGTAGCAAAAAGCGTGTTCGTCGAACGTCTTTCGCCTAACATTGAGGACTACTTAGTCAAGCGTATGGATATAGCAACTTAGCAGTTAGGATGACCTAGCAGAGGAAACTTCAGCACTAGCTGGTTGGTCTGGTTCGCCCATTAGCCAGCAAGTGAGCCGTTAGGTAGTTGGTAGGCCAGCGAACTCCACAGTGAGATGAGTCTTCCAAGCATTTACGCTTAGAATGCTCTAGTGATTGGACGCTGTTCTGCACGCATGTGAGGCTCAAGTCATCGTCTTCGTTGTTGCACGAGTTGTTGAGTAACTGAGCAGTCGAACCATCCACTTGACCAACCAATCGCTTAGCGGTACACCAACCTCAATGGACTTATCTCTTGGCGTGGTGAGGTGCCCGCAGCTATGCTACACTGCCTGCGTTCTCTGGAGTGCGTGGACAGACCAGCACTTTGATTGGTTTGTAGCGCCTAAAACGGCCTAGTAGTTTAAAATCACTATTCTGATCAGAAAAGACAAGCAAATTAACGTAGAAAGCAATGACCACCTTTGGAAAATACCTAAAGCATCTACTACTTAAGAGGTATTTCTTATTTCTTCTCACTTATCCAGCCAACTTGGATGAAACTGATAACCATTCAGGCCTACCGAACAACCACACAGACAGGAATGCACACGGTTAAAAATACTTCACTTTCCACTACTTGGGCTGCCTGCAAGTGCAGATAGTCTCTTAGAGCTTTCAATTATTCCCGATAGGTTTTAACTGTTTTAGAAATCGCTTTCAAGCTCCTTCCCGGGTGGCCAAGTGCATCAATGACAGCTCTAGTCCCGAAGCTTATTTTTCATTGTGAATGGACATGATCAAGACGGTAAGGGTCTTGTACCCTGACACAGGCATAAAGATGGTCTCAGGCTAAGTCTATGGTGGTACTCACCCTTCACCAGCTCGTAAATGGACCTTGACCCACAAGTCACGCCCTCCCGTTTTCTCACCTACATTCAAGCAACAAAGACGTCCCCTTCGACAAATGTCATTAATTACAGCTGGTCATTGTTATCCTCGCAGCTGATGCCTTAACATTGCAGTTTTGCCAATCGTCCCTAGTTACTCTTTACACCATCCTACCAATTTGCTGTGAGTGCTTGAAATCTCTACAACCAAGTTATTTCCTCGGCCATTCAAACGGTGAATTTAGACCATTTGCAATCACCGCGTTGGTACTCAGGAAGGTCTTCATTTCTGTCGAAGTATCCCCATCTACTAGACGCCGTTGATTAGACATTCGACTTAACCTAAAATCCAACGATTACAAGAATGCTGCCAACTCACTGTGTCGCAACTGATGACTTAATGATTGGCTTTGTTGCCTCAGCCAGGAGGCACTAATTCTATTAGGCATTGCCTTATGTGAAAAAGAAACACTTGCAGAGTTTTGTGCAATTATACGAAATGATTTCTTGATATTTACAAAGAGAAAGAACTCATGGAAACTACCAACATGATTTAATACAGTTCCCTTTATACTTCTTGTCAGGGTTGTTGCGCTGACTGATGTAGCATTGCTTTGTTACATCTGCCGTACCCAAGCCATCAATGCGTCTGCACTCCATTAGGCAACGTTGATTGCACCTTCCATCACTCGTTTCGCCTACATACGAATAAGCATAAACATACTTTAGAGGAAAGCAGGTGCCTTCTCACGCGACAGTTTGTGCATGGCTTTCTCGTGTCCTCCAGTAGGCGGACATTAGGGACGCGCACAAACGCTACTGAAATAGCGCAAGTAGTAATAAACCACATGGACAGATTCCTTTTACGATTAACAACCGTTTTCTTTACGTAGGTGTTTCTAATACACTTCACCACGACTTCATGATGGCCAAAGGATAATCAGTCTTGTGATGGAATTCTCTGGATAAAGAGGAGGGAGAGGAAGGTAACTCATCAGGGCACCCGTATCAATGGTAACGCTGAAAGCATGGCCTCATCGTCAGGTTGAAGTCCAACGGCAGCACACAAAGCATAAAAGTCTAACCACGATCCACATTGTGCACATCCATCCACCTCAGAATTTTGATCTAGCTAAAATGGCTACATTCAACTTTCGAACAGCCAGTTCTTGCTCAGAGAACGCACGCCGAGAATGTCGAGGAAATTGATTAAGCGGAAAAAACGAAGTGCCGTCGCCCTTTCACCTGGTGGATCAGTGGTCGGAGAAATACAATTTTGCACTGTCTTCTGCACAATTAAGCCGAAATACAGGCCTACTTAAATAAATTATTATTACACAACATTTTCCAGCAGTCAGTACCTCCTAGCACTGACCTTCACCTTTCGTCACAGTGGAGCAAAATACTCACATCAATGCCGATTTTTAGGTACGCTGGATCCTCATTCAAGGGCAAAATCGTCTTCTCTGATTCACTTTTGCGTTTCTCATGGGTTGCAATCTCGTCCGTGTTTGTTGTCGCCTTTTAGAGAATTCGGCAGGAAGAGAATTGTCTTCATTCGTTCCTTGTCTTGAACCTGTTAAGGAGAGGACGGTACATAGGTTGTTGAATCCAGAGTACAATGTTGAAAGCGATCGGAGTGGGTGGTTGAGAGGATTAGTGGACGGGATGGTTCGTTGGAGTAGGTAGGGAGAGAGAGAATGTGGTAGATGAATGGCATTATGCCCACGACCGGCAGACACACAATTTGATGGATGGAAGAAGGAATGGGGAATAATAAGCAGGTCGTAGAATACATCGTCAATGGTTGGAAATATTTGTTGAGTACATGAATGCAATCCAGATGGATGAGTGAAGAGACAAGGGAGTAAATCTTTGAAGACTGTAGAAGGGATGCATTACAAGGCAAGAGAATTAATGCATAGACGATGAAGTCTTTTTCGTGAAAAACTCAAGACATGTAGACGGAGTAAGAGATGAATGAACCTTCCCAGTCAAGCCACAATGAATGTGGTCCTCCACAGCAACAGCAAGCGAGTGCAGGGAAGAAGGAGTGCCAACCGTCAACTTTTCATCCATCTCACGTTCCATCAGGTTAAAGAGGTGGGTAAGGGACTCCTGCACATCCTGCTGCTGCTTCCTCGCAAAATCCGCAGTCGTACGACCCATGAGGTGACAAAACATGCGTGAGCAGATGCCTGTAGTCAAGCAGAATGAATTTGGAATAAGTGAATAAACCATCAGTTCAGGTTAGATTGAATAGATAGGGAGTGCATGGACTGAAAAAATAATTCTAGGGCGAATGGATGGATAGAGAAGCTCACCTGGTCGTCTGGATACCACCTCTCCTCCAATCATTTTACCTATCACTATGACTGGAAACCAGTAGACACCAAAGCATAGTGCCTGATCCAACTTGCTCATCAGCAAGCCAAAAGACTCTACAGCAGCGGTGACACTTCCATTGCGTGCTATCACACCCACCACTGACTCCACGAAGTTGGAAAAGGCGAAGGCATAGCGACTGCGGAAGACCTCTGTCGCGAAGAGAAACCGCCCAGAGAGATGGCCAACTATCAGACGGGCGGCACAAAATCATAAGCAAAACAGGGCTCGTAAAAAGGCTGAACACTAAATGATGGAAAAGGAATGAATCGAGGAGCTCAAATGGTAACCCGGTACTTTCTTCACCTATATAGCCGAGTTAATATAGCACGTGTTGCCGGGATTAACTCAACCGGTCAGACATGGCTCACAAAGCGGTGTGAGGGTGCGATCAGCCTCCTCCAGAGTCAACCACTCTCCCAGTCGCTCGTTCGCCTCAACTTCCATCTTCATCACAATGCAATCGGTCTTGCGCTGATTCTGCATGTCAATGTCAAAGTGAGCAAGATGCTGCGCCAACAGTGGGTCAGTCACCATGCCTTCCTTTGCGCAAGGGAAGACTTCAGCGGCCCGCAATCAAGAAAATTCGGTCAAGTGCGTCCACCACCTGTCTGTTCAGTGATTGGCATTGCTACACCCATTCCTCTAACCAACCAGTCATTAGCCTTGATCTACCAAATCCACCCATTCATCAATTCGAAAATCGCCTTGGTTACTCAATTAGGGGTCCACTGCTGAGCTTTTCAACTATTCTTCCACTCATTGCTTCTGCGTTTACTGGTGGTGAAGTTGGTGCCATCGCCGGTGCTCTCGAAGAGTCAAGAGAAGGAGTTTACAAGCAGTCAGTGGATTGACCTGTGGTCTCGATGGCAAACGCTCCAAATTCAGCTCCAGTCTAACAGAGGAGAGGTTAGAGGGAGGATGAGGCCGTTGTGGGCGAAAGAAGGAAAAACAGTTGAATGAGAAATCATTTTAATCAAAGCCATTGATTACGCAGAACGCTCTGCAGATCCTCAAATACAGCATCACCCTTACCTTAAAAGTCATAGTGAAGGAACCAACTTCAACAGTTCCGACATCTCCGCTTAACCCACATTTTTCACTCCGCCACCGCCTTGGCTCTAAATCGACTTTCCCACCCACACAAGCAACATCATACTCCACCACAGTAGAAGCTCTCGCATTCCAACTCCTCCAGTCAACCCATTTCAGCGTCATGCGTGCGCATGCACAATTCATTGGAGGAGTGAACTGCTGAGTGCAAAACCATTCAAAGAAAAGACATTCCTATTAATCGGTCAATGGACTGCGCCGCTGTGCCTTCGGAATACAAACACCTATCAACGCTTGCCAACATCGTAATCATGAGGGGAAAGGTCACATTGTTACTAGTTTTCGCCTCATCAAACCCTCCACTTACCATCAGATCACTCATTCAGCAAATCGCCTCTAACCTCGTATTTGACACGCCTGATTCATTGGCGAAGAAGACCGCCCCACGACCACCTCACTACTCCCAGTAGCATCCCAAGCGCACGCACATCTGCTCCATTCATCAACTAATCCACCTTACATTCCGCATCCATCTACCCAACCCCACCACAACTCACTTCCATTTCGGTTAAAGGGTTCGTGATTAAGACTGGAATCGCCCACCAGAATAAAACTTTTCAAAAGCGAATTCAGATTAAATTAGCTTGTGGGTTGTCGCCAAGTGCAACGTCTCATCTACACAGCCCAATCGAGTGCGTGGATGTGAATGTTGAAGTAGTAAGAAAAACAGGACATCTACGTGACGAGTAGACGCAGTAGGTCCCTTCTACACTAATGCGGTTGATGGCGCTGCAGAAAGAGTTTCACCTTCGACCTCACTGGCGGTCGGGAAAGCGCAGTAGGCCAAAGACATTGGGCAAGGGCGAAAAGACTCCCCACTTCACTCACACAATCAGAGGACAAGACAATGTGGGACGGCAGTACCTCACAGAGGATGGCCACAAGGGCCGATTATTTACTTTAAAATAACAATCTGGGAACCTATTTGACCAAACAATCACATTCTTGCTCATGGTGAGTCCAAAGCGCAAACTACTTATAAGCACATAAGTAGAAAGGTGCAGCTGATAACCTACACCAGACGCAGACCATCTCGTAAGTCCACGGCGAGATCTATGACGGCAAAATCGAACTCATCGAGAGGTTTTTGGACATCACAAAGATCTGCGCCGAGGGCAGCTAAACTGCGAACCAAGTTTGCCTCCCGTGAGAAGTAGACGCAATCGAGACTTCGGCACACTTGCACTCAAGACTACAATGTACGTAACTGCCACCTACTGACATCGGGTCCAATTAGAGTCATGTGCAGACCCAAGATCGTGCGAATAAACAGCATTCAAGGCGCCAATGACTGTGAAACGTTTAGTGTTTCGAGCTGGTGTACGTATGCACACGCCACTTATCCGGTGATGCTCGAAATTGGACAAGTGATGCTCCTCTCAGTCACCTGCGTGTGGGCCCTTGAGCCAACAGTGCTAATGCGTTTAATGTTGTACTGTGGAAGCATGCATCGTCATCCAGTAGAACCAGTCAGAGAAAATGCATCTACTTTGCACCCCTGTTAATAACTACGTAGGTGATGCACAACTGGACTTCTGTAAAAGTAGCACTAGAGATCCGCGTGGTTCCAGCAAAACACACAAAAAAGGCATTCTTTGCAAAATGGTTGTGAACATACGATAAATAATCGAAGTCGAGGTCATCGCAGTACTGGCAGTCCCAACTCCTTCACAGGTTTTTGATAAACTCTACAGTATCCAATGGCAGGGTGGTGTCTACCCCACTCCTCAATATCCAACACATCCTGCGTATGCAAAAGGAAGGAAGGAAGAAGGGCGCCTTTACTGGTTTCAACAGTAGCAATAGTTTAGCTTTATCAATGGTAGCAGCAATAACAGCTAAAGTATTCGCATTACCAATGAGGAGCAGCAGCAGCATCAGTTTTGGCGGCAAAAGAGGAGGGCAGGAGGGCAAGGCAGGCGAGGAGAGGGAAGGGGAACAATATCACGTGTGGTATTCTGCACAGACGAGAGGGTGCTTCCAACCACCTCTTCCAAACTTCCTATGCCCTCGACGACATCGGGCAGAGCATGAGCTGGTGGGTGAATTGATAGGTGGGTGGGTGTTAGTCAGTAAACAACGCCTCAAGACTGCCCATTGAAGCCATAGATCGTTGAGAGAAGATCCATCCACCACCGCCCGTACGGGCCCACAATTGCTTCCAGCATTCACCTCAATGTGTCCACGAGGCCACTCCGTGGCACACTCATGCCACTTGGCTCGCTAAAAGTGCAATAGACGTCATTTCCACTACCTTAAACACATCACTACTTTTCCATCCTCTTCCACTCTCTCATCCGCCCAACACCCAAAAGGGAGGCTCATTCCAATCAAATGTACGTCCCCACCACTACGCCTTGTAAGTCCACATAAACGAACACAAAATAATATTTCATGGCAAAAACATTTCCACCCTACTACCTTCGCATTATTCTAACCACTTTTTCTACAAGAAATCCAATTTAGAAAATCGAGGCTACAGCATCACTTAAGCACTGGTTGTAATCAGAGCCACCTTAGTCACACACTCGGGTGGAGCCAAATCAGACACGTTTTCACATTTCTGCCAGAAAATTTGTTTCCTTCACTGCCATAGTCACAACTTTCTCGAATGTACCAGACCAGTTGCTGAAACAGTCTTCATCGACGACCATAAAATATGCACACTTCAAAGCATCGTCCCTTACTACTGCAAAGGACCGACTCAATCGCTCTGAACAGCACCTAATCGCCACACTTCCTCATCCAACGACTTTTGAAGTGAAGGCGACAGACTTTCAAAAGTGTCTACTGATCCGCCCTCTCTAATGCCAAGTTAGGATTTCGCATTAGTGAGGAACCCTTTAATACGTTTAAGCCTTTTCACCGATTAGTTCAACCGCAAGCACTGACTACTGCTAGTACTTTAAGGCTGCAAAATACATTCTTGTCTTTTCCTCCAGCATTTTCTACCTTCTCAGGACACAAGGAACCTGACAGCTTCAAAAACAACACCATAACAGCCGTGTTTTCTCGCAAAACAACCCGTATTTTGAATAAACGATGTTATAACCTGCTACAAGCACATCGCCGTTGATTTGGTTTTGTTTACCCGCATAAGTCAAAACAGTGTTTGCATTTCAATGAGCAAGTTAACTGCATAGAGGCTTTACATAAATCCAAGAAAGGCACGAAACCCAATATGGATGATTCACTTGTACACCCAGACAAAACACATTACATACAGTGAGTCTGTAATAAATTGAAGCTCTTGTGCCGCCACGTGTCGCAGAAAGGCGAGACGCCATTAATAACAGCCAATCAATGTAAAGGACTTACGAAACTGTTGTTGCGATAGGAATCGTTGGATGAAGGAACGATTGTCCTCACCGGTGAAGTTCACGCGTACGCAACAACAGCAATGGCACCAGCGACATCGGCAAAAGCAGGACAGCGAAGGAGGTTGAGTCGATGTGCCTACGTACCTACGGAAGCAAAATATGCCGCAATTGCCACCAGCGAACTCTGGCCCATAGCGCTTCCATTCGTCGTCGTTGTCGACGTCGTAAGAGAACGCCTCCTTCACTCCTTCATACACCCACGGCAGAGCTCCCCCAGCTTTTCCCCTCCTTCTCCGCCACATAGCCAGCCATGCTCGCGAAGACAAAGAGACGGAGCCACAACAGTAGCAGTAGACCCTGTCGTCCATGCCAACAGCCGCATCGCACAATCCAGACGAAGACGCCCCCACCGCGAATCACGCCATCTTGCATTGCCTACCATTCCACACACTCATCACATGTTACTTCACCATCACAACCACCAGGGTAAGTTTGTAGCATCTGAAAAAGAAAAAAACCAAACAATGGAAAGACCGATGTACCGCAAAGCTGACATACACAAACATAACTACTGATGGGAAAACAGGAAACAAACACCGCAGCAAAGTACAGACTGCGTAGTGATGCCCAAGCTTCCCACTAGCCACTTCTTCCTCCTCCGCTCCTACCGCTGCTGCGTCCACCTCACTCAAACAACAACCCATGCCGTCAAAGCTGAGCAACCTACCATTCAGCCATCACCGAGGCCCCCTACACAACATGTTTCACAGCAGGGATCATATCGACACAACAAACAACCCTCGTCCTGCCCCACTCCTCCGCTATCCATATGTGCGCCAACAACACGCATATCAAAGTAATGAAAATAGCACAGGTAAAGCAGGTAAAGGAGAACAGCACTCTTCCACCCAACATATAAACGCACATTGATTCCATTCCTGCACACAAAAAAGGACAGCAACAACTCATTAAGCACAATCCAATCTTACCTGAGAAATATGCTAAGTGATAACATAGGCGAGATTCGCACCCATTACTGCTGCAGCTTCTTCTTCAGTGTCTATTCTAGCACGAAAACGAGCTAAAAATGCATAAAAAGACTTATAAATATGGTGAATACTTATTAGCAAGAAAATAATGATTAATTGCCATGGCCTTAGCAACGTTAGAACTCCTTTCAACATAATCTAACGACACCAGAAAGCAAACAAATTACAAATTGCCAAAACAACCTTAAATTATTACTCGAGGTGTCATACGGCGAAAAGTGTACATGAGTAGGCATCGTAGTTGGAAAACAAAACGTCCTAACAACCACATTATGAAACTTTTCCGCTTACTCTACCAAAGTTACAAGTCCCTTCATCAAACTGGAACTCGTTCATCAAAACTCATTCTTATTTAAGTGACAAAGCACTTGGAAACAGCCAAAACAGTCGTACTCAACCCAAAAAAGTGTTTTGCAGTAAAAATCAGCGCGATTAGGCAGTGCGAATGGAAAACAAAAGTTGTAGCAGCAACTGCACCTATTTCTGGAACAATTGGTCTAACAAAAAACTAAAAAAATATAGCAAAAGCGTATATCTACGCACATTCATAAAGTTGGTGCTTAATCGCAAGAAACTACCAAGCAAGTAATTTCCAAGCACTTCGTAAGGTTTTAGCGCCTCATTACTCAAATTCAAATGTCATTAAAAAACAAACAGCTTCAAGATCTGCTGCAACAGCCGCAATTTATCTCCACACAACGAAAAATGCACATGAGGAGACCTTGCAGTTGCAAAGTAGCCGTCAACATTCGCATTAAGAGGCATTTGCGTCCACCCCAACAAGTATGTGTATAAAGGAAGCAAATCGACATTTAAAGCATCTCACAACAACTGACTAACTAAAAATACTCAAAAGGTACTCAATACCTGCCGGGCTCCCAACTTTTGGCGGCGGATAAAGGCGCATTATTCCACAAAAATTGCCCCCAAAAGCGCGCACTACTTACGCAAGTCGCGCACAAACCCGACCAATCAGTTCAAAGTTCGTCCGGTAAAATAAACAAACTTTAAATTTTTATGTATTTTTGACAAAACCGTAATTACTACAAATACCGGCTGTAGCGTCCCGAGGCTCCCTGAAGGCAAAAGAAGGCAAAGTGGCGGGGTAGAATACATATATTTACCGGACAGAAGGGAAAAGGCTGCTGGCATGGCCCTAAGACCAGCCCACGCAGCTAGGGCAATATGGCCACCTCTGTGACCTTGACAGAAAACGGCAGTTCTAACAACCAAAGTATTACACCGGAAATTCCGATTTTTGCTTATAATTTAAGTGGCAAACAAACCAATTTCGATTTACAAAGTGAGCAATTGAGAAAGTTGTTAACATGCATATATCAGTAACATAAATGCATAATAGTGATACTGTTAGGTTTGCCAACAATTCGTGAAAGTGGTTCAAACTACAGCGAGCAATGTCGTCTTGTCAAGTAGCTGTACACTTCAATTTGCTTCAACCATGTGTTTTGTAGCAAAGTTCACATTCAAAGCGAATAGACGGGTTGCTCAAATGGAGCAATGGACTGACCCTACCCACATGGTCTTGCATGTGTCAATCACCTTTACAAAAGATACGCATTTCTACGAAATTCTGTTGAAAGTCTTCTTGGCTGGTGGGGTGTAAGCTACGTTCTGAGTTGGCAATTTGCGGTTGCGATGCCTGCACATCTCACTACACGTAGACGCAGTGGAACAGTAGCTAACTTCGTAATTGCTCCCTGATTTGAGCGTTAAGCACATTGACAGTTGTTCCATTCAGTGGAGTGCTACCTGACCTTCTACCTCGTGTGGTAGCTGTCATGACATGACGTGTAATTGTCTGAACTTACCTGATCTGCCAATAACCCAAATGCAATTGTGAAAACGGGTTTGATTCTACTGGGATAGGTGATCATGATATAGGAGAGAGCGCTTGGTACTTCAACAGGATTACCTTTTGTGTGATTTGCTGCAAACTTTTTGATTCCCTCTGTGAAGAGACATGAGAAGGCTAAGAGAGTATGAGGCGTGTTTATTGAGCCACAGATAATGTTAGGGCTAAGAATCGTACCCGTAATCTCCCACTCTTGTGAGTTTGTCAATATGGTTCCTTATCTTCCTCCTTCTTCTTTTCCTTTTCTTCTTTTTCCCAATAATCCCACTTCCAAGCTAGCTCCTTATCGTGAGGTTCGAAGGCTCCCTTGAAGGCAAATGAAGGCAAAATATCAGGTAGAATGCATGTATTCAACAGACAGAGAAAAATGAGTCGCTTGAACACCTTTTACCGATGACTGCGTCATCTCATACTTTGTCGCTGACTTTTTGTTCCTTCACTCCTTATATCGCATTACCATTGAACATGATCCACGAAGACCCCTACATTCTCCTTTTAGCTTCGCATTATCAAGATCACCCTCAAAGGCTAGCAACACAACAGCCGCAAAAAAGCATGGATCAGAGCGATATTTAGTTTTCTAGGCCACATATCACTTAGTTTGCCTCAATCTGTCTGCATTAACTGCAGCTATTTAAGCGTCGACTCTCTCCTTGTCCAGATCGTTTACAAATCCTCACATTTCTCAGTCATTCGCGACCAGTCTGCTTCACTCATTGCACGCTGTCACGTGCATTTCAAATTGTCGTCTTCGATCCAACGATCGATGTGCTGTCAGGCGCATCGTCGCCAGTTTCATATTTCCGTGATTCACTCGCGATGTTGTCGGAAGAAGGAGTGCTCTACGCCGTATTTCTGTTTGCATACCTGGGCTTTGTACTGCTCAATTGGAGCAGTGCGCTGAACCTACTCACATGGTCCTACATGTGGGCAATTGTTGGAATCGCTGGAACCCTTGTCGACTGCTGCCTTGCAGATGCGATAAGGAGGAAAGGCGAGGTGGGGAACGCCACCGGTGCTCAGTTGGAGTTGAGGCAGGACCCTATGGACGCCACCACCGAAGATTGCCACCGGCCTCAGTGGACCGGGGGACAACCAGTTTTGCTATACCTTTCCTTCGTGACGGGGAGGTTGCACCGGCCACTGAGGCCGTGTGTCTAGACACCGATCCAAGTGAGTCTCACTCCCTTCTCTCCCTTTTCCTCCTCCTCCACCTCGTACTGGTCAAGCCGCTTTGTAGGAGTTGCACAGCGGCTTTAGCTTAAGATGCACTTCATGCTTTTGTGCTTAATCACTTGGCCCATAATTATTTGCAGACTCAGTATACGTCATTCAGCTGACTTGCTTTTATTGTTTGGGCAGCTAGCAGTAGCATTAGCTTTATTTTCACTTTAAACCAATTAATTTACAGGCCTTAGCCATATCGGCATGGTTTCGTTCCTTCTTTTAGCTGAGCGCTGGTGGCGAGAGTGGAATGCTCAGCACCCCCGTAAGCTCTCCGCACTCATCCACTCTCCTCCTTCTTTTCCTCCTCCTCCTCCTCCTCCTCCTCCTCCTCCTCCTCCTCCTCCTCCCCCTCCTCCTCATTTCGCATCCTCACCCTTCTCCTTTTTAACTTACTCTTTTAGGGCCAAAACACCAACCCGGAGTAAGAAGAGGACGCGCAGGAAGATGGCGCATCTTCTGCTGCTCAAGTTGTTAGGGATCATTCGCCCCGTCTTTTTTCTCCCTCTCCCTATCCCTCTTCCCCACGCCCCATAGCATGATCGTATCGTGCTAACAGAGTGTTGTCACAGCAATGCTTTCTGTTCGCCTTCTATGTGGGCAGGATGGGGTGGATGGTAAAAAGACGAGCATTGATGGACTGAGTGGGTGGGTGTGAGATGCGCCACTACTTCAAAATATTGATGGACAATGTCAATTCTAGCGAGAAATGAGTAAACAAGGTTGTCAGCGACCCAGCTTACCGAATATGTGACAGACATTCCGTACTATGGCAACCTGATAGGCATACACGTCTGAAGTGCTCTTCCCACCTCGCATCTCCCCTTGCCTCTCCTTCCAACATCGGCTGCCATGATATTCTGACGCTCCACACCTTGCATAAGGCCGCCAAAATTGTGCAACGACAAGTTGAAATAGAGCGATTGGCCGGCCATCGGATGAGCATAAACACAAAGGAGTGGCTAAACCATAGCTTAGCAATGACCAAGACGCACTATCTCTCGCAAGCAACGATTCGCAATAGTGGTCCCTCTCACACCTAAGCATAACTGCTACGGTCTGAAAACGAATGCGACCAGGTCTGGTAATGGATGAGTAGACTCATTCACAAAATCTTTTCCACGCCATCCTTTCCACCCTGCCGTGAGTGGCCAGGATATGAGTTTGCTTCACTGGGCCAATGCAAGATGTCAGATAATAATTGTGAGATCAAATAACTCACTTTTAGCAGTACCACATTTCAATAGCCAAAGCAGCTCTAAGTATGCACATCACGATCTCAGTTTAATATAAATTCGGTGCTTAAAATATTTGCACTACAATATGTATTGTTGCATTTGTCATTATGCGTGGCATCGCTAACTTAATAATGCTGTCTCGTGAAGTTTAATACAAGCATAAAATTGAATTTGTTATGGTTTCTAATGCGTCACTCTTATCACCCAAATCATTTCTTGTTTTTAATTGTCGTTTCCATGATTACAATTGACGCTTTGCTCCAAGGTGACAACGCGGTGGTTTGGCTGACCTTTCTGCTGGCTCAACGTCTCCTCGTGTGGTGATGGCGATTTCTCGCATTGAATCCTTGTTATGGACGGGCAAAAAGCTGCCAAGTTCTTATGCGCATTATTTGCTGCAGTGCTACCATTTAAAGCGTTTTGTTTGGTAAGTTTATTTTTACACGTCCCAGTTATGCTATTTGCTAGTGTGGATAGCTGCTGCAGATGGATTGACCTTAACAAGTTTAGGTTGACTGGATGCAGTTGTCATGCAAGCATCACCGGTAATGTGAGTTGATGAGAAAGAGATGGCGTTGCGAAGCTAGTTTTATCCTGGTCCGCTGAGTCCGACGGCAACTTCTGTTGATGGCGTCTGCACGGTCTCGCCTCTACTCCAACTGAGCACCGGTGGCGCTCCCTCGGATCACCTTTCCACGTTATCAGGTGCGCAAGGCGGTGTAAGTATTGGCTAAGTGAGGAGAGAGTGAAGCTCATTGCACTGCTCCAATTGAGCAATGCGAAGCTCGCATACGCAAGCAGAAATGCTGCGTAGACCATTTCTCTGTCCGACAGCGTCACAACCAGACCTCCGAAAAGTAAAATCCCGACGATACTGCTGCAAAATCAAATAAAAAGACTAACTTTTTGAGGAGTTGCCTTGTAAGAATGGTCGGGATGATGATGAGGAGGAGGGCGAGGTGAAGGAGGGAGGAGAAAGAGGAGTAAGAGGCATAGTTACTTGTTTATAAGGTTGGAAGTGCTTGACTGCTAGGTCTCATTTGTCAAGATGTCTGATTTTGGGATGTGGTTGTGCATGTGTGGTGCTTAAAAATTGTTTAGGGTGTAAAGGTGCTAAGTGCGTAGCAGTCGCGTAGGTAGAGGGATTCAGATCGTGGATTTAGTATGATCCGTGGCTCAACGGCCACAACTCTCATTGTTTTAGCCTTCTCCTGGTCCTGAATACCACAGAATAGTGAAGGACATATGGCATTCCAGTGATTGCAGTGAAGCTCCAGCCAGTTCCAGACTGGTGCCTACAGCAAGGCTTAACTATTCTGTCGCCGTTATGGCCTTCGGGCAGTAACGCTGACTAAAGTCTACTGAATTCTTGATCAAAGAACTTCGAAAATTAGCCTAATGACGTGATTTGGATTGCGTAGATGCTGAAACCGACTTCTCGCTGTAAAATGCGACGATTTCGTCTGCATGGAGGTTAAGTTTGAACGAACTGCTCTTGTACGTCTGATTGGTCAATGGATTGTGTGTAACGCTGCTGCCACCTCACTTTGGCAAGGGTACCGCAACATTCGCACTCTTAGACAACTTGGAATCCTTCATCCTCTTCAAGAACATTCAAAGTAATTGGACAATCATGTGGAAGTTACTTGGCAACCTCATAATGCTAGTCTGTCCCCAAATCCATCGTGTCAATGTGTGACTTCGATCGCCCAAATGGTTTGTCTTTACACTACTGCAACAGGTCGTTTCATTCAAGCGTGAGTCCTCCGTAAAGGAGAAAAGGATTTTAACTAAGGAAGGAGAGAAGAATGGAGGTTGTGCAATTGTAAATCGTCGTCTGTGTCACATTCAACGCGAAGCGTCCTGCTGAGATCAACATCGAAAAGGGTTTGGCCAATTGCAGTTTAAATGTGATTTGCCTAACGTGAATAAAATCAGTTCTGGTGGAGCCCTCTCTCTGCGCTGTTAAAGAGTTTATTAGGAATTAGTAGAGCCAGATTCAACCATGCCGATGGTGAGTGGAATTATTCCGACAGCTCATCGCAATCATGCGACTATCCTCTCAAAAAGGGAGGGGACAATTTCTTTGTCTGAACATGAGCAACTGAACGCGCTGATAGCCTGCATGCCATCGAGTAAGCCACGAGCAGTGTGGCAGTAAGAGAGATCACAAATCGGCTACGTTGAAGGGTTCATACGGGGTGACCAGCAAGTATCCCAAATGCTGTTAAGAGCAATCCCCAAATTTATCCAAACAATGCATTAACACACTCCTAAAGGCATGTGTTGTTTAGGTCCTAGTTCTCACTGCCATAATGAGGACATAACCTCCTTCCTTGAGATCAGAGTAGTGCTCACCGCAGAGACGAGGATGAAAGAACAGTTGTAGAGGTTTAGTCGGGCGTCTTTGGCACCTCTGGCTGCATCGGTCACGGTTGCGAGCCAGATGCTGATGTTGATGTTGACTGCGTTGGTAATAGGGGATTCTCGGACGTTGAGTATCGGTACAGAATCAAGTGCCTCCCTATATCGTCATCCCAAAGACAAAGTGTAGTGTCGTTGATTCTCCTGTCATCACATCGGCACTTGCTTATGTTGATAGGTCGCTGCCTGTTTCGGTATATTGGAATAACTGAAGTAGACGTGGTAGACTGAACCGTTTTCTTTGGCCAAAAGCATTTAATGGATGCCCACCCTTATGCACAATTATCATCATTCACCTTCGAACGAGGAGTGTTCTCAGTCAAACGAGCTCAAACCTCATCACTATACATTGTTTGTCATATCTTCATAGAAATTTGTCCCCTACTTGTTCTCCCTCTTTTCATCCCGAGGAAGACAAAAGCCATGAAGGAGGAGACAAGCGCTGAACTCATTGCTCACATTTCCGAACGTGTCGGCGTAATGCTGCCATTGTATCCGGCAATTGCACAGGATGAAGCACACTGCTCCGTCTGGAAGCTATTCGTCCATCAGTGTTTCGAGTTGGATTTGATTCGTCGCTCCTCTCTGCTATATAGTGTTCAGCACCCATTCATTACTTTACTGGATCCTAGTAAGAGCGTGTTATTGACAGTGATGGATCCAAATTTATCGGTCCCATGGGATTCGCCCTGTTCAACTAAGGTCGGTGCGCACTAATGGTAGCCGTCCATTGAGGTGTATAGAAGATGGCGAGAGAGTGCTGTTGCAGCGATGGATTGCCTCCGAAAATTTAGGTCTTTGGGGAATGGAACGAGGTTGGTTAATTTCCTCAAAGCTGCTTGTTAAACACTCAAGTCATCCAAAGGCGAGCTACCACAGCAATGATTGATGAAAAGCAGTCGGCAGTCCCACCTTCCTCTACCCAACCGGCAGTCCAAGCTAACCGCAAACACCCACAAAGGGCTCTTTTGCACATTCGCCTTTAGCGTCACTGATTTGTGTTGATGGCACTCCAGTCCCTTCCTCACCTTTGGCATATTTCCAAGTAAACAGGCTGTGCAAGCATCGCTCCTCTGGTGCCTGGTCGATCATCATGCGGAGGTCACAGGCTTGTGGTCACGATCAACATTTATTGATAAGTAACCTCCAGGTAGAGCGATCTGTACCTCTGTTCACAATTTCTAACTGCAATGTTAGTGGCAGTGTGCCAACAAATCCGTAATGGACTGCACTAGGTTCAGCGTTCACCTCTCCTACTTAGTGTCCTTTAACGCTAATGATGGGATACTGCTCCTATCATGGCGCAAATGTCTTGGGAGTGTTTGATTTCCCACTCACCACAAGCCAAGTTAAGGCAACAATTGGCTGTACGATGAGGATTTTATTGTCGTGTGAACGATAGGCGCATCAACCTTTTTCTCAATTGTCGAACAGCTGAGGTTCCTTTTAGGATAGCTTGCGCTTAGACCAAGCCTGCACCATGCTTCAGGCAGCAAGCGAAACTCACTTGACGTGTCAATTAACGTTTGTGCCATCCAAAGCAATCCAAAGGCATTATAACCATCCTAATTAAATCCCTGTCAGCTCATCTAAGCCTGAAATGCAGTGCGTAGACACAAACAATGTTAATTCACATCTCGAGATGTAGTTACTCTACCGGCCTTGTCGCGTTGCAACGTCATTGCTTGCATTGTTTTGTACTACAATGGGTTCGGTAAGTAATCATAAGCCTGTCACTTAGCCGCGCAAGTTATTGAATGCTTGTCCAGTGGAACCGGCAAACCAGCTGATCATCCACCTCACTAACTGCTAGCAACTGTGCTACTGTGTCAGTTTTCTCTGGAGTGTGTCGACACCACCACAGTTAACTGAGATCCCGAGATGTGGTAAACCCACCGCTCAATAGTGAAGTTGCAGATCATGAAGTTCTTCATTTCGACTTCTATTATCAACACAACTGTGACCTATTTTAGGCCATGGAATGCTTGGCAGGGAGGTGAACTTATTGTGAGCCACCGTCCCCTGTTCTTGTCTGGAGGCATCCGTTTGACTCACTCAATCTCTACTGTGAGGCAAGTCTTTCCCTGTAAAAACCATCTGTTTTTGGGATGGAATTATCGATGCTGCATTCTCTGCTCAGCTTCCATTGATAGATAAATGTCGGTTTCCTTGTCAACATCCGATAAGTCTAGAGCTAGAATGAGTGTAGGCAGACGGATTGCTGAGAGGTCGACTGCTTTAAATAACACGATTGGAGAAGTTTTGCACAGACTCGATAAAATCATGCAGGGTTCTTTTGAGTGGGTTGAGAAATTGCTAGGAAATAACTTTAACCTTAAATAATCACCTTTCAGTGCCTATGCTTGTGCCACCTATGGTCATATGGCCGCTTGTCGCATGCGTCATCCCGACGACTCTATGCAAGCTCTAAAGTCATCGAAAGCGAGAGCATTTGGCTACTTGGAGAGGAAGACGGCAGTATAATGATGAGAAGTAAAGTGAACCGGAGGAGATAACTGTTGTGCATATTGGTAATGCCAGTGGACTATACGCATCACCTACTCTTTCCTTCTATTTATTCCATTATTCCCGACCACCTCCTATAGGTGGCCTCTGCGTCCCTCATACCTACCCATCTACCCACCTCCGAAGCATTATTGCTTATTTCATCCCCTTTTAGTCAATACTTCCAAAAGTGACTAATGAAAACCAGCACTTGATGTGGCTAAAACTTTAGTTGAATCATACCACAATGCTAGAGTGAAAGAGGATAGAAAGTAAGGAGCACTAGCAACCAAGCAGCAAAAACTGCGAAGAAAAATTTTGATTGACAGGAACACTTCTGCTGTCACCATGTCACCAGGTTGACTGCATTGCGACAGCAGTTTACCAGTGCAAAGACTAGGTTCGTGCAGAAGAAGGCTGCGTAGACTACTTCATCCTCCGATAGCGTCATCACCAACCTACCGAACGATGAAACTTGCGACGGTGTAGCTGCCTTGTCTGTCGTCGATGAGAAGACGAGGACTTGGAAATGAGTTGCCAGCGTAACAGCATCCAATCACTCGAGAATGCCAGACGCGAGTAGATGGACTAGATGGACAGCCTCTAGGCAGAGCGAAGCTGTTCACTTGTGTGCATTTACTGGGTGAAATGGCCGCAGTTTGCTAACGTATTCGCGAAAGTGTACAATAGATTAAGCAATTGCCGCCCCCACCTTGGCTTACGTTTTGATGTAATGAAAAGATTAGGCTAAGAAGACTTATTTACGCATTGTCTGTCCCTCATATCTTCAGTGATTTTAGTTCCTTCGCCTACTTATTACTACTCAGGTGCAGAAGGAGCGGTTGAAGCGCAAGATGTAGCGAAATCACTTTTTCGAATCATGCGATCGTACAAAATGGTAAGGAGCTGGAGGTGGTAAAGAAGGGACAAATGAGGCCACTTAATCCTCGCTCATCTTTGCACCAAAGAAGCTTTAGTGTCGAGTCTGTGACACATTTCAATGGATTTGTTAATTTCTGTGACTGCGTAGGTTTTATTCCCTTAAATAAAATTAAGTGTGAGCAGACAGAAAGCATTCTTCATCACTGATATGAAGCTAGTTCAGTGAGTACTTTACTTTCTTAAAGGAAGATGATGACGATTCGGTAGCCAGAGACGTGTTCGTCGAACGCATCTCGCCTAACTCTGAGGACTAATTAGCTAAAGCGTATATAATGCAAACGTGTCGACCTGACGAAGAGGCTACACATCCGTCTCCACTAATGATGCTGTGGTCAGTCTGGTTGTAGAATTCAGCAGTGTTGCAGCAGCACCAATCGCATTAACAGTGGCGGTGGAGCAACAGCACCGGTTCTGGATACTGATACCCACCAGCATCCAATCTACTCGTTTTGAGTGAACGAGGACCAAGTGAGGAAAGACGAACTCCGCGCCTTTACACACGTTTGCGAATGCTGCCTCAATATGTTTTGAGACTCGATGAACTTTGTCCTCACAAGCATCCAGTGACAATCACCGTCTCATGTCGATGCGTTCACTTCTTGCATGATTGACGTCATTGGAGATATCCTTTCGACTCAAGCGGGTTCTCGTAGTCTTCACGGCCTTAAGGATCCACCGGGCACAGAAGAGGCAAGGCAAAACAAGCATAAAATCTTTCCCGTCTCACTGCTTGTCAGTAAGTAGCTCTCGTGGTTTCGTCTTCGAGAATGCCGTGTGATGCCTGATTTAACAACGCCCCAAGCGGCATCAATCACATCACTTGAAAGCGATTTCTCGAAGTAATAACATGAAAGCTTTGCTTGAAAGAGCTGATCGCAATGCGTGCAAAGGCCGCAGAATTCGTCCCTCCTTCTTGATCTTCACCCTCTTGGAACAAGCAGAGTGTGAGCGGTTGGTACACAAAGCCTCATAGAATCCAATTGCTCGAGTCTGGCGTGCTCGGGTTATTGGGAGCCGCTGCGCACGCAGTTCATTTTCAAATCCTCGTCTTCTTGCTGACGACAGACAAGGCAGTCACATCGCCGCAATGTTCATGCTTCAGTGAATTCGCGAAGCTGCTATCAAAGGCTGAATTAGTCTGCGTAGCCTTCTTCTGTACGTACCGAGGCTGCGCATTAGTTAACTGCTGCTACCTGATGACATTAGAGGTGTTGTTGCCAATTTAAATTAAATTTGACACTGGTTTTCTTGCCTTATTTTGGTGTTTGGCTGCTCGTGTTTCTTACCTTTTATCCACTTTAACTTTGGCATAGTGGTATGATTAAAATCAAGTTTCGCCCAATTCAAGTGCTAATTTTCATTACCTATTTTGGGAAGCATCGTGTAAAGGGAATGGGATAAGCAACGGTGCTTTGGGGTGGGTAGGTGAGTATGTGTGAGGGACGCCACAGTCACCTGTAGGAGGTAATCAGGATTAATCAAATAAGTAGGGAAAGGAAGCAGTAATTAATGCGGATAATTCACTAAAATCACCGATTTGCATAACAGTTGTCTCCTCTCAATTTCACTTCACTTCTTAGCATCGAATTGTCGTCTTTCTCTCCCACTAGCCAAATGCCCTCGCACTTGATGACTTCAGACCTTGCATAGAGTCGTCGGAACAAAGTCTGTGACAAACCAGAAAAAGGCGATGTCCAGCCAGCATAGGCATAGACACAGGGGGGTGATTACCTCAGGTCAAATGAATTCTCCAGCGGCATCGTAATCCATTTCAACAACTCTTGAAGGATTTCACATCTGCATTTAAGTAGTTGTTGAGGTAATGCCTGGTCGTATTATTTGGAGCAGACGACCTCTCAGCAATCCGGCTACCCACAGTCAATTCAGCACTAAACTCTCGGATGTCGACAAGGTGAATGATATTTTCATATCACTGGAAGCAGTGCAGAAAATAGAGCACTGATAACTCCATCCCAAAAGCATTTGGCCTTCACTGAGAACGACTTGCCTAACAGAGGGTATCAAATGATTAAGACAGACGTCTTGAGACTAGAAGAGGAGACAATAGCTTACATTGGGTTCTTCTTTATGCCAAGCCATTCCATGGACTACAATGAGTCACAGTTGTGTTGAGCGTATAAGTGAAAATGAGGAAATTCATGGCATGCCACTTCGTCACCATTGGGAGGTAAGATGAGCGAATCTCCAGCTCTCAAATTTCATTGATGGTATCGACGCACTCCAGAGAACACTGACAAAGCAACGCAGGCGCTAGCTGTTGGTCAGGCGGATTTTCAGTTGGTTTGTCGCTTTGGCCAGTAACGCACTCAACAATTAATGCGACAGAATGGCAGGCTGTGTGAAACCTCAACGAACTCTGGTAGAGAGCGTTGTCCATCTAATTTGTCAATTGCTATTCAATCATCATAATCATAACCCATGCCAAGAGATAATCAGTCGACGAGTCAGCATTTTGTGCAGTAGCTAATTTAAAAATTCGCTTCCCTTCTCACTTTGTTGCCAGCGTGTCTAGCTGGTTAGCCGGAAGCATGTTTAGAGCATGGCAAGTTAGTTGAGTGGGCAAAAGAAGCAGGTGGTGAGCCGTCAGTAAATCAAGGTGCTGAGTAGCTGCTGTTTAACCTGGAGCCGCAGTCACGCCCTACAGTCAGTTTGTCATCGACTCCACCAGCCAATTGGACCGCCGTGCTGCAAGTCAGTGAGGGCCGCCGAATGGTGTAGTGACAAATGTTTACAAGCAAAATGGGAAATGACTAATTGACATTAGTGATGCACACACGAAAGTTGGCAGTGGTGACTTCTTAAAGACTGTATCTGAACTTTTTAAGGGAGGCCGTGGAATGAATACGTGACTGCGTAAAATGAGTTGACAAAAAGGCATATCGTGGGAGTCTTTGACTTCTCACTGGTTCACATCGCCACATTATGGCATTGGTTAACAAAGGGAGAAGATTGTGCTTCCATGTCTGGGTGGACGTTGGTCCATTCATTGTTTGAATGTGCTAATAACATTCACTCTCTCTCGCCTATCGAAATTCCAAGTTGGATGTTTCGGATATTTGACATTAGATTCCACTTCTCACTTTAGTCCTCAGTAAAACTAGCTGTTTGAAGGTAACCTTAAGGGTGTTGGGTGAATTGGAAAAGTTACACGATTTGTCAACGTTAGCAAATGATTCGTTGGCAAAATGGAAACTCAGAGTCAAAAGAAGTGATGGAAGGACGTTCCCTCACCCTAATTCCCTTGCACTATGACAAGATAGTTTGATTCAAATAAAGCCTTCTGCCACATCAGGTCCTCATTTTTGCCAGCCACTTGAGTCACATCGGGCAAAAGGTAATAACGTAAACATTTGTGGTTCGCGAAAATAATCAGTGAGTGGGAAGTGGCACATAGTGGCAGTACCTGCAGCCACAATGACGAAAACTGGTCCGCTAGTCAACGAGAGAGCTGCAGTATCAACTGATCGCAAGCAAAAATGCCTGTAGTGATGTCCTCACGTCTCCTCTTACAACACTAAGTCCTAATAGCATTGCCTGGAGATGATGTTGAGCTCTCGAATTGCAACTCTAAGCATTTAATTATCAAAAACAGGTTTTACGCATGATAATATGTAAAATCTGTGCGCATGGTTTCGCAGGCCTTTGATGTTGGGGTAGTCACAAGCACAGAAGCATTGTTGGCGAAGTCGAGCGCTTCTACTACAGTGGTAGAGAAGGCAATGACGATTGTGAACACTAGGCGGAGAGGTCGCAGCTCTGTCTGGATCGGAATCGTCACAAAAGAGACGGCGACTTGCGTCGTTGTTGCGACTGCTGCATTGTTGTTGTCGCAGTGATTGGAATTGCTGCTGCAAGGAGGATCTCTAGGTGCTTTGCCAACGCCGCTGCCCATGCAGGGCTGTGGGATGGCAGGATGGCTAGCTAGCGGGCTATTTGGGAATCTAACAAACCCAACACACTTAGGCACTAGGTCACCCCACTCACTGCAACACTTCCGCTCGTGGACGTCATGAAAAGCACCTCTTTGGATAGGTCGTCGATGCGTGGAACCGCGACAGCTTCGCCTTCCCTCCTTGCTGCTGCCACCGCAGACAATAACAGAGGTCGATGACTTTTTAATTTGCCTGTGATGACGTTGTGGTAGCGCCTATCACAATCCTTCACCTTGAGAGGGTGACTATTTTAAAGTTCTAAGTTTGTGTAAGGTGCGAATTCGCCCTCAGAGCTGCTCGCCGATGCCTCGATGCTGATCGCATGGGACGTACAAAAAATTATCCTTCTTAATTATTTCCTTAGCGAATAATGCCTCACTAGCCTTAATCTCGCCAATCTAAAGTGTCCCACTGCCTACCAAACCACAAAAAAAACAAATTTCTAGCATAACAAACCAGTACATAAAGTGCTGTCCTCTGACATTAAAATGTTTATTCCGTTTCATTGCAAGCACCATTAAAAAAGGAAAACTGATAGATAGCACACCTCGAGGAAGTGGAAGCCAGAAGCAGGTAATGTCACATCGCTCCACTACCACTTCTGTCCTCAGTCATGCAGCCTCGGCGTAATTGTTGTGGTTGCTCCGGGAGGACGAAGTTCCATTACAAAAACGCAAAATAAATGATATTAGCAATTGACCTCCTTCTCTTCAAAGATTTGACTGATGTCGGGTGGAAAAGACGAATGAAGCCTGATGACAGCGTCCTCTTTGACCCTACCACACAACATGAGCCAAATCTCCACGAGAAATGGGGAAATATGTTACATTATTTTGCGTTTTGGTATGGAAATTTGTTCAAAAAGATGGACAGAAATAGCGTCTTTAACGTGCTGACCTGGCATTCCATTGGTTTGGAAAGTAGCAATGAGAAGCCGAAATGGCAAACTCACTGACCTCTTTTCGACTGGCGGTCCATACCGACTCCATCCAAACACCCATAAAAGCTTTCTGTCACGCATAGCGCTTTTGCTTAGGTTGATACTTTTTACTAAGAATTCTTTCTTTTTAATTCCATCACGGCATCCAACTGCCTCCTTTTTACACGTCGATGCACTCAACTCCGTCTACAGTGCTGTCTCGATGAGAACCAAACTCCTTCATGTGGTTATAGAAATCCTTGAGGTTAGTGCAGCACAGATCGAAGTAGCGGGACGAGAACAAAAGTTGTGCGTGCCAAATCAGCCATCATTGGCATTTCTGGCTTTAAACTTTGCCAAATCGGACATTATTATTAGGATGATTGCAAAGCCGATGGTCAGAGGAGATTCTCAAGCGACGAACGCTAGTACAAGTTCGCGCCTCCATCCGAATAGTCGTCAAGGGATAGCGCTGAATGTTCCACTGTTGCGTGACCATCACTGCAGTGTTGCTGTGTATGTGCTTGACTAAGTAGTCCTCAGTGTTGGGTGAGAGGCTTTCGACGAACACGCTTCTTGCTGCTGAATCGTCATCATTATTTTTAGTCGAGAGAATAAAGCACTTTCTGAATCAGCATGACACTCATCACACTGACCCATTCATTACATCACCGATAAGGAGTGCTCGGTACCTGTTTTCATCCCACCCGTAGGAAAAGATGAAAGCCAAAGATAAGAAGATTAGCGAGGAATCTGTTACACCTTGCAGTGGATTGGATGGAGGAGTTTAAATGAAGGACCACAATCTAGCATTTCAAGGAAGTACACTTGCCTGAAAAGATTCTGCTGTTCAACATTGTCATTAGGTCACTGCAACGTAAAAAGTGCCATGTGGTTGACTCATCGACCGTTGCAGCGAAGAAGACATGACGCTATAGCAGAGAAAGTACCAATGTCTAGCAATGTCTAACATACTAAGGAGTAATATCCACCTATGCTAACTTCAAGCATCACTTCGTTGAGCAATGCATCACCTCTTGCTGCGGGATGAAATACAAGGCCAAATATCCGCTCTGCTTCTCGCCTGCCCTGAGACGCATGCTTGGGTTACCATAGAGTAGTGTCAGCGCCTGCAATACTAAAGCAAGTACAGTCGACTTGTGCAGGAGGGCGAAGAGGACTCACCAGCCACACCTCATGGCGAGGAAATGACAATTCACTTCCTCTTCTTCTATGCTCTGGCATCCACGCTGTCTGGAGGACGTTATGTGATAGTCAAGACACTGGCTGGTGCTAATAAGGTTTTGCCTGAGGGGGATTCAACCCTTTCTAGCCAATGAGTCCATCTTTTCAAGAATACTAGAAACCCAAAGTACAACGAGGAATGCAATCGGGCAGGATGCTTGAAAGGACTAATGGACGAGATGGTTTGTTGAAGTGGTTAAGGAAAATGTGATAGCCGAATGGCTACTGTGGCTAGACGTACAAATCGATGGGTAAAAGAAGAAGAAAAGAATTAAACGGATGATGTACGAGTAGCATGTGAATGGATGGATTGATGGCCGGTTAAAAGAAGGTCCACGTAAATGCAAAAATAAGCCAACCATAGAACGCATGCTTCGTAAATGATTGGAATGTTTGGTGCGTGCATGAATGCAGCCGAGATGGATGAGTGCAGATGCTCAACTTTGCTCTGGAGCAGATCTGGCCCCCGCAAAAGTTGGATGTGGCCAATTAGCTAGACCTAAACTCTCCTGTAAATGGATGTGCACAAATAAATGTCGGTTAGGCCCTTCTGTTCGTGCGCAGTGTCGGCCACCTTCAACATGGCGAGGAATTTAGATGGTGGGTAGTAGCTATCCGTGGTCGATTTCCTGGCATACTGCAATAGGTCCGGCGTTCATCCCATCCCACTTGACCATCGCTTTCTAAGACCGAGTAGCTCTGCTCACACGAACAGCCTGATCATCCAATACACTACATCATCCACTAATAGATACAGACCACGAGCGGCTTCGTCAAGTAGGCACATTTGTAATATTTATGCGCTGGACTAAGTAGTTCTCAAGGTTAGACGAAGAGCGTTCGACGAATACGATTCTTTACACAGAACTGGCATCATTTTTATCCTCAAAGGAGAAAATAACTCGCTCTGTCTGCCCTCACTCTATCGTAATGAGGGAGGAAAGTCAAGTGTCACACTGCTCAAAAATTTGTTGAAAAAAGAATGTGAACGAAGGACAACAATCTAGCTACTCTATTTGCAGGTGGTGCAGGCTTTACTGCCCATCTAAGTTAGCAAGGAAGGACATTCTTGTGATAAGCTGGGCAGATCACCGACTTCTTACCCACCCACCTACCCATCTGCGTTGGGTGCACTACCCACCCGCGCATGGAGACCATCACCCTGCGCAGATATTAATGTCGAATCGACTGAGGCTTCTGGTGATAAACGTGTCCAGATGGGTGTCTCAGGGAGAGAAATTGCAAGGAGTTTCAACCTCCGGCTTTTGGACTTTAGATGTCGATTAGGCTGGCCCACACGCTATCTCTTGACATGTTTGACAATGTAGGGATTCCAAGGATGAAATCGACACACGCCATCCACATTTCCTCTACCACCACCAATGCTTGTGCCATTACCTTCTACCTGGTACTGCCCACATGAAGAGTGGAAAGAAGGCATTGACTTGACAAATACTCTGTTCGAACCATGCAAACATGCAACAGGGTGTGGCGAAGGGAGTGGAGAGAGGGGTGGGTGAACCAAGAGGAGATCGACTCCTAACCACGGAAACAGCCTTGTGATCTTACATGCACCAACTTTGCAATATTGCCCACTTTTTTGTTATTTGATGTGCTTAATATCGGTCCAGAGAGTTGAACATCTACTGCAGCCACCGTGCTGTGAGGCTTCATAAGAGATCTAGGCAAAGTGAGAATTATAAGTATAATTTAATGATCCTTGTGTATCATATCAAAGGTTAGTGCAATAAAGAGAGTAAGGGAACAAAGCGGATAAATAGCTACGACAATATTATAAAAGGTGTTGGTTTGGGAGCAGAATTAGGAAGAGGAGGAGAGATATTAGAGCCCAGAGTAGGGTGCTCGTCCAGTTGGAGGAGTAGGATTGCGTTTCATGGTTCTAATTTAATCTGTAGCTCAGTAACCCCATCTCTTAGTCTTGTAGCCTCCTACTACCTCCTGATAAAGACCAAGTAAATGGATCGAATTTTAGCATTTGAATCAGGGATGCTGACAGTTCGTGTTAAATTAGCCTAGCAGGGCAATGTCCACAATTTCAAGAAGGAAAGTTTTCATATTCCTCAGAGGATTTGGGGAGCTCGAGGGGATCGTCGAGCTATGCAACACATCTGCCACGTCTAAGTGGTAATGATGAATGATGGTTGGCCTTGTCCGCAAGTGCTCTCTAGCCACAGGTACCACGCAGTCACAGGATAATGTTTCTCCTCAGAGGCCCAATACAATTTTGATAGTCCTTGTTCATTTGAACGAAGTAGCTAATGGTATAACACTTATCATGAAAGTTGGCTTCAAAATAAAAAGATGTGACTACAAATGCTTAGTTTTCTTAAAAGTGGAACATGGGTTGCATCGCCAACCTGCCAAAGTGTCCTTGTAGATTTAATAAAATAACTTCTGAACTCCAAAAATATGCTGTTGCTGAGTGTGATACCATAGTCATTGAAATCATCTTGCAGTGATTTCTTTCTGAATCTTTCTGAATGATCGCCGATCCATCTAGTGAGAGAAGTAATGACAAGTCGCCCGCGCGGATTCAAGGCTAATGGGTGAATTAGCCAGTCCAGTTACTCAGACAGAGAAATGGCTAACCAACCATGGAATGGCATCGTAGTCAACTCAAGCACCACCTATTTCGCCCCCTAGCCACTCAGAACAATGCAGTTAATATATTTGGACAATGCATTTGTGTAATGTGCGGACCACCCGATAGGCCATTGATAAATCAGACTCACGGACGAAATACAGGATTATTGGCAGACGTGAACTAAGAAAAGTGATGAGAAAAGTTCATTGATAACAACCTCGTGCTATTTAAGTCACAGTATAATTTAAACGCTCTTCAATGACCTAAGAGGAGGTAGAAACGGCACGGATGCCATCTGTGTTTGTATTAGAGAGAAACCTACCAGAAGGAGGATGGCGATGGCATTGATAGAATCTAGAGAGTCGGGACGTTGGGAATGTCTGCAATTCCAACGGATTCCAAGTCTACTGACAACCACCGAAAGGTCAAGAGCAATCAGTTACTGGTCAGATTGACCACCGCATCAAGCACCAATGGTCAGAGATCTGCATCTTTACTTCGGCGAATTTTCAAGCAAGCAGGTTGTGCAGGCACTGCTTCTTTTTGACTGGAACATCGCCTTACGGACACCACAGTGGCAAAGAAATAGCTTTTAGGAAGAGCGAGCTGTTACTGTGTGTGGAATTCTTGGCTGCAAAGTCAGCAGCGCTGCGCCAATACATCCGCATAGGTGCGATGGAGTGCGTGCATGTAGGCGACAATCTCCATCACTGGTGAAGTGATGAACGGGGTAGCGTGATAAAGGCTAAGTGCGATTAGAGAGGAAATAGTGTCATCGCTGTATCGCTTTGTCCCTGTAATAGGTGCTGCTCCCAATTAGCCGAAGATGCAGGCACACACGCCGGCCTGTCAAATTGTACGGCCAGATTGACCACCGCATAATCCACGAACGTTGATGGTCCAGTAACCACGTCTTTGCATGCATTTTTTGGAATAAATAGTCATCTTGGTTGAGCGAAGCACGTTTGGTGGGCATTAGATTACATGAAGAGATGCTTGAAGTTGGCATGGGTGAGCACCACCTCTCCGTAGGGTCGTTGGAGTTGTCAGCAATGGACCGTTTCTCTGCAATGAAGTCATATCATCTTCAGCTCCCACAATTAATGGGTTAGACATTTGGCACTTTTGGCATTTTAGCGGCATAATAATGTTGCACAGCAAACTTTTCGGCGCAATGCCATTCTCTGTCTACCTTTCATTTACCCAGTTTATCAAAAATGAACTCGCTTGTTGGTCTGCATGGACAGGCAGCTGTGCGCTATTCGTGACTGTAGTAGCTGGATTGTAGTCCTTCATTTAATTTTGTTCTCTTATCAATTCACTTTAATATGCCGCAGATTCCTCGCTACTCTCTTCTTTCTTGACTTTCGTTTCCTTGAAACGAGTAAAACGAGAGCAAGTGGCGAGCACTCCTCATTGCTAGTGATGCAATGAGCGGGGCCGAGTGATGAGTGATGAGGGTTATGCTGCTTCAGAGAGTCCAGTTCCCCCTTGCAGGAGGATGACGACGCTTCCGTAGTGAAAAGCGTATTCGCCGAATGCTTTTCGTCTAGCACTGATGAATACCCACTTTGAGCTTCTCTAAATAAATTACAGATATTGCCATCGTAGACATTAATAACAATCCTAAAATCATAGGCGAGAGACATTTTCCGAAGGCTAACGACGTGTGCAGCCTCTATGTTAAGGTGGTCACCGAGTTGCTCACCCGTAGCAAATGCACTTCTCTTCCGCTGAGGTTTATTACTTGGCAATAGAAGTCAAGAATGACGTTCTCTCAGACCAAATTTGCTTTCCGCCGTCACTAATACAGCGTTCTGAGACACATTTAAGGATGGGCAGAATGCACGCATTCGGCATGCAGAAGATATTAGGACAACCGGCAGGATGCAGTGGCTGAGAGTCCGAGTCGTAATACTTATGCCCTTTAAATGTGCCTTTTAGGCCAAAGGCAAGAGGACAATTTTAACCTGGTCGTGGTGCAGCGTGGTCGCTCTCCAGGGGTCGACACATTCCCGTCTTGAAATCGCCTATAAAATTACTCCATTACTTCTCCCTGACCTATAATAACGATGTCAAAGAGCACTCAGCCTTCTAATGGTAAGAGCGGAAGGAGGAATGAGGAGAAAGGGGAGGAACCTTCTACACAATAACCACTTACCGGGACCTAAATAGGAACCAATCCTTCAAGGGTAATTGAGTATCTAATAGTCGGGCAGGAGAAATGACCGATTCGACCACACCAAACTAAAATAAACGTAAATTTACGACATGTATTTAAAAAAACCAACTCGAAAATTTGTGTTGAGAAGGGCATTAAAGTTGTGGGCATTGCGAAGGGAAACAATATTTTGCTAATTGGACTATTTAAACAGTTGACTCGGACGTCATGGATATAGTAGAGCTTACATTACTGCTGATTTACACATTTTCTTGATGTTCCTCCTGTTAAACTTATTACAACCAATTCGGAATCGTTCGAATTCATAAGGATGGTATGCAGATGTAAGCGAGGTTACCTTCCGTTGAATTAGTTTTCATGCCTTCAATGCTTGTTTAAAACAGCAGCTGATGAATATAATCATTCGACCTAAATCATGGGTTCAGTCTCATTCCTGTCAGTATCAAGCGCTGGCAGTCTTCTGTGATGCAAATTTATCCCTTCTCCATAGTTGACAATGGTATGCTATGAGACCTTAATGATGTATCTAGTCACGAAAATTGGTCTGATCTGTTTGAATTCTCGCTTCGAGGGTCTGGAGAACTTATTTAAAGTACTCTTCCGCAAAGGTAGTTTCATCGCATAACTTGTCAAATTAAAGCCTCTATTTCCATCTTTGTGGATGGGTTTGCAAACATTATTCACGACAGTCCTTTGAGGGACTCTCACACGCCTAATTTTGCTAGCGGAGATTTCGATTCCATCAGACCTGAAGTGAAGTCATTTTATGAGAATCAAGTAAGACTGTGTGCATGACTTGCTCTCGCCAGAAAGCAACCAAAGTTATAGAGACTCCGAATCAGGACGCAACGGATTTCACAAAGGCTATTGCGATTCTGTCCGAGCATGTTAATGAACACCGCAAAGACTGTTCCTCAGAGCGTTCATTTCGGACATCGGGCATTGATTACATAGTCACCCTCTATGGCAGTGGAGGCCGAGTAAACCATGAACTTGGCATAATACATTTACTTTTTATTGCTAAAGGGCTAACAAGCGTCCCTCTCCTTCTCGTGACGGAGTCTTCTGTTTCATTTCTGCTTGATAAATTTTAGTAAAGAATGAATGAAATTTGCCTTTCCACCTGCCCCACAAATCTCTACTGTGGGCTCATACCAATAGGAAGGCCAGTTAGAGTAACCTCGAAAGGACTTCGCTGGAACCTAAGTTTGCCTCATATTGCAAATAATAACTCAAACTCCAGACGATGAAATTCAAGATTTCAAAAGTCTCGTTTCAACTTCGAATCGGGCTATCGATACCACAGTGGAAATTGTGTCCAACGACGTGCTGCTGTGGTCTATATCCAAGTACCTGACCGAAGTAATTTAGCCCAATCCTGGTTTTATGCTCCATGCAGTCTAAATAAGCTATTTATTTCGAGAAATAAATTGACGCACAATTTTAAAGAGTGGTAATATACACCACTTCTCACTTAAATCTAGAAAACAACTAAGCACAGATTATGCTCACCGAAAGTTATTTAGTGATTAACTTCGAACAACTTAGAGGCTGTTCATCGGCACAATTTCAGTCCGCGTTCGTTTCCTTGGCTTTGGAAACCAGCGCTCTTTCAGCATCTTCAAAACCGGGAAGACCTAAGACTGCACCTCTTAAAATCAAAGGTAGCATTTTGGCCTGAAGACTAGAAGGGATGAGGGGAGATGTTCTCGTAGTCACCTAGAACGCGCTTGGCTCGCATGCGCTCCTTGGGCATTTGGAAGCAGGCAGGACAATTTTCAGGAATGGTGGGAAGACCCGCCTGATTAAAGCAGATGGTAAAAGCCCAAATTCTACCAACTGTTAATTTTGAGCAATTTTGCCAGAATTGGAATTATCGAGTAGTGATGTGAGGTCGGTCCAAAATGAATGTATGCACAAAGAGGTTCCCCTTTCGACAAAGGCCCGAGTGGCTTTTTCCTGAATGTAGACAAAGGTTCAATTTGCGTGAAGATTTTTGCCCTAAAAAAGACACACTGACTTACTAGGGTCGCGCTTTTATATCGGACTACTACACAGTACTAGGATGCTAGCTTTCTGTAAATGGAAGCGTTCTACTGCCAAAATCTCTCATTATTGGCTTAACGGTGTTACATCCGTTTCAATAATGCATTAATTTAACACCTCAAAAAAACAAAGGCTGCGGCTTTGAGCAGATGCTGATGAATATGAACCTTTGTTTTGACCTCCAAAGAGCAGTTCATTCAGTGTGCAATTATGAGTGCAAAACAGGATGAATTACCCAAAAAAGCATTTCACGAAATAAACATGGTTGACAAGAATAGGCAAAATGTATACGGGCGCATTAGTTTGGAAGTTGGCGTTTCACGCTCGTAATCATGACTCCCGCATGATGCGGTGACCTAATGAGGTCAGGTGCCGAGATCTGTTACAGAGAGTGCGAGCACGCTGAGGTTAGGAGCGCTGGCAGATCAATTTAGCGACACAGTAATCTGCCGAGATAAGTGCTGCTTTCTGTGTTGATATTTTTCAAATGCTTTTTTGGAAGACGGGTGTGAGTGAATGGTGGCAGAACAAGAAGGATGCAACTTGCCTATAAAGATGGCCTGTGGTAAAAGTGATGCGCTATAACCGTGAGATGCGTAACTGCTGACAGTATTTTCTATCTCTAGTCCCTTTGGAAACGAATAGACTGACACAAATTAAATGGCTTTTCTGTATTTAGCATTTTTCGATTGCTTACTCAATGAAGTAAAGACTGAAAATGTTCGAAATTCGAACAAACGGTGTTATGAGTGCATCAAATAATACGCATTTAAATGAACCTTGGGTTGATATTGACGAAAACAAAAAAACGGATGAAATATGGTCCCGCAACGACAAACGGAGCCTTGAATCGAGTAAAAAGCAGAAAATGTTTACCTATTCGCGAGGTCGCCTAAATGCTGTCCCAGGTGATAACATTATAGACATGCCTTGGAGCAACAGAGTAAATTCGACTTCTTTTCATACGAGAGCGGAAACTGCAGATACTGCTACACTGATTGCCGAGCTGAGAGGCTTTGGCCATTATATCTAGATGACAGACAAATGGCTTTAAGCGATATGCAATCTTGGTCTGCAATTGCCATAATTATTCACTTCTGTGTATTACTTTTGATGGTACGGCGAGCTGCTTAAAAGTCATTATCAAACAAAATTAAGCAAGGATTGATTATGCGCAGATAATTAGTAAAAGGATGCGCCTTCTATCTCTATTATACAAGTTCAAAACCGTGTCTCAAAAAGTTATCCGCATGAAGACAGGTTGGGCAAGTAGTAGACAGGTTCTCTACATCCAATGCAAATGGTATACTTGGTTGCAATTCCTCTGCTCTATACAAAATGACAGAAGCAGCGAGGCTACTAAGGCCTACTTTGTTCCTCGTAGAAATGTTTCACGCCCAGCTCCGCTAGGTAGGGAATGAGGGCTGTGGGTCGAACGCCGAGCTACCGCGATGGATGGTGACGGCGCCGACTTCGAAGGAGGGCTAGTCGGGACGCCGTAGGCACGCTTCCAGGTAGGCATGCATGCAGTGCAGCGAAGAGAGGCTATCCTTCCCTCCGACAGACAAACTGGTATCCGATCTTCCGGATGGACCATGTCAAAGTCTTTGATGGCCTAGAATCGACAGACCATTCAAAATAACTTCTATGCTCTCATTTTTCAAAACCAATTAAAAAGAATATAGGATCAAAACTAAAAGAAAATATCATTGACGATAAAAACAACAAACATACTTTAACAAATGGCCTGTGGAGTTGTTCGAAGGGACGCCACCACAATGTCCTTCCGTCTCTTTTATTTACTCTTAGGCAGACTGTACCGGGCCTTTGGCCAATGAGGATGAAGCATATGATACACTGAACCCCTTAGAATCTTCATAATTTGACCTTTCTGCTGCGCTATCGCAGGGGGTAGACTGCGATTTGAAAGGTAGATTCATAGCGTGACTATTGTTTTCCTGTTGGACGTTGTTTATACACTTTGAGTGGGATTTTTGGCAAACCCATTTAACAGTTGGGATCAATCTCGACAGTGCCGACGATAAACACCGGAACATGACCTCTTACTACTGTTCGTTTGTCAACAAGCCTTATCTACCATTACGGTAGCCATCATCGTGGTAGTAGCCACCACCTGCGTGATTTGTGCAAACACCGACCAGTCCACCTTGTCAAGTTTCCGAGATGCAATTTCAAACATTTGGCACCCGAGGCTGTACAGTGCTGGCCATCAAAGCAACAAATGTTAGGTGGTGCACCACCCAGCAAGGTGATGTTTAGTGGAATGCCACTAAATCTCGTGTCCATTAATTTAGTGAATGTAATGGTCCTACAATTTGCAAATTAATGCATTTAAATCTATGAGCACGCTGCTATAGACTCTCCTTCTCTCCAGCTGCAAATCGCATCAGCCCACTTTCTTCTGTGTCTCTTCTTTGATCATTTGCTCTCCTCACCTCAGTCTGTCGCTCACTCTCCCAACATGGATGCCAAATACACCCTGAATTTAATTAAGAATTGAAAGGAAGCTCTTGTTTAGCATCGCACTATTTGCTGGATTCATTGTATTCCGTCCATGTTTACTGCGACCATCTGGGCCTCTGACCTTATCATGCCTAGATCAACCACAGCGACTCGCATCGCCTTCCTGACCACTAGCCCTCCTCACTCTTTTATCTCTGAGTTGTCGTTTTGCCACCAAATTATTTACTAAAAGTGGCAAATCGGAAGCCATTTTGCTTGACGAAGTAGTCCTTAATGTTAGACGGGAAGATGTCTGCTCTAAATCCACTCGTTTTGGTTAACAAAAGCTGCAAAGTGAAATGATGGGGAATGGTCCTTTGTGGTCGGCGATCTTCGGGTATGGGCATGAGGCGTGAATAAACAAGCAAATCCATAGAAATGTGTGACAGACTCGACCTTCACTCCCTTAGAAAGAGTAGAGGGAGAGCGGTCAACGAGCAGACTACATTTGTACTGACGCAGCTTGATGGACCGTTTATCGTCAAAAAAAGAATCCGGAGATTTCCATTTGTCTTTCAACGCCATTTTCACAGACATAGGGCACATAGGTCAGGATGTTAATTTTAGGCAAACGCCCAAAAGGAAAAGCTGGTCATGGACTAGATCCGACCCGAACTACTGCGGTCACCACGTGAGAGGAATGCAGGTATGCAAGCGCCTCGTGTTTCGTGACTAGGCAGTCATCAATTGTGACATCCCACAAACTACGTTCCCATAAGAGCGAATGATTGTAGGAGGAGTAGGACCACCTTGCTTCCCTTGTTACGAGTGGACTGAGAGCAAGAAGCAATAAACAGAGAAGAGCACAATAAACAGAGCAGAGCGACGAGAATTGCGCTCATCCGAGCAGTACTCTTCTCCATCGAAGGCAGATGACGACGGTTCCGTTGCACGAAGCGCGTTCGCCTTTCTGACCACTCGCTGCCGCGCACGCAAAACTTAAGCCGTTGTCTTTACACTTACAAGTAGTAAGCCAAACACATCGCTATTCTCACGTCTCGGTGACGTGAAGACATTGGTGAACAGGAAGTTGCTTTGCGCATTTTGTCCTCCCCTAACTGGACGTCGCACTGCTTAAATAATGCAATGCAATCAACCTGGAGACTGCAGCTTTGACTTCCTTTTCGCAATTTGAGCTCATCGTTAAGCACTACAAATTTTGCCAAAACTTGCGTTTTTTGTCTTAATACAGCAAATCAAACACAAGTGAAGATTTCAAAATTCTGAGCTAAAATTCTGACCCACCCTCCAATTTGATTACATTCACCACTTTACACTGTAAAGGTAATAAGAATGGAAGGATAGACAGAATTTTATCTCATTTCTCGAGGATTTCGCCTGCGTTTGTGTTGTTGTTTTGTGACAAAATCTCCTAGCTCTTCGAATGTACTCGTCTAATTATTCGAGTCCACCCATCTGCAATGGGCCACATCATTACTAGCATCTCCGTCATGAAAACATCAAGGTCTCGAGGGGTGGTATTGATGCACTTTAGAGAACGCAGACACTGTAACAGGGCAAGCTCAACTAGGACTGTTGGTCGGCTGAGTAGTTGGTTAATCAGGTAGATTATTTGGCTCGTTAGTTATTCTACAGCTTCGGCAAAAGTGATAACAACGATTCGAACTCTGCATGCGCGACCGCTTTTGATCACCGGTCGGTCTTGGCAAAGTGGTATTTGAGATGAAGAAGCCAATAGTGAAACTAGAATGGAGGAACTCGTCAGATAGAGGCCTGAAGGCAGAGTCAAGCTGCGACTAAGTGAGTGTAAACTAGAAGGAAAACCAAACAGCGGCGAAGGCGCCTACATATGAGTCCAGTTTCTGGGCGGCTTTTATTGAGCGTATTGATGGTTACTGATCGCTCTTGACCTGTGAGCAGTTGCCAAATAAATTGCAGTTCTCTGGGATCTCAAGAACCCATAATATCTTGCTTTCCTTCTTCTGGTAGGTACAGTTTTGAAAATCTGGACACCAATGAGCCACTAAGGGTGATAGTAACAAAGAAACACGTGCACGTCTTCTCGCATGTCAGTAAAGAGCACGTGGAGGATACCATAACTCAAAGCCCACGACGGTATCACGGACATGTAGAGACTGCTGACAAATATTACGCAGCAATAATTTCGTTGAACAGGCATGCCTCTCGGCTTAGGCGGCGCAGGAGATAGTACGCGATTTTAACTTCTGCGACCACTGATCCGTCTGGTGAATGGACAACGGCGCTTCGCTCCTGCCCCTTAATCACCTTGCCCAACATTCTCAGTGTGCAGATGTTCATTTTTACTCAAGGCGAGTGCTGGCTTCCGCAGAAGTTGAATGTGGCTATCCAGCTGGACCGATTTTCTGCGGTGGACGGGAGTGCACATTGTGGATGGAGGTTGACATTTCTGCGTTTCGTGCTGTCAGAGGAATTCAAATTGACGAAGAGGATATGCGTTAGGTCTGTTGGGTTTGTAGCAGCTTAAATTAGTCAATTTTTTAACATGACGTCAAAATTTTATAAACCTTATTTGGACCTGTATCTAAGATCGTGCGGTTCGATCTAGGGATAGCATATGCTACTAAGGAGTCATTTGAGCAGGAGGTGAAGATGGTAGCTGAGAGCATGTGTTTTGATTTTAGAGAATTGAGTAACTATGTAGGCGATTGAAGTGAATGGGTTTTGTTGGGGCACTACAAGATTGGGAGAATGGGCTGCCATTCTGCGAGACTGTGGCATTCGCGTTGTCTGAAGGATATATTGCAGTGGAAGGCGACGCAATGGTCACCGCACTGGGTGTCGCTAAAGAGATGTTGTTCGAGAGGGATCTGGACCAGCCAAGGAATCAGTCTCGTGATGTATACTAGAACCGTGCGAGTTGAGGCTGTAGCTTTGCTTCTTACGTGTATTGTCATCGCCTTTTTACAGTGCTAATTCCATATGGAAGTGTTGTTTAAAGGTTTGGCATCGGTTGGTGCGGAAAGGGGGAAGGTGATTAACTAGTCCGGTTAGTCAGGTGTTAATAAAATGTGTGTGGGTAAAATTGGACCAAAGAATTGGCAAAAAATAAATCTGAAATATGTAGGAGATGGTTTAAACTAGTCAAATTGGTATAAGGATGCATCAGGTGGGTGTGAATACAGCCTTGCAAGTTTTTTTTCACAAGGACAACATCAGCATCTCAGGATCTGCTAGTTGTGATGAGTTGTGTTTCTCAGATTAATGCGAGGCCTTGTGAACTCTGTCACAAGTAAAACGAATTCATAACACGGAATCAGTGAGACTTGTTAAATGAGAGAGCGGTCAAAGGTGTGTGTGTAGCGTCCCGAGGCACCCTTGAAGGCAAAAGAAGGCGGAATGCAAGGGTAGAATATATATATTCACCGGACAGAGGGAAAAAGGCTGCTGGCATGGTCTGGAGGCCAGCCCACGCAGCTAGGGCAATACGGCCAGCAGTTCTAACAAACAAAGTACTACAGTGTGGGTAAAGAACATTAAAAGCCTACGGTGCTCTAGAGGATGTGGGAAAATTGCAACGTTAGTAGCAGCGATGGGGAGGGAAGAAGGCGTCTCACTTCTCGACTGCTGACATTCCCGTGTTGTGTCTGCATGCTTAAACAATATCCAAGCAAGCGTCGCTTACACGCTATAAATGAAAGCCTTTGTAAAAAAAATTAAGCGGTTTGCTCTGAACAACAGGTGACATCCCCCCCTGACCAGTTGGTGTTCGAGCAACATCTAGAGAGTGATTTTGCAATGCGTGAGTTGACTATGATGCGAGCTAGGCAGCTGACTAGCCCGCTACTATGTGGAGCGTTAGCCCGACACCCTAAGGTTGAGAGTGGCTGTCTATTGACCCTCTGGAATCGCCTTTCATGCTGACAAATTAACTGAATGGTCTGGACTGCTTCATGGCCAGTGGTCAATTCCACTGCATGGCCTGTGTCTTGCTGCAATCAGCAAGCATAACATACTTCCCTACATGCCAATTGGCCTTTTTTCCATTGTCGTATTAATACGCAGAATTCGTTTCAGTGGCTGTTTACTACTAATAGCAAAATTGAGCTAGTTAGTTTCCCAAACTGTCGCTCACCTGTGTTCAAGCTACTCGGCCAAAGGAAGCAACGACTAAGAAGGAAGGGATTGACGCCAAATTTACTGCAGTGTGTCTGAACGTCGACCACTTAAATCTACTTTTAACCAAATAAACTAAAAGCGTAACAAGAAACATCAATTTCGGTTTTTAATACCAGGCACAGCCTCCTAGTCGAATCGGAATCCGCCGACAGCACAAAGAATAGAAAGGTCTAACAAATATTCACATTCTGCATGTCTGTCCACCACAAAATTTGGGTCTAGCTGAATGGACAGCACTCAGCTTTCGGGGCAGCCATTTCTTGTCCAGAGTGACCAAGTAGAAGGAACAAAGCGCCCCCGTCGTTTCACCGAAACAATCGGTGGCTGGAGAAACAAAATCTCGTACTGTCTTCTGCACCTCCCGATTCGAGAGGCAGGCCTATTCAAATAAATTGTTGCTGCATAATTTTGTCAGCAATCAGCACCTTTAGCAAAGACCTTGGACCTTGTCTCACTTTATTTTATTTGCACCTTTGTTCACGACTGATATTATGCGAATAGGCATGCACCACTTGTAGCGCTCCAAGACTTCCTTGAAGACAAAAGAAGGCATATTACTGAAGCGAAATGTGCATGCTTACAATGAACAGAGCGAATGGTGCCGCTGACATGAGCTTGAGGCCAGTATACGCAACTAGGGCAATATGGCCACCTATGTGACCGAAATCCAATCCGACAATTATAAAAACAAAGCATTACACCACGATTTCAGCAGGGACTGTCCAAATCAGGTCCTTTGAAAGGCCTTTTAAAATTCTAGGACAGAAGGCCTCATAATTATGTGCGTAGCATCCTGAGATTTTTCGGTAAATTCGGTGCTATTCGAAGTACTTGAAGATGATGGATAATATTCCTGACTTTCCGCTTTGGACTTAGAAACATGATGATTTGATGAACTCTCTGATGTACCCATTCGCACAGCATTGCACACCTGATGTACTTCACACATTCCTATCGCCTACTTGTATAAACAACGATTTCGGTTAGATAAGCGAGAGCATTACTAGACTTGCAGGCACGTAATGTAGACGGTGCACACCATGTCCAGACGCAGTTGCCGTTAGCATCACTAAACTACAACATCCGATCACAATCGAACCCTCGTTTCCTTCCTCTCCTCCTTGCATTCACCTCACATTGCGTCTCATTTACCCATTTACTTCTCGACCTGTTTAGTGAGTACCATACGCAATAGCACGCACCCATGTAAATGCAAATGCGAAAGTTGCATTCCACAGAGCATCATTGTAACCGCCCTCACCTGTCCTCAAACGATATCATCGTTAACACCGCTGAACGCTATGACCGCAACCATCACTGTCGCTACCTTCCAGTTAATTTGACGCAAACTATCAACTACACATTTCCACTCATGTGCTTATAAGTAGTTGGCATTTTGGGCTCACCCTGAGTACGAATGTGGTTGATTGGTCAAGTAGGCTTCGAGATTATCATTTTAAAGTAAATCATCGGTCCTTGTGGCCATTCTCTGTGAGATGTTGCCGTCCCACATTGTCTTGTCCTCTGATTGTGTGAGTGCAGTGGAGAGTTTTTTCTCCCTTGTTTAATGTCTTTGGTCTACTGCGCTTTCCCGACCACCGATGAGACCGAGGGTGAGACTCCTTCTGCGACGTCATCAACCGCACTAGTGTAGGAGGGACCTACTGCGTCGACTCGTCACGTAGATGTCCTGTTTTTCTTACTACTTCAACATTCGCATCCACGTACTCGATTAGGCCGTCGTTGAATCCAACAATTCTGGATGGCACGTCGTACTCGGTGGCTGTTCACAAGTTAATTTAATCTCAATTCGCTTCTTGGGAGCTTTATTCTAGTGAGCGATTCCAGTCTTAGTCACGAACCCTTCAACCGAAATGGATGTGAGTTGTGTTAGGGTTAGGCAGATGGATGCGGTATGTAATGTTGATTAGTTGGTGAATGGAGCAAAAATGCGTGCGCTCGGGATGCTACTGGGAGTAGTGAGGTGGTTGTGGGGTGGTCAAGTGCGAGGTTGGAGGAGATTTGCTGAATGAGTGAAATGATGGTGTATGGAGGGTTTGATGGGGCGCAAACTAGTAACAATGTGACCATTCCCCTCATGATGATGATTTTGGCAAGCATTGATAGGTGTGTGCTTTCCAAAGGCATAGCGGTGCAGTCCATTGACCGATTGATAGGAATCTCTTTTCTTTGAATGGTTTTGCACTCAGGAGTTCACTCCTCCAATGAATTGTGCATGCGCACGCATGACGCTGAAATGGGTTGATAGGAGGAGTTGGAATGCGAGAGTTTCTACTGTGGTGGAGGGTGATGCTCTTGGTGAGGGTAGGAAAGTTGATTTAGAGCCAAGGCGGTAGAAGAGTGATCAATGTGGGTTATGTGGAGATGTCGGAACTGTTGATTCAAATAAAGCCTTTGTCATATCAGGTCCTAATTTTTGTCACCAACTTGAGCAGAATCGGGTAAAAGGTAATGACACAAACATTTGTGGTTCGCAAAAATTATCAGTGAGTGAGAAGTGGCACATAGTGGCAGTACCTACAGCCACAATGCGGAAAGCTGGTCCACTGGTCAACGAGAGAGCTGCACTAGCAATTGATTGCAAGTAAAATGCTGAGGTTGGCAATGATGACACAAAATGCAGGTCGATGCGTCAAACGGGTTGAGCACGCTGCTAAAGGTAAGACGTAGGTTGGGTCATAGGTTGATCACTGATGCGTCAAGTGAGAGAAGTAGTGGGTAGTGGAGTATGTGATTGCCCCTATCATTTAAGGCGTAAATGATTTCGGATAACGCCGAAAGCCTAAGCACTACTAAGCTTAGACAGCATTCAGTCCAACTGGAATGACTGTTCACTCAACCACATAAAGAGAATTTTGTTGTCTTTGTGGCACCGATTACCAGGACTCAAATGCGGTGCCGCACAGACACTGCAGACTATATCCATAAACCGAGGAGTGAGTGCACCGACATGAGAGAACTGGTAGTTGAGGAGACGGTGATGCAAATGGTGCCGGATAAAGGGTCTTAAGGCACGAGCAACCTCTCGACAACAAAGTAAAATTGTACGAAATTTAAGGATGTCCGCAGTCCGGGCGATCTGCCCTAGCTGTCCTCGCTCCAAGCGAGTGAAGGACAATGGGCTTGAGACAAACTTTATCGTTCATCTCACCACACTTGACCAACCTTCCCTTAAAGCGCATGGTGGCGTGATGAACGAGGTAGCGCGAAGGCGGCTATGAGGGTTGTTTCTTCTGCATCGCCGCTATCTCCGTGTTTGTTGCTGCTGTTGCAAGGTGGAGGCAGGCGCACACGCCACTCGGTTGGTTCCACAAACCGGATTTACGCGTGCATTATTTTCTAACGCCACGTCGCAATCAGCTATTAGGTAAGAATAAGCAGGGACTACTAAGACTGCAGTAGGTCCTTAAAGAGAAGCCTCACCCCCCTCCTCCGAGGTGTCTGTGGCTATATTATGCGTGCTCATTTTTATAAAAAATTTTTAGTCTTTTTGTCATGCCTTGTGCACTATATTTTTTGTTTTCGTAGGACTTCAGTTTCCATTGTTTTTTAAGAAGTTTTTTTCCTTTTTTATGCTCGGTGGACGCATTTGTGTGCTACCAGGTTTTTTGCATTAGAATTGTGGAATCTTGACTAGTTTCATAGGCTACTTAACAACGTGTGAAGGGAAGGACTTTGCAGAACAGATTGTTTTAGCTGAGTTCCACCATGCTGTTGTGTCGGCAGCTGGCGTAGTAGGAAAGCATTGTTATTTTACCAACCTGTTATTTCTGCTTTGTTTTTGAGTTTCTGCACCGCTCACAGAACCATTGGTAATCGTCGCAAAAACTAAAAACCATATGCAAAATGGAGGGAAGATGAATTGATGCCAATTTGGTGTCCCAGCTTGGCATGACCGGTAGCTACATGATAACTGCCTTCGATTACCTTTTCTATGGAGTGAAATGGGATGGCGACATAAATTTCTTTTCTTGGCCCATCGCACAGTGATAACGCATTCTAATAGCACCTACCTCTAACCAAAATCCATATTTAGGGCATCTGAGCAATGCAGAAGGAGTATTCGAGTTCATTGGGTTCGGTTTTCTTCGTTATCACCGCCACCTTTTTGAGGTCACTTCAAAGACTCGGGCGAACGCAAAGGTGGATGGGAGGAGGATGCTGATGGTGTCAAAGGAGGAGAGAATGACAACAAGTAAGAAGACCCATTTGCTTTATTTGTTTGCCTATTTCTTTCCACGCAACCATTCATCTGTCCGGCATCTATCCAATTTTCATAAAAGTGACAGTTTTCTGTCCTTGCTAACTCGTGATAATGAATTTTGCTCCTTCCCCCGAATCGCACCACATCTTCTTGTTAATTGACAAGGGCGACGACTAAGGATGCTGCAGAAACTATGCACGAAGATAACATTGTGTTGAAGGCGTTAACTGGAGTAGATCCAATCGGAATCGCGACTAATTCCACGTTCCGTTTCAAGTGCAGCTCCAGGCACCATGTCAGATGTGTCACACCTACGAGATTGAAGGAACTGGGGTGTCATCAACCCCACCTCCCATGCCATCCCTGTCTCCTCCTTCCTTCCCTCCCTCTCAAGCACTTACCAAGGGGAGGCGTGCTTCACTCCACCACCTCCACCCAGTCACATGCATATCGACTCATAGGGGCCACGAATAAAGAAAGGCTTCTAATGATAATAAAAACAATGCGCCTATTTCGCTAATCAATCTGCTGCCTTGTAGATGTGACAAGGGGGGAGTGTGATTTGGGGATCGCCACCGGTGCTCAGTTGGAGTTGAGGCGAGACCTTGTGGACGCCACCACCGAAGATTGCCATCGGCCTCAGAATACCAGGAGACAACCAGTTTCGCAATATCTCCCCTTCGTGACGAGGAGGTTGCACCGGCCACTGAGGCCGTGTATCTAGGCACTGATCCAAGTGAGTCTCATTCCCTTCTCTCTCTCCCTCCTCCTCCTCCCTCGCGTACTGGTCAAGTCACTTTGTAGGAGTTGCATAGCGGTTCTGGCTCAAGACTTGCTTCATGCTTTTGTACTCAATCACTTGGTCTATAATTACTTGCAGATTCAGCATACGTCTTTCAGCTGACTTGCTTTCAGTGTTTGGGCAGCTAGTAGTAGCATAGGCGATATTTTAGCCTTAGACTTCTTAGTTTGTAGGTATTATCCACATCGGCTTTTACTCATTCATTAAGGTGGCAATCAAGAAGTCTAATCACCAGCCCTTATCTGTTAATCACACGCTTTAAAATTACTAGAAAATACAGGCACTAAGCTGAAGTAGTCGTCACCCCAGCCTACAAATGCTGGCGGTGTGGTTGACAAAACAGGGCTGCGAGGAGAGTAGCACTGGTTAAGGCCAATGTGACGCTTAAAATGTTAGAGCATTCTTTGCCATTTATTCGCAAAATTGCCAGTTTAAGTGCAATTAGTGGAAATCTCCCTTATCTTTGGGGACTAAGTATATCGGCATGAGAGGATTAATGGCTGAGGAGACGGCGATGCAAATGGAGGTGGATGATCTTCATCATGCGGTGTCTGCTGGAGTGGCAAGAGCTGCCATACCGTAAGGCAGCTTTCTGGACGTTTGTCTGTTGGATACTGAAAAGAAGGAGTCCATTTTTATTGTTGGTCGAAAGAGGTTAGTGATTTTGTTACTTTAAAAGCACCATGAGTAATCTGGCTGTCCCGTGAACAGCCGTCAATATGATCGACTTGCATTCTTTTGGTGGTCAATATTGTCAACATTTGTGTGAGGACACCTCATTAGCTATTTAAATATCGTCAGTAGTGCTCGCGATTAGCCGATACCTAAATCCCTCGTTGACTAGCAGACGAGAATTTTGATGAGGTAATTAAGTGTTTTCCAAGCACATAACCATCCTGCCTTCTAAAACACTGAATAAGTGCATAGGCCGCGTTGAATAACAGTTTCGTGGACCTCTTTCTTCCATTCTTTTAGCTTTGACTCAATCACCACCGCAATTCGCCATATCTTTGCAACATGACATTAAGTGGGTGGAAGAGGAAGAAAAGAGATGAAAGGATGATGCACGAGCAGCATGTGAATGGATGGGTAGATGGATGGCCGGTTGGAAAAAGGTTCACGTAAATGCAAAGATAGGCAGACTATAGAACGCATACTTCGTAAGTGATTGTAATGTATGGTGAGTACATGAATGCAGCCGAGATGGATGAGTGCAGATGCTCAACTTTGCTCTGGAGCAGATCTGGCCCCCACAAAAGTTGGATATGGCCAATTATCTAGACCTAAGTTCCCTGTGAATGGACGTGCACAATATGGATGTCGGCTATACCGTTCTGTTCTGCATAATGTCAGCGGCATTCAAATTGGCGAGGAGTTTGTTTGGTTGTTAGCAACCATCCGTGGTCGATTTCCTAACATGCTGCAATAGGTCCAGCATTCGTCCCATCCGACTTAGCCATCGCTTTCGCAGAACAAGTAGCTTGGGTGCAGGTAAACGGCTTTGCCCATTGCTAGTTCATTGAATAACGAGGTAGCTTGATGAGGACGAAGGACGTAAGAGAAGGCCTAATGCTGTCAATATTTCGAGGAGGCGGATGCATACACGCACGTAGCTCTGCTGATCAGATTGGCCAGATCAACCACCACACTACATTGTCTACTAATAGATGCAGACCACCAGCCGTGTAGCATCACTAGCCTGTATTCCAGAGAGGCCTTTTGGAATGTTTGTTTGCTCAGTTAGTGCCTATCACCCTCCACTGCTTCCAGTCAGCAAACAAGGCACAGGATGCCGATGCACATTGACGCTTTGGGGCAATAGTGTTGTGCAACTTTTATTCACCACTCGCATGCTCTCCGCTTTTACCTCCGACTCACCCTTTGACCATAATTTATCCTGTCATTGCATAAACTGTCCTCAACTGTTCGACGAGTAGGAAATTGATAAAATTATCCCTCACACTCGTACAGCCAGGTGGAAGACCGAAACCTTGCATCTCAGTCAATTGGTGCCATGACTTGGCTTGTGGTCAGTAAGGTGTCGAACACTCTTAAGGCGTGCGTTGACACCTGCTCGTCTTTGAGGGCTTGAATGCATCACGATAAGCTTATGAACGATTCACTTGACGTCGATTCGGCTAAAGAGATGCATTGGTGTGCATGCGCTATTTCCCCATCGCTTGGAAACCTCGACTGACGGCTGCCACCGTTGGCTACCATTTTATGTACTAGCTACAGCCTGATGGAACACTTTTGGCAGACAGAAGGATTCCAGGCCATTTATTCAGAATGCCAACTCGGAATCAAAAAGAAGCAAGGAGCCTTAGCAAACGCCCTGCAGTTTCTCTTCTCTTGCTATTGCACTAGTTGTGCAAACACCAACCAGCCTATTAATAAATTAACAATCCTAATCAGTACTAATTGTATGCCTGTACATTGCCCTGACACTTTGCTAGCACCTCACTTTGCTATTGGACAGGTCTTACTAAGCCTATTGATCAGTTGTTTGCTTGGTTGATGAGCTAGTTTGTCCTTCAACAACAAGTGCCATAGCTGATGTAGAGCTTGATTCCTCTCTATACCTGATCAACTGCGTGACAATCCTGCTAGTTGGTTAGTCGCTTAGTAGGCTGGTGAGAGCATGACAACTCCACTGGACAGCCAAAAGAGATAGCCGGTGAACTTTCAGTGAACCAGTGTGCCAAGCAGCTGACCTACATGCATACAACTAATTGAATTGCTGATCTGCAAGTCAACGAGGGAGCCATGAATGTTGCAGCAACAGCTGATTGTAAGCAAAATGGAAATAATTAGTTGACATTGGCGATGTCCACACGAAAGTTGGCAATACTAACTACCCGAAGACCATTTTCAAGCTTTTTAACGGTGAACGTGAGACGAATATGTGACCACGCAAAACGAGCCAGACAAGACGGCATACCCTCCCTAGTGTGAGAATAGGCTGCCCCTCGTCTAGCATGAAGGACTACTTCGTCAAACACATGCAGTGCAAATGCGCCGCTGTGCCGAAACGGCTTCCTAGTTGGCAACGTTGGCGAATGCTTCGGTGACAAAATGCCAACTCAGTATCAAAAGCAGGGGTTAAGGGCCATGACAAATCTTCTGCATTTCACTTACCTTCCTTCCCTGCACTATGTTGCGATGCCACGATTCGACAAGAGGTTTTCGACTCATCAAGTCCTAGTACAAAGACGACATAATCAAATAATGATTCTATTCGCTATGAATTGGTTTCTTGTGTTAGCCTCATAGGAGAGTCTACTGCTGTGTTGCTGCTCCTATCCTCCTCTTATTTAAAATAGTCGGTTAGTGAGGTAATTGAACAGCCGAATGGGTCAGAGCATAAATACTAACGAGTACTCAAGGAAGGTAAAGATGAGTAGCATGAGGGCTTTAAATGCAAGTGCTATTGAGTGCTCAGATGGTAGCTGGGAGCTTAGGTTTTAACTCGATTTGACTGAGCAATTACAAGGGGGAATAAAATGATAGGGACTTGTTAGTGCATCAAAGATCGGAGAAGTGAGTAAGTAGGTGAAGAAGGAGAATGGGGGCTAGGCTTCTTAAAGAGAGGAATGTCTGAGTGCTGGATGCGCTGCTCTCTCTACTCTTCCTCTTTTTACAAAGGAGGGGGCACTACGTGTGTCACATGAGGCGCACCAAACTCAGCAAGGAAACCCCGGCCTTGTCTCGCCCTGCTTTTCACAGTCTTGCTACTTCAGTCACGAGTCGCCCACACGCCTGCCTTCCCATGCAAGCGAACGAGCGAACTGACTAATTGATGAGCATGCTAGTAAGAGGTCTTGTTCATGTCCGACAACTCAAGCAAACATACGTAGAAGTGGTACTCGTCTACGTCAACTTTAAACATTACACCATGAGCCATTACGTCCAAACTTGACTTAAAATTAACTAGAAGGATGAACGTTTGCCATCGTCTCTCACCTGCCTTAAGGGACGCGCAAGGCTGTCCATAGAGGAGTGACAAATCCCACTCTACCAATGCAATTACGGCCAACTCGAGCAAAAGATTAAAGAGGACCCACTAATCACACCTCATGACGATGAAGTAAACATTCGG
>JADWOT020000001.1:27983042-27996021 GCA_036345935.2 Taenia hydatigena | reverse complement strand
CCAGTGTGTCCGCTGGGTTGTGAGCCTTACATCAGAGTAAAATTATGATTCATTTTGAAATCAGCGAATATTCCTATAATTGTAACCTCTGCTTGTGTTCGGAGTAACTACTGTTAGGCAAAATATCCCATCTCTCACTCATCCAGAGATACCAGCATGTAGGTTAGTACAAAACCACTGCCATGGATGTGAATGGGATGTATGCTTCGCTGAATATCTTACTTTGCAAAGAAAAAAAGCTAAGAACACTTGTGCGAAGCGGAAAAGCAGTGTAGAGTTGAAATTACTCCCCAAGACACCTAAATGACTTATGAGTGAAGAATGCCTTAAATTGAAAATAAACAAAACCGACCACAGTCATTAGTATGGTAACTAAAGCAGCTAAAATTATAATACTCACCCGATTTAAAATATTTCCCTTATTATTCCATCTAGACACTACCTGTAATGTTATGACGATGATCTTAATCACCAGGAAGTGACGACAAATTCCACTGCTGCACCTCATCATGAATAGTACTGCAGAACACCTTCTGTTAGACTTTTCCGCAGCAAAATCGCTGTTCGGCAGGAAAAGCATTCCGATGTCTCATTAAATTTTGCAACTTCATCAGTCTTAAGTCATAGTTTAGAGGAAGCTAGTTCGTCTTGCATAACTGTTCCAGCAAAACGGTCTAGAAGCTCAGAAAAGCAGTCTGCGAATGAGCATTGTCTAGGCTTTAGAGCATTACTTTGCACGATTTTCCTGTCTGATGCCTTCCGCCCCGCATGTGTCATCTGTAATGAAATAAATGTTTTTCTTGTTTAATTTTATTTGCATATTTGTTCACGGCCGATACTACGCCAACGAGCATGTACCACGATTTTAGCGGAGACTCCTTGTATCAAGTGCTCCGAAAGATGTTGTGAAATTTTAGGAATCCAGAACTCAGTAATTATTTCTGATGACATGAGACTGTAATTATGCGCATAGCGTCCTAGTATTTTTCGATAAATTTAGCGTTATTTGGAGTATTCGCAGCTAGTAGGTAATATTCTTGACTTTTGGCTTTAAACTTAGAAACATAGTGCTTAGGTGAACCCTCTGACGAATCCATTTGCACAGCATCGCGTATCCGATGTACTTCACACATTTTTATCGCCTACTTGTATAAACAACGATTTCGGTTAGTTAAGCAAGCGCATTCTTAGGCTTACAGGCACGCAGTGTAGGCGGTGCACACCATGTCCAGACGCGATTGCCGTAAGCATCACTGAACTACAACCTCCGATCACGATTGAGCCTGGTTTCCTCTCTTCTCCTCCTTGCACTCGCTCCATGTCGTGCCTCTTTGGTAGTAGCGCCAGATAGCAAGAGTGCTCGGAAATTGGAGCTGGACCGACTTAAAATATCTAATATCCTAACTAGTGAGGGAGTGGTCGACGCAAAGGGAGACGTTGAAAAGTATGAAGAGTGAGAGATGCTGATTGGCGAATCCGATAAAAATAGTAAGTGGTGGATGGCTTTGTGCCAGCTGCATGACGTAGCTTTTGACGGAGGACTAGTCGTGCTTACCGAAGGGTGGGTAATGACATCCGAAGGCTCTTTAAAGCTTCCTAGAAAATGGGTCTTCGTAAATGTCCACATTGTCGTGAAGGTTTAGTTCCGTTGAGTGTTTAGTTGCTTTCAAATAGTCTGAGTCAATGACGTTGTAGATGGATTTGCCCGTCTAAGTCAGCCTTTTTAGCAATTAGGAGTCAGTGCCTTCTTTGTCCCTCCTTCGTCGTCCCCTTTCTCCACACCCTATAGCATGATCGCATGATTCAAAAAGAGATTTCGACACATCGTACGCTTTCCCACTTGTCCTGCACTTGTGAAGTAATGGAGAGATAAGAGCAGCCACCAAACAGACAATGCTTTCTAGTCCTACACTTCTTATCGCAGTAGTCTAGCCCACATTAATGAAAAATGTTTTGCAAAGCAGTTTTCCTGTCCGACTACCTAACTGTATCACTAAGATAGAAAAGTAGAGATGTAGCTGGCTCAAGGATCATGGAAGCTGGGGCTGGAGAGTTGAGTCGGTGTTTAGGCGAGCGAAGTGGAATTGTCGTCATCTACCTTCGAGGAAGAAACACATTCCCTATTCCGATGCAGACGCATTGACACAATCGGTAACTTCGTAAATGCTTCCTGATTTAGACATCAGTCACATTAACAGTTGTTCCAGTTGCTAGAATGTCACAACACCCTCTACCTCCCTGTGGTAGCTGGCATGATGTGAAGGCTAAAACAATGAGTGCTGTGGCTGCTTAGCAGCGGGTTACATTGAACACACAAATTTCATGTTAGGATGAAAATAAATAAAGCTCGGCGACATAGCAGCGCTACACCCTTACACTCATAAACTCGACACTGCAAGCTCTTCTCCGCCTCCTTTTTCCTTTCTCCCGCTTCCTCCTTAGCCTCCTTATCCAGCTTCTACTACTGCTTGCATATCGACGCATCGACTTCTTGTCTATTTCCTCACCTTCACCTTCACCGCAGTAATAAACCCCTCGCTTAGCTTTCACATCCTCTCTTTGTTCACTATAATCATCTGTTGCTCAAGTCTCTCATTACTTAGGTTACTCACAAAGCCTCACATTTCCCACGCCCTCATGCGTTGCAGTTGAACCATCCACCTAACCAATCGAACATCAAAACGACCAACAGCTCTAATGGGGCTTATTCATACACTACCACACTGTCTATGTTCTCTAAGATGCATAAACAGACCGGCATTTCAACTGGTTGGTGGTGTCCATAACGATCTAATAGTTGGAAGCAACCATGGCCCCAAATTGATCTGCTACTTAGGAAAACAGGTTCACTACCTGCTTTACTTGGCTATCCAGTGGGTACATTAGGCTTTTAACAAGCCACCAGTCAGTCAGCCGTCTAAGTGCGATTACCGTGTAGGCGGAAGTGGGTTCGCTCCTCCCATGTCAACGGATTCATTCTCCGGTGGATTGACACTGCCAGTGGTGTCTCCAGGACCACTGTGGAGGCAACATCCACGCACATGGTTTTGTAGGTCCTTGAGGTTGGCGTAGCCCAAGTGCAGAAACAACATTGGCGTTCCCGGCTAAGCGAGTTGCAAAATCGAGTGTTTCACTACAATGGCAGTGAAGACAATGGCGATTGTGAACACTGGGGCTGCGAGGTTGTATCCCTGTCTGGGTCGAAGAAGGCCACTAGAGAGGTGACGAGTAGCGTTGTTGTTGCACCTGCTGCATTGTCGTGGTCACAGTGATTGGCATTGCTGCAGGTGCTTCACTGACGGCGCTGTCCATTCAAGTTTGTGGGCTGGCAGGCTGTTTAGGAATCCAACGAACCTAATTTTGCTGTTAGTGGTAAACAGCCACTGAAATGAATTCCGAGCACCAATGTGACAATGGCACAAATGCCCTTTTAAATGCCAAATGGTTCAGGCTTGCTATCGATGGTAAGACCAGTGTGGAAAGCAAATCCATTGGTTCGAGAGACAGCCTCACTTACTCTTAGCTGTCGGGCTGGTGCTGCACCCACTTGTGAGCCTGTCAGCTGCCTTGCTTACATTACAGTCAACTCAGGCATTACACTAATTGTTCTCTAGATGTTGCTAAAGCATCAGCCAATCAAGGAGAGGTGTCGACTGTTGCTTAGAACAAATCCCCCAATTTTCGTTTAAAGGCTTTTATTTAAGCTGCGTGAGTGACGTCCGTTTGGACATTGTTGAAGCAACTGTGCCACCACGTGTACGTTCACTAGAATGCGCAGGCACCGCCATTGACAATTGGAAACTCTAGATCCAACTCACACCCCACTAACCAAACAGGTGTTCAAGAGCAGTCTACTGTGCTTATGTGGCCCTCTGCTTAGGGAGCATAACTTTGAGCCTTTTTCTTCCACTTTTTCACATGAGCCCTTTGGATGCATCTACCAACGCTAGATTGTGTGGCACCATCCATCCGAGTAGTAGCGCCCTACCACAACCCACGAAATTGCGTTTGTTGCAAAACCAAGACCACTCGAGTCTATAAACTGCTCATATTCCCCTTATCCCCTCCATGGCTATACACCACCCATCACAATTAACAGATCCTGAGATGCTGATGTTGTGATTGCTAGAAAGTATTTGAAAGACTGTATCCACACCCACTTGTTGTTTCAATCCTTTACTTATTCGAATAATTCTGATCATCTCCTACAGATTAAGGGAGTTAGTTTCGCCCACTTCTTCTTCGATGTCGTCCACACACGTTTGATTGACACCTAATCAACCGGACTTGTTAATCACCTTCCCCCTTCTCTTACCAACCGATGTCAAACTGGCCACCACACTTCTCTGCACTGCATAGCGAACAATTCAACACCACTTCTGCATAACAATCAAAGCCACAGTCTCAAATCGTACGGTCTCAGGTGGTGCAACCAATGCGCGTGCTTTCAGCGTACTTGACGAGACCAATTTACTGGTTGACAAGGTCTAGGTCCCTCTCAGACAACGCCTTTTTAGCGAAAGCCGGAATGATGGATGTTGTGTCGCCTTCCACAGCACGATCCCATTCAGGTAACGCAACTGCCACAGTCATGGATAAAGGGACTTGAACGTTTGCTTACTTCATCGTCATGTGATGCGATTAGCAAGTCCTCTTCTTCCTCCTGGGTAAGCCGACTGCGCGTGCTTTGGTTGAGCAGGTATTGACACTACTCCATGGTCAGCCAAGCATGCCTCTCCTCAAGGCAGGCGAGGAAGGATAACGAATATTAGGCCTTATAGTCCATCTTCGAGAATCAGCAGGTAAAATTAGCTATTTAAATGACTCATTGTATCAGTTCCCATCCCTAATTCAAACAGCGCGTTTCCAGATGCAACTTTAAATAATGTTCACAAATTTAAAGGCCTGCCAGAAAATCGACCAACAAACTCAAGACTAGCAAGAAACATCAACTTTGCCTTTCCTTACCATGCAAGTTAAGGTCCACCGACAATACGGAGGGCAGGAAGGTCAACCACCATCCACATTGTGCATGTTCACCCACCACAGAAAATTGAACCAGCTGAATGGCTACATTCAACTTTTGTGGCAGCCAGTCCTCGCCCCAAGTGAATATGGACATCTGTAAGAAGCGAATGTCGGGCATGGTGATCAGATGGCAGAAACGAAGAGTTGTTGTCCCACCACCGAACGGATCAGCGGTCGGAGAAATGAAATCGCGCACTGTATCCTGCGCTGCCCAAGCCAAGAGGCAGGCCCATTCAAATAAGTAACTGATGCATAACATTTGTCAGCAGTCAGTACCTTCTAGTGCTGACCTTGGACCTTTTGCTGCAGTGAAGCAAAATACTCGCATAAATGCCGATTTTTATGCACACTGGATCCTCCTTTAAAGACGACTTTGTCTTCTATGCTTCTACCCTGCCTCTCTTTTGGACAGTAACCTCATCCGTGTTTGTTGTCGCCTCTAGTGAATTCGGCAGGAAGAGAACTGTCTCCATTTGTTCCTTGTAATGCGCCTGTTGAAAAGAGGACAGAGCATTGGCTGTTGGATTTAGAGTATAATGTGGAATACAATCGGGGTGGATAGTTAAAAGGACTAATGGACTGGAAGGTTCGTTAGGGTGGTTAAGGAGCGAGGTTGCGGCACTGAGTGGCTGGATGGCTCGTCTTCGCTGTTGTGCCAGTTGTTGAGTGATTGGGCAGTCGAACCATTCACTTGACCGACCATCCATCCATTCGAATGAAGAACAGCTTTGATGAGGCTTACCCCTTGGCACGGTGAAGCGGTAGCAGCTATGCCACGCTGCCTACGTTAAAGGGGTGCGTAGACAGACCTGCAGTCCGATTGTTTGGAGGTGTCCACAATGAACCACTTGTTGGATGTGACTGTGGATCCAAAATTGATCAGCCGCTTAGCTTGACTATGCAGTGGATGCATTAGATTTACAACAGTCTGCTAGCCAACTAGTTGAATACCTGTATAGGCGATCAGCAACTTATCCATCAAACCAACAGCTCCAATCGTGGCGTGGAAATGGCTTCATTAAACGGCCGATACAGTGTGTTCCATAGTCTCCTTTTCTCACATTTAGACAAGCCGTTTATAGTAAGAATAAAGCGTTTTGGAGTGAATTTCTTGACCCTGGATTGTGAGCTTTGTTGCCAGCAATCAAAGGATGTCGTTCTCGTCAGTGCGACTCTAAGTCCAAATGATGACTACTGCAGGAAGCCTCATTACTGCGTCAGCAAGTTTACTCCAAGTCACGTGGAGAGCGCAAACTGCACATCCACTTGCCGGTTTCGAGCAGCAAGCGCAACATAAGATGTAAGAGAGCCACTTAAGTTGGTTTTAGGTGGAAAATGCAGCAAGTGACGGCAATGCTGAATGACTTCAACCTCGTCCAACTCTTTCTTAACATTCATGCAGATTTGATGCCTGGTCAATCACCGTAGCTTAACTTGCCATTGATATCATTTCTGTGACCTTATACAAGGACCAAAGCAGTCAAATGTCAGAGCACTTTGAGGGTTGAAGTGCTCAAATTAAATGTTGGACGGTCTCTCTTTACGATATACCACACAAGTCAAAGTGGAGTCCAGCTCATTGCAGCATTAGGATTCGAAGCACCAGCAAGTCAGTGTAGATCACCCTGTTGTGCGGATAAAACGCGGTCTCAAGTTGATCAGCATTGCCAATCTTGGTGGGGGGACATCAAGATTAGTCATTCGTACCTCAAAGCAGGTGACATCACCTGCCTCGACGACGGTTCGATGCCAAGAAGCTAGGTAAACTTGAGAGGAGACAGATGTTGTGCACATTGGTGATTCTAGTCGAATGCACGTACCACTTAGTGTTCCTTTTCTCACTTATTCGATTAATCCTGACCACCACCTCCAACACCTACACCTACTCACTCCCAAAGTACCATTGCTAATTCCAATCTCTTACTCCGATGCTTCTGATAATAAGGAATAAAAATAAGCACTTCGTGCGTCCAAACCTTTATTTAAATCATGCAACTATGCCAGAGTGAAGAAGGATAGAAGGTAAGAAGCACGAGCGACCAGCAGCAAAAAAGGAACAAAAAACAGTATCTGAGTTATTTTAAATTCACAGTAATGCACATATTGTCACCATGCCACTGTGTAGACTGCATTGCGGCAGCAATTCACCAGTGCAAAGGCCAGGTACGTGCAGAAGGAGGCTGCGCAGACTAATTCACCCACTAACAGAGTCATCGCCAAATCACCAAAGCAGTCACCTGAGTGTGCTTGACGCAAATCATGGAATATGTAAGACATTGCGGGCTATCTACTCCCACTCCGCTCATTCCAAGGGTGTAGAGATCAACAAGGGGAGACGAAAGCTACATTCTTACACCTAAGGAATTCCCTTTCAAGTAATGCGGTCTATGCCACTTAAGACATTGCTAAAATACACACCATACAGGATTCTTGCAGACAAAAGTTCGAACTTGCTCTGTTGACGAGCAGTGGGTTGAATGAGAGTTTATTATAGTGGCTCTCTTCTGTCTCTTCTGTGCCTGGTGGATCCTTAAGACTGCGAAGTCCACGGGAGCTCGCTAGGGTCGAATGGACACTTCCAAGTATTCCACTGATGCAAGAATTGTATGCATCGACATGAAGTGGTGAAATTCACTAAGTGATTGTAAGGGCAAAGTTCATCGAGTTCCAAAACTTTCCAAGGCTGTAATCTGCTCTGGAACCAAGGAAACAATAGACGGGTGTCGTACCTCTCTCACATTGCAAAGGAAACCTTAGCGGTAGCGGCTAACGGCTGACACGCTCCTGACTGTCCAAGCAGGCAAGTTGTGCAGGCATCACTTGTTTAGTGATGGGACCACCAATGAATGCTGAATGGAAGGAGATGCAACATGACTGCAGACATCACATGTGAACGATCTCGATCCACATTGACTGAGAGGTGGTTCCCACGAAGTGTGATGCTGTTGCAATGTCAGCAGCTGTGCGTCGCAAAGGTATGTAAAGGTACGGAGCTCGTCTTCCCTTACTTGGCACTCATTCACTAAAAACGAGTAGATTGGATGCAGGTAGGTATCAGTATCCATCACCGGTGATATGAGTAACGAGGTGAGGTGGTGAGGATTAAGCACGTTTGGAGGAGGACCGGTGTTGCTGCTCCACCTTCGCTGTCTCTGTGAGTAATGCTGCTGCAACACTCCGCCGAATTCCACGATCAGAGGGATCAAATCATCATTAGTGAGGACGGATATCTAGCCGCTTCGTCAGGTCGACACGTTTGCATTATGAATGCCTAACTAATTAGTCCTCCAAGTTAGCCGAGAAGCGTTCATCGAGCACGTCTCTGGCTGCCGAACTGTCATCAAATAAGGCTCTTTAAGAATCGACCACCTAAAGCTGCTACTGATCCAACAAACGTGTTTTCTTACTAGGCATAGTTTCATCATCAGGTTGAGGTCTACAGGCAGCACAAAGGGCAGAAAGGTCAACCTCAATCCGCATTGCGCACGTCCATTCACCTCAGAATCGCGGGCTAGCTGAATAGCCACGCTTAAGTTTTGTGGCAGCCGTTTCTCACACGGAGCGAATTTGAGCAGGATGTACTGACTGCCGACAATGGTTATGCAATAGCAATTTACTAAAATATACCTGCTTCTCGATTCAAGCAACGCATGGGAGAGTACGAGATTCTATTTCTTTGGTCACTGATTCGTTCGGTAAAATGACGGTGGCGCGTTGCTTTTTTCTGCCTAATCACTTTTCTCGACATCGTCTGCGCGCAGATGCTCAAGTTCACTCCGTTGGAGAAGCAGCTGCAGCGAAAATTTGAGTGCGTCCATTCAGCTAGACTTAAATTCTGTGGTACGTAGGCGTGCTGTCATTAACGCGACCTGTTCAAGAGGCTGAGCTTAGTAAGGAAAATTCAAAATCACTGCTTCGGTTACGCCTGGAGTTTGTTTGATTGGTAATAGCTTTCAGTGGCCGGTTTTTTGACATGTTGCAACGAATTCGACATTCATCTATTCCTGCTTAGCCATCGCTTTCCCAGAACTAGCAGCTTGAGCACAGATAGGCGACATTTTCCATTACCAGTTGCATGAGTAACGAGATGGGTTGATGAGGATGAAGGACGTTAAGAGAAGGCTCAGCGATGTCACTGCTTCGTTGTTGCCTCTGTGATAAGTGCTGCTGATAGGAGGCCGAGATGCATGCACACGCGCAGCTCTGCTGATCAGAAGGGTTGGATTAACCACCTCTACAGCCACTTTTTCACTTCGGCACATTTGCTATATATATGTGCTGGACTAAGTAGTTCTCAATGCTAGCCGAGGAGCGTTCGACGAACGCGCATCTTAACATGGAACTGTCGTCAGCTGCCTTCGGTTAGGAAGCGGACTCTCTCTGCCCGCTCTTGCTCACTCGCTTTGAGGCGAAAAAAGTCGAGAATGTCACACACTTCTTCAATGCATTTGTTAGAGGACAGGAGTTAACGAAGGACAGCAATCTGGCTAATTCATTTGCAAGTGGCGCAAGCCTTACTGCCCGTGTAAATCAGCATGTCCAAGATTAATGCGACCAGGGCAGAGAAGGAATGTTAAAGCCAAAGAGCTACGATGAGATGATCTACTCGAATGGGAAGGAGAAGAGAGGTCAGAGTCTACAGCCGTATACTCATAGAGTGGGAAGTGTAGGCCTGCAATTCGTGGTTCCAACATAATCTGTAACTCATAAACCCCTCCTCTTAATTTTGTAGCCTCCCCATACATCCTGATGGGAGGAATAGAAAACCGTAAGAAAAGATCGAATTTTAGCATTTGGACTTGAGGTGCAGAGCAATATTCTTGTTCTTCGGACGCAACGAGGAGCTCGAGTGGACCCTCGTGCACTGCAACACTTGGTTAATTTCAGTGGCAGCTATCTAGCCACAGATATAACAGAGAATGACGATAACGTCTCTCTTCAGGGATCAAACACAGTTCTACCATTCCCTGTTCATTTTCACCTAAATAGCGAATGTTGTAACACGTATAACAAGAGCTAATTTAAAAATGGAAGGATATGCTTACAACGCTTCGTTTTATTCATGAGTTGCATGGCTAGCCTGCTAAAGTGTCCATGTGAAATATGACAGAATAACTTTTAAGCTTAGAATAATAGGAGTTTCTGTTTGTGCTACTAAAGTCATTGGAATAATCCTCCAGTGATTTTTCATTTCCGTTTGGTGTTTGCATGAACGAAACTGACGCCCCTTTCCAAGGCGGCCGCTTGTTTGTCTGATCGATGTTTCTGCTGCCTCAGTGCCATTTCTTGCAGTGGTGGACTCTGGTAAAGAGAGCGACCAAGTGTTCAAAGACGAGTGTGTGTGTGTAACTGTTTTCTTTTACTCATAACGAAACTGCACCTGTACCGACTGGCTTGCAACTTATCCAAAACAAACACAATTGATTCCCTCTCTAGCTATCATACCAGCATCAAGCAGTTTGGGAGGTGTGTCACCTGTTGCTTGACACTCATTTGGCCACATTAACCGCAGGCGCCTGTGTTACTATGCCGCTGAAATCCTTATAACTTAGGTTAAATCAACCGATTTCAGCAGAACTGTCATCTCTGCTGCAGTATTTCTGACTATGGCATATCCATTTGACATGTCAAATGGACCACAATAGTTAGGTGAGGGTAAGAGGGGCTACGTCTCAAGTTGATCAGCAATCCATCAAGTGGAGCATGCGATTGTCTCCGGCATTCAAAGCACTCATGCAATTGGATTGAAGCCGAAAGAGAGGTGGCGCTCCACGGAAATTCCAGCAATGCTATCCTCTACACTGCAAATCACTCTTGTTTATAACCTATTTAATGGCTAGATCACCAGCTATCAAGCAGCCTGAACCATTCAGTGAGTGCAGGCAGCGAGCGCTCTTCATAGGTGTTGCGATGAATGGAGCTGAGTGGTGAGGGTTATGCTGGATTAGTGAGTACCCTTCTCCCTTGAAGGCAGATGGCAACGGTTCCCTAGTCCTGGTGTATCGTAAGTGATGGCGAAGTGGTTGGAAAACCGTCTCAATTGATGAATGATGCAGTTGTTAATCCTCATCATCCTTCTCCGCTCATGATGTTGTTAATGAAAGTGAATGACATCTGCCTGCATTAAGCTACTTGTTTTAAGGAAATGACTTTAAAGTGGGTAGATAGGTTTGTAGGAGTCATTCCCTGTCGTTGATAGCACGATGAATGTGATAGCGTGGTGAGGATGACGAAGATCCTAATAACGAGACGAATCCTTGCAGCTGGTTTGCTCAGATTTGGTGGATATTTATGCCTAGGGGGGAGAAAAAGCAGTATGCGATTGGGATTTGTTAAGGTAATTGAGCATGGGTTGGAACTTAACCAGAGAGTTCAAAACCTTTGTTTGTGTTTGCATAGGTGTTTTGTAACGAAAACCTGTGTTTTCGACCAAATTCAGTGATACAGAATGACTTGCCACCTGACTCATTCACCCGACCATTCACCCGGTCATGTTTAAGATGATACGACGATTTGATGCGACTGCGGATACCAGTTTATCGACTGCTTAGCGGTCTGGTTAATAAAAAGCTCATCACCCACCTTAGTTGGCTACTTACTGGGTACCTTCGACCCTCCACAATCTGCTACCTAATGAGTCAGCTAGACATGAACTTGAATAGTCATTGTCCAAGCTGTAGAACGATTGAATGGCCCATCAATTAATCAACAGCTTTGATCGGGCATCATTTCTTGGCTAAGTAAAGTACCAACCTGTAGACAAAAGGCTATGGAAGCGACTTGACAACTACTAAAGTAGAGAGAAGTAAAATTTGACGCCAATTGACCCAAAATAAATTTTGACAACTCGGCAGATGAGGTGGAAGCGGATTTAATTATCTCTCAAATGACATGGGAACAACCAAAGTGAATCATAACGTGAAAGCAGATTCTTGCCCTCAGTTAATGCTGTCAGTCAAACCTGCAACAAGCTCAACGCATGTCTCTTGTCAGCTCGTCCTGGAGTGTTCAGGTGTTTCGCGAGAAGCCTTGAACAAATCAGTTGACCTTTTTTAGTAGCCCGAATCTAGCAATTTGGGTGAGCAATACGTTGTTGCATAGGTTTTGTGACAAAGCTGCCCTGCGGTACCACAAAAGCGACGCATCGTCATAAGTTTCGTTTTGGCTAATAGTCAATTGGATGGTTATTTGGTTAGTTGATGGACTAGTCAGTCAGTCAACATTTGCGCAATAGCTATATTCAAAAAGTTGCTTCCTTTTTCACTTGATTGCCTGCGTGACTGGCTGGCTGGACTAGAACCATGACAAGTTCACTAGATAGACATAAGGGGCAGGTGTTGGGCCGTTGGTGAATCAGTGCACTGAGTAGCTGCTGATTAACCTGGAGCCACAGTCACACACTTTATAGTCAGTCCGTGATCGACTCCACCAACCAATTGGACCGCTGAGCTGCAAGGCAACGAGGGGATCCCGAACGGTGCAGTAATAAATGATTGGGAGCAAAATGGAAATGATTGATTGAAATTGGTGTTGCACACACGAAAGTTGGCAATAGTGACTTCTTCAAGACTGTATCTGAGCTTTTTAAAGGGAAACGTGAGATAAAAACGTGGCTGCGTAAAATGAGTTTGCGGAAAGGAACATCGTGCGAGTCTTTGCCGTCTCACTGGTCCCCATCCTCACATTATGCCACTAGTTAATAACAGGAGAAGATTGTGCTCTCTTTACATTTTCGGAGTTTTTGAGAAGGATTTATGGACATTTGACACCAGATTTCAGACCTTCCTTTAGTCGTCAATAGAGCTGGCTAAAAATACAAAAAAAAACGCGACTGTTTGAAGGTAGCTTTAGGGATGTTGGACAGATTGAAAACAGTACACCTTCTCCTTCAGTTCGGAGCAGATGTCAGAGTCTCAAAGACAGGGAGCTAAGTGCTCTCTCCTTCTGGTAA
>JADWOT020000001.1:27957942-27982942 GCA_036345935.2 Taenia hydatigena | reverse complement strand
TCAATTTCTATGATAACCTTACCAATCAAATCAGCAGATCGACGCCTAGCCTGAGGGTGGTGTGGACTGCCCATTGATATCCCGTTCCCAGCAAATCAATGGGATGTCGCAGAGGAGGCGATTCAAAGGATCGATGGAAAATGGCGTGCATAAGCGCCCTTCCGAAAATTACTGCAACTGCATCCGTGCTAAATCCCATAGGCACGGTAGGCTCTGCCTAAATGGATGGCAGAGTAACTTGGATGACCAAACTGACAAAGTGTAAATGTGGGAAGACAGGAAATAAGGATAATTGTGACTACTCCTTAAGTATGCACGTTTAAGACAGCAAGGACCGAGCATACATCAAAACCGCTCGAAAAATGATATTTTATCTTACCCGAGTGAAATGCACGACGAGGCGAGCATTCAATTTCAAATCCCGTTTCCTTCAATTACCACCGAGGCTTGTCTTCTGCACTACCAGAAACAGACACAATCACATTTATCTCCAATTCAGCACCATTACGGGTACCAAAAGGGCCAATGTTTTCGCTGGTTTCCTTATAAGTCCCAATAGGTTAAAATCGTTTACCCAAGATTCTAGCTTTAGTACGATCAGTAAGGAGCAATGCATATCCACAGACAAAACAAGCATCCAAAGTAACCTTCAAATTGAAAAATCATCTATCCATATAGGATTGTAATCACTTTGCCAAAATTATGCAAAAATAACAAAGCTGCACAAATTTAAGCGCAACTGTACCTGATTTGCTTTTAGACAAGCAGTTGCTTGTAAATTTATAATCAATATTCAAAATTTATGCAAGCAATTATTTAGCGTCATCATGCATTTTTGATTTAAAAGAATAAAATGCTTCAATGTGGTATTTTTTGTTTTAAAATACGGCTTAATCACAGATTTAAATTTGAACAGAGAAGCATTAGCCATTATTTGCCGCTATGATGTCGCGCAACACCCTTGTACACAAACGATGAAATTGCTGTAATACTTTGTTTGCTTGGACTACCAGTTTTGGTCAGAGTAACAGGGATAGCCATGCTGCTTTGGCTGCGTAGACTTGCCTTTGGACCATGCCAGCGGCTCATTTCCATTGCTTACTAAATATACGTATGTAGCTTCCCGAGGCTCCTTCGAAGGCAAAAGAAGGCAGAATGCTAGTAAAATATATATATGTATTCAACGGGCAGAGGGAAATAGGTTGCCGGCATGGCTTGGAGGCCAGCCCACGCAGCTAGGGCAGTCCGGCCACCTCTGTGACCTTGACCGAAACCGGTAGTTCCAACAAACAAAGTACTACATGTATTCTACCCTAGTATTCTGTCTTCTTTTGCCTTCAAAGGCGACTCGGAATGCTACAACAGACCTCAGGCAGAAAATCGGCATTAGGCATGCAAAAAGGCATAATCCACATAACAGGAAAGTTGCGACATTACTCATTGGGAAACTGTCTGACATTTTGGATTGCACGGGCTTGATTATCGCACTTTTTACATCTCGAGTTGCCCCTGAATTCTTAGCCGAAAATATAGCGCTAATAAATATAAGAAACATCTGCATAGATTGTTGGACAACGAAATGACTTATCAAATCATTACTCGTTACATTGTTGGCATAAGCAAATAAATTGCCAAGCTGTGAAAGTGTTTTGACAGTTATAACTAGCGCAGAGACACTCAGAGAACTTTCTGCATCGTCACAGAAAGTAGTAGCTGCAAAATTGTCTTTGCTTGAACAAAATTGGGTGCGTAATTTTAAGTTCTTCCTTTATAAATAAATCCTACGAAGCGTTCGCCACTTTGAACAAACAATCTTCCGCAAACCAACTCGCTTGCACTCCGAAAAACGAAAGGCATCCACTATGAAGATATCGGCATTATGGCCTTTGCACGCTTTCATACTCACAAACGGTGAGCTGATTACTGGGCGAGAAATCACCTTACCGATCCTGTTTAGGTAGCACAGCCTGTGGTCTGAACCTGCGTACATTGATTTGAATGATCAAGTGGCAAAACAAATCCCCATCCTTCCATTGCCTGTGTATCATTTTGTCGCCGATCCAAAGAAAACATTGGTTTCAAATATTGTTTTCCTGCATTTGCTTTCCACATTAGGACGCACGATACAAGCAAAACTGTAAATTTACAATCATCTTTCTTAAAATTGGGCAAATGTTTTGGAAATAAGCGACGCAATTTTTACTAAACAATGAAGTGTTTTAATGAGGATCTAATGAAATATCAAAGTATTGTGAGCTGAATAAAATGTAAATGCAAGTTCTTCGCGGCCATCCGTGGATTGCGTCTCGAGTGATAATTGAGGACGTGGAAGGTGGCGTTTATTGCAAGGTTTACCGAGCATGTTTCTTTAAACCGTTTTGTGGCATTACGTCCACAACTGGATTAGGTGAATTACTTCTGGGCTCCTTTAATGACTTGGTTGCTGGGTAAAGACCTCATACGGAATCCTTCAGCTTTCTTATTTGAAGGTGGAAATCTTAGCATGACGTTTTCCTTAGTCCAATACTACCCAATCGAATGCGTCAAAGAACCCATCCACTAGCCCGCAGAATTAAACTTGAAACGGTGGAGAGCAGAAATTCGTCATGGCATGCTGACGGGAAAAAGGATCAGGGTGGCGTCATTTGAAATTGTCCCGCTTAGTTGGTAAGCGCGTCAGACCCGCAGTCTGAAGGTAGCGTGCTCAGTCTCACTTTACACACTCCTTATCTTCCAAAGTACCAAATTAAAAAACCGACACCGCCATGTCGCGATGGCCGAGTGGTTAAGGCGATGGACTCGAAATCCATTGGGGACTCCCCGCGCAGGTTCAAATCCTGCTCGCGACGTCTTTGCCGCTTAAAACTCTCCAGTTCTGCTATCGTCTCCCAAACCCTCTTGCACACCAGTGCGCGATAGATATGCACCGCCGTTTACCCGATGCAGCCACAGCGTTATACGGTTGTGAGGAGTCAGTGCAGTGAAGCAATAGCAGCATGTTTTGCAAAGAAGCCGTCAAAGCCGCAGAAGTCAGAAAGGATTTACTCGCGATCGCCTGCTAGCGCCAAAAGCGAGATCCAGACCTGCGCAGGAAACCCCCAATGAATTCCCAGTCCATCGCTCTGCCCACCCGACCATGGAGACTTATTTTCAACCCCGCCATCCCCCGTCGACAGAACCATGCAGACGTACCCTACATCATTGCACTGCTTGAGCTCACCACAGAACAACAACGGCATTACCATCACCGATGCTACGGCTATTGTCCATGGCTGTTGCTTACACGATTACGGGCAGGTATGGTGGTACATGTGCAGCACGTATTTAAACATCGAGTGGGTCTTTTGGTTGGTGATGGTTGTAACACCAAACATTAGGCATGTCGTGGTAGCTTGGGTGGAAGACCAAAATGCCCTTGATTCGAGCCCGAGTTGCGGCGAGTTCACTCTTGCACTCTCGCCCACCCATCTTTTCCTCTGCATACGCCTCTACGAATGCGGACATGGTGGTAAATGAGCCACTGCAAAGACGATTAGAGTGAAGCAAAGAAGGCTGTTCATGTCATCTGCGTGGAGAGCAATAATCGCTACCACGACGCACGTGAGAATCAAGCTCACGTAAACATATTTATTGAAACATCAATCCTTCCTCTTCATCATCCGGCTACTGTCTGGCGCCTCGACACTGTCTGTCCGCCTTATCTACTCCGATTTCACCACCACATGACTCCCTCACCACTTGCACACCTGCTCACCTTAACACCACGCATATCGACGGTGCCCTCGGCGATCTATGCTTCACTCATTCCACTAACCTTACTCGCCACTTGTTCATAACTTCACTAGTGTCCTAACAACGCTATTCCAATGATCGCCGCTCCTGATCTGCTGGTGTTCCATATGGCTGTACTTACCCACTTGGGTGGCCAGACGACCTATGTTTTGAAGCGATGAGAGCACGGGTGGCTCAGTGGCGGTGTTTGGAATGCCACCCACCAGCTGTATATTAGCCACTACTAAATGCCGCAGGACGTGGTCTGGTGAGATGTGTTGCGACATGGTGCAAGGACAGTCTCGGTAACGGCAAGAGCAGCAGCGTGTGGACGTAAGATTGTATCTGGAGGGATTGGCATGGGGTGCGCCATTGCTGCAGCCTTAAACTAAACCGGGAAGGTTTGCTTTTAAGTCGAGCACTGAATTAAGTGCAGTTTGGACTAATGTGGGTTTTTTCTTTTGTCTATTTGCAAAATTCTATGTTGAAACTGCCACCCTAACATAGGTGAGTAGGCTGGCTCCCATTATTATTAAAATTACGATTCGTCAAAATTAAGGCCATTCCCTTTACTAAGCCCAATTTTACCACCTTAAGGATAATTTTCCAGCCAACTTCACGAAGACCTGTCGTCACCATGCGAGTACTTGTGCATAAGATTCAAATTTTTGGCACAGATCAGCGCAACATTACCTCGGTACTTGGCAAGTTAGTGTGCCTGGCACTGTCAGCATTCCGTACTTCCGGCTGATAATCATTTCATCGGGCAGACACGAGTCACTTTTGTTTACCGTCATTGGCACGTGATTGACATAAAATTTCTATTTAAAGGACTGAATACCTATTCGTGGCAAAGTGACACTCTAACAGGCAATTGCTTAGCAAAGTCAATCAACAGAGAGTATGGCCCACTCGAATGCTGCTGTTGTCATCTGGTGGTAAAAAAGCGAGTTTGTCTCGCATGCGCTTGGGCGAGTACTTGTGCATCCTCTTAAAGCATGTGTTTTTTACTGTATTTATGCTTGATTAGGAAGCAGCGTGTACGTTTTAATTACAGGTCAGCACAAATACTCGATATTTGCTGCTGAATCTTTAGCAGGTTTTTCGTGTTAAACGTGGGAACGGCTTTGGATGCATCAACAGCTACCCGAAACGCTGCGCTTATTAATAAAATCAACTTAGCCCCTGGCCAATTACTTTAAAATTTAAGACAGGAACCAAAATGTTTTAAATTTTCACAGGATCTAGTATTCATCTTATGACAGGTGATAACGACCTCATACCATATCATGCCCATATTGATAATCTATTATGGGAAATCGTTGTGCCAAATTTCGTGCTTTAGACTGCAATTCCCCGCATGCAATACTTACCTTCCAACTTGGAAAGATATTTCATGACTCGCTGAGTAGGCGTGGTAGAATAGAGGGTCTCAATTTAGTTACTTGGATTCGATAAACAAAGCTGTTGAAGATTCGAAATTGTCAATTAGATGCATACTTTGCCAGCAGAATTTCCAAGGAAATAAATAAAGCTTTTGCATCGGCTATATTGCGCTTGCATAATGAAGGCACCCGTGGTCCTCTTAAAGGCCTACAAAACAGCCCTCCATCCGCCCTCCCAAGCTGTGCGAAGTGCATGTGGGCTAATCAATCCAACCAGATTCCTTGCAATTTGCATTCCGCATTGGGACCTCAATTAAAAAGGGATGTTAAAATGTCTCGTAAACTTAATCTTGGGGCAACATTGCCATTAAAGTTCACTCCATGGGTCAAGTTTAACACAGTAGACATAAAAGAGAAGATTTATTCCGTGTACATATTTCCATGGTTTACTGCTAAAAAAAAACACCAAAAAAGTTCCACTAAGAATAACCCCTTTTAAAATCGAAAACCGTGTTTATAAGCACTTTTTGCAACCACTGTCAATGTGCGTATGCGTCTTACTTCCATACAACTTCCTCCATTTCCGCTTGGTGGCTAAAGGATTTGCCGCGTAAAAGTGCACATTTATTTACTATGCCTTTGATATTGAATTAGTATTTGTAACTAAAATACCGGTACTTTTACGCTGATAGGAGCAAGTCCCATTCTGTCCTTTGCCCCAAGACTATCAAAGGGTGCATGAATTGAGTGTAGCCGTAAGTGCAAATAGGCACCGATTAAGACAGTCGTCAGCAAATTATAAATGTGCATGACATTAGAGAGCTTTTGAAATTTTAAGAAAGGCGTGGTATGCTTTCACACCTGCCCATTGTCTTGCATATATACATATAAAATCTTTCAGTTCCAACGTATTTCGATGAAGGGCTGGCCTTAAAAATTAGCGCCTTGAGCTGCAGCAAAAGTAAGTTAAGTTAATTTTTGAGCATTGTGCTTCTATGAGTGCTGATTCGACCCTCTTCCCCAATTTATAAGAAAAGAGGCCGCGTTTTCATCATCCACTCTAAACTATCTTTCGTCAGGCAGCTCAATATGTCAATGCACTTGACATATGCGCCATGTGCAAGGTGAAATAAAAGATTATACTGAAAAGGGAGAGTGGGTCTTGCTAGTCTTTGCACCGGACTAAAGTTAAGAGAAGGAGGCAGGCGTCAATTAAGGTGCCTCTAAGAATGCAAGTTTTGCTGAAGATGATGTGTAGCAATGTTGGAAGGCTAGCTGGATTACATTAGGCGTCATATTAGTGCAGAACTGTGCCGGCGTTCTTTCTTATGCTTCCAAAGCCGTTTTCCTACGAAGTGCAGGTAATAGCAATCCTTTAGACTAAGCATAGCGTCTGTAGCACAAGATTTAGGCGTCAAGCAAGGGATCGCGCAAAACAGTGTTGGCTGTTTGGTTGTTCAGAAACACTGGACGCAGACGAAATGGCCGCGTGACCCATCAGTATGATCTTATCGATCAGTCTGGGCACAGCCACGAGGACACGGGACCCATAATGGGGATAAACATTGTCAATCTACATTTGTCTCAAGGGTTGCGTCTTTATTCGTTGGGGGATCTATAGCTCAGTCAACACCCACCCACCCACAATGTTGCCGGACTCAACCAGGGATGATTAAATCGAAATGTGCTAATCACAAGGGCCACGCGACACATCATCTAGTGCTTGACGCATGACGTTTTTACTACTGACCTCTGCGTTATTGCTTCTTTTCAATGAGACGCATGAGATGACTTCATCATTTTAGTGTGGTGGGCTCTCTTATCATCGTTAGAGTGGTTAACAAATCCATTGTGCTGTTCTCTTTACTTTCATGCGTTTGTTACTTGCCCATGCCTAGACTTTTGCACGATTTATATTAGGTGTTACCATAGTTTTAAGGCACCTTCAAGGAGGGTGATTGCGAAGAGTAAACATCAATCCATTAAGAGGCTCTTAGTGGGGCGTTGGAGTTTTCGCGTTTCGGACTCAACTACAACGTGCAAAGTCAAGTAGGTTGGCTATTTTCTCAAAAGGTGGATTTTGTAACGATTCTGCTAAACCGCCTCTTTGCACCCTTTCTTTTGGTGCTTGAGGCTCTCCTTCACTCATTTGAAATTCTGTCTTTCTGTCTATATGCAAAGAACAGGCAGGCATTTCGTTTCGGTTATTTATTTTATCAGGAAATTTCGGCGCAGCTTCATTCTTACCGTCTTAGAGCTTGTAATTAATTCATCAGCAGGTTCAAGCTTTTTATCTTTTTTAATCACTGAAATTTGACAATTTTTATCGATCTAGCTTCAAGCTTTTTGTGACATCTTTTTCCTGTGCCACATGTGTTATTGTCCACAACCTATGCACCCGTCGCATAGTCGTCAGAGTTCGTCTTCATATAGAGCAGCAAAACGGGTGGTTGTGGTCTACATTTCATTAGTGCAAATAGTCTGGTGATGTTTGATCTAGATTGGAATCCTGCTGACGACGACCAGACCGCAGTGCGTGTACGGAAAGGACAGTTTCACAACTATCGCATCTCCTCGGTTCTATAAATATCCCGGTTGTGATGTCCTTTTAGTTTAGCACAATGGAGGGGAGGATGCTGTAATAGCAGGCGCACCCGAAGATATTGAGCAGTTGTGAGGTGGAGTTAATGGGGAGGGTGGAGGGACGTTTTGGTCTCGTTGAGCTGAATGAGCTTTTTGCGTGTTACTCAGAGACTGCCCCCGACATGCATGACAGATCGGTTATAAAGATGATTTCTCTTTCCTTCACTGCAATCCAAATGAAGGAAGAATTATAGGCTTAACTTGCCTAAGCATTAGCACGAATGTATTCGTACCTGGCAAAATTTTGCGGCAGGTTATACTGAATGTCTATCGGACCCTGGTCATCGAGAAGCTTACCCAACCAATAAACGTTATCAGAAACTAACACCATGTAAGTTGGATGAATCTCGACATTTTAGGGGTTGTCATTGACTGATGGGCGTATACACCCCTCACGAATGAGCAATTGCCGAATGGGTTGACGCCTCCTGCTGGTGCGGATATCCATGTGTGTGGACGCCTTTTTTCACAAGAAACTTAGTTCAGCGTCGTATCTTGTTGCACACAGGCACTGTCGCTGTTTTGTGTCATTCTTGATATATGATGCCTATTTCGTGCATAACGTAAGCTAGCGTAATCCAAGAACACATTTTGTAGAGCTGAGTACGTGGTCCACTTGGATGATGACAAGCACAGGGGCAGCAGGACGTCGAACAGACTCAACAGAGTTCCAAAGCACTTGAAGTTGGATGTTTGCAATCACCGAATTAGCCTTAAGCACTTTCGGGTCCGGCATGCTGAGATATAAAATTGTTACCAGTATCGATTGAGTAGCATCATTGGAAATAGCAATGTACTTTGAAGGAAACAGCAATAGGAGGAGCAAACAAACTAGTCGCCCATTGGGCCCATTCGCTCTGAGCGAATTCTACTGCCACTTATGACTATGATATGTACTTTTATGCAAAGGAATACTTCTTATCAAGTTATAAATTATTGAAACCAATAGTCGGGAACTGTCCGCATTATCGTGATTAAATGGAGTGAAGAGAATCCTGAGAAGAGGTCTCGCGCACGCCACTCCTCCATTAGATTCGAGTGGATTCTAAGATGCTACATCAAGGCTGGAAAATTTAAGGTCTGGCTAATTGTAAGAAAGGACAAATTGAAGTAAATATTGAAGTAATTAAATTCGACTTGCGACACATAAGCCACGTTTGTACAAAGAATCTTTTCTTTAAAGAAAGCTTCGATTTGCGCCAACGCTGCAATAGTGGTTGGTTTAGTCGCCTCTGATCTTCTACTCAAGAACTCCTAAATGGTAAATGAATGTCTCTGTCGTCAAGACTGATTCAAATAACTTCTGTTGTCATTTCGAAAGATTAAGCCCGTGACCTTTTCACGTATACAAAACACATTCGTTGGTGAGGCCGGGTAACTCCACTGCCAGCTGACCCACTCGCAAGCGAATCAGTCAAACGACGACTCATCATGCATTTGAACATCTCGTTTCACAGCCTGCCACTTTTTCCCTTCTGCCAAATAAGTAAAATATACGCGTATATCTATGGGCATAATCACTGAATTTACCGTAATCACTGCGTTGCAAATGTTGCACCACACTGATCGAGGTGTGAACTAGCAGAAATTTTGTGCCGCAACGACATCCTTGCCGCCTTTAGATGTGAAAACGGTTTAGTGGTAAGAATTGATCAGTTGCTCAGATTTTATGGGAAACTCTCAGGGTAAGTTTGAGCCAAATTTTTCTTTTACTTCACTTCTCATGCTCACTTGGTCACAGCAAATGCTTCATTTTATAAAATGTTTTAGCATTCACAAGAATGCGATTTCACCTGTCTAACCACCAGTCGTAATTGACTGCATAATATGTGGATCATACATATGTTCCCACCTTCCCACCTTCACCTATCATGCCTCAAATCACACATTGCCGCTTGTGCATGGCTAAATTTTGGGTACAAATTGGTCACGTGACGTAACATTTTCCCCCTGTACCCACCACTTTTTACACTGGGACACGCTTCTTATTGGTTAAACAACACCATCGTCAACACCTCTTATCATTAGTTCTCCCATTTTTGTTTTGCTGCATCGGACTGACAGCAGCATCTGCCTTAACCGGATCTCGTCGAAACCAAGGCATAGGTGCACTTTACCTTGATTTAAGCAGACATTCACTAAATCAACCTGAACACAGCCTAGCGTGACTGATGCCGTGTGTGCTGGAGCATCAAATACAACAATTCCCAGCCACTCTACGTTTCATTACGAGCCCCTTGTCGAATTTGTAGAGTTATGGAAAATTATAAGCTGCAGTGGTGGTGAGCTCGGGTAGCGCAGTAGACTGGATTTTGCTTTGGCACCTGATAACAATCAGTGACATGGCAGCTGCGGCCACGTTTGTGCACACTTTTAGACACTTGTTGACACTGCTGCAAAAGAGGTAATACATTGTTGTGGGTAAACGGAGCACCCATCGTGGGACTCGAACCCACAATCTCTTTTATAGGCGACAGGCGCCTCATCCATCAAGTGGCGGGGCTAAATCTGCAACCTTTTTAAGTACTTAATTATCTTGCCAAGGATGGATGCCATAGCAACTACGCATTTTTTAGTTCTTTATCCTACTAATCCATTAATTCTATCACCCATGCGGTGCAACAAGCAATTTTCGGCTCACTTTACATCACTCCTCACCACTCTTATAGGCTTTACTATTTCTTCCGTACTGTTTGGATCCTTGCAACATTCATTTCCCATTTGACCTTCTGAGTGCCCTTCACACTTTTCCATGCCCTTCGCTTTCTTCGCATTACTTCACAGTGCTCACATTTTGCGTTCTCTTATCACATCATCTTCGTAGTTAGTTTAAGTCCTTTCTTCTTTCTGCAAATTTCTATCAACCTCCTTTGAAAATTTCGGAAATGCAGCAAGCTGGAGTGATCGCGGCCATTTCAGACAGCATGTTTCAAATTTTCAGCTCTTGTAGGCTAATCTTACTTCTCCGAAGCTTGCTCCTGCTTGAAAATATTGTCAAATCGTGTTGCACCAAGCGTCTGACACCACGAGCCTGCAATCTTTGCCTTGGAGCACCGAGGCCTTATCAGTTAGCTAGCCACTTAGCTCGAAGATAGGTTAAGCACACACACTTAAAAATGTGGTTATTTACTATCTTAAGACAACAACAGGGTTTAGCGGTCCTGAAGTATAGTTTTGACTTGAGGTACGTAAGTTTTCGGATTCAAAATTTAGTTGGGCCCGACACCTGATCTGTACTTGGTAGTTATCCGGTAAACGCATTTTGAAGTTCTTGGATCAATACTTGGTTAGGTTTTTGTTGGTCGCTACTTTATCCAAAGCCCTTTAAAAGCGGTTCCTCCTTTTTTCCTATCATTTGCACAAACAGGACTAAAATTGCTATCCAGGCTTATCGAGTTGATTGTAAAAATGAATTCCTTCGATGTTAATTTACCGATATTATTGCAAAAGAAGATCAATCAAGCTTTGTATTTGAAGCCAAATGTCCTTCCTGATTGGTCTTAGATGATGCTTACGGACAGTTTGCCAGCACACTTTCCAAAATTGGAGTAAACAGTTGGTTATTGCGTCGAAACCAAATGTCTGGAAGTGCCTGTCTTACCAATTGGGGAGGCCGATCCGGTAGGGGTGAAAAAGTCGTGACTGACGCGTCATAATAAGCATTGAGTGAGGTCTGCAGCATCCCCTTTCGGGAGGGCTGGATAAGGTAACCATATCCGAGGCGTGTGCGCGTCAATGTCAATGTCAAGCCGGTCACCGCGCCTCGTCTGCGGCGTTAAAACGCATTTACAGTAATCATTGGACCCCATACTGACGATGAAGAAACTATATGTTGCAGATCCGACTGATGGACTGGCTTCAGAAGCAACCTCGTCGCTTCTATTTTCAATTGAACTAAAAACTACCTCATTCGACACCCCCTTTATCTTAATCGAAGTCTTTTAAGAGGAAACGCCTACATTGCATAAATTTAGATTTTCTAGAGTGAGCGCGTAAATATTGCGTAGCACTGCACCGATGGGAGATAGCAACAAAAAGAATATTGTCTTGTGATGCGTTTCACGAAACAATGCGTCAAAATTTTGACGAACTTGATACGCATTAGACGGAATGCAATTTTTTGCATAGTCAAGGCTTTTACTGCTCTAAAAACGCTGACATCACACATGCGATAGCACGTTTCAATGAATGGGAGGGGGACGGATGTCCCGTCTTTGGGAGTCGTTGAATACCTTTCCTTCTGCAAGCTTTATGTTCCGTAGCAAAAGTAATTAAGCAAACAACATTAAATCTTAACAGACCTTAGTTTCTTGCACAGGCTAATAAAATGTTTCCCTTAGGTTGACGCATCAAATGTTGTAGATCCCAAATCATCACATTGTCTATTCATTGAATTTGTACGGCAGATAACGAAGTCATTATTATGGAAAGTACAGATACGAATCCTATGGCCTAATTCTTCGTCAATAATTTCTTAATTTACCAATGAGCTTTGTTAGACATCCCTAAAACTATCTGACCGCCACCACGGGCTCTCCATTACTCTGTGGAGCAGTGATTTCGGCAGTCCTTAGGGCAAAAATAAAATAGTTTAGCTGAGTCGAGTTGCTTAATCTGGTTGCCCGTCATTCTTTGATCAAATCTTGTTTCACAATTTCAGGCAAATTTTATTCGCTTGGTTAGTAGGCCCCACACTACATGGCCAAATTAGCCGCATTCCTTCGAGCGGTTACCCTTCCAAGCTGTGATAGTCCGATCCCGTAAAAAGCTATGTTAACCATAATTTACAGCAATTAGCATTCCAGAATCCTCCTATTTTTCCGCTTACCAATTCTCAAAATTTGCGAACTAGCTGCCTCTTACATTTGTAGATGCTATCGTAGCACATAATGCATTTCATTCCTACTCACAATGGCAAGCAGAAACGCTGAGAGCAACCCTTTTTGAGTACCTTTAACCGATATGTCAAGCAATGACACCAAGCGCCCTGCATGCATTAAGCAAAGTGTGGTGAAGGATAAGTTTCCACCCAACCCGAATTCGATTGGAAAAATTCTGCTTTAATTTCTTCCCTCATCAGTGAGTTTCAGAGACACCGAGACAACAGGAATAATAGCATAGGCAGACCAGTTTTATTCTTGCATATGTTCCATTAATCTGAGACAGTATGGCTGGAAATATCGTCATACCCATTCCCGTTCCAACTTGTGTGTGTGTGTGCATGCGTGCGCTTTTTGCTGTTAGCTCTGGATAAATAACCTTGGTAGAAAAGGCAATAGAGCATTGTTTGCCATTGAAAAGAATGGTTTAGGGTAAATGCTATTCAGAAGGAAGAGAGTGGATAGCACAATTGTAGTGATTGGAATGTCAGGTAAATCGCGGTGGTCAAAAGTGCTCTTTTTTAACTCATCTCAACAGATTGCTGCAATGCACCACACCGTACCTGCAAATGAGTCCAACTCTGGCTCCCATTTGGCTGTGTGGCCTTTCGCAACACACGTCTCCGCCCTGGCATTGTACTGAGACATCGTTTTTTGAAACTTTGGGGACGGATCTAGTTGAAGCACTGAGGGTTAACGTGATCGCTTGTCAATGGGTAGACCGGTCTTCCAACCTATCCGCCTGTATGTACATTTTTGACGAAGGCCGAGCATTGCTTCACAAAATCCCAAATGTCAGTCATTTGTACAGTTAAATAAGTTATTTTACGTCTTTCTACAGCCTAGCCCAAAGGTCAGTCTTAAGGTGTGGTTATTGTCGTGCCATCTAGATGGGCGATAAGGGCCAGAAAATCAAGTGCACGGCGTATGAAAGTCGTTGTAGCACACCATTGTTTAAGGTCGTGTTGCTCACCCTCTTCTACTTCTTTTATGCAGTACTTCGACCCTGTAAAACTTATGATCAGATCAATTGATGCAGGAATCACATCTGGCTTGACTTTCGTTCTAACTTCTAGCTGTCACGTACCGAACCGTTGGCATTGGAATAAGTTTGCCAATGAAAATAAAGAAGGTGGACACTATCCTCGGCACAAAATTGCGCCACTGGAAAATTCGAGTGAATTGTATCTGAGAAACTAACAATAAGAAAAGTGTAATTAACCAAAGCTCTTTTCAAAGAAATAAATTTAAATGTACGAAAATAGTAGCAAGTTATTGGTAAGCATAAAGGACAAGTCAAAAATGCACTAACGAGAACAATAGGATAAGAGTGGGAGGCGCAAAGTTAAAAACAGTCAAGAATTGCGGCAGGGAAAATGTGATTAACTGCACATCGTCAACAGTGCTGCCACCACTTTTACGGCCTGAGGGCGCTGAGGAAAAAGGGGATGGAAGACGACGCTGGCAGGACGCTAGCAAAGCTGCGAATAGGAGTCGGCGGAAAAGATTGTAGACTGGGCATATACTAAAGATTGCGTGTAGTGCAGCTCGGAGAACATTAACAATGCCCTTCTGATGGCCTTCATGATTGGCCGTATTTGTTCACAGTCCTTTTGATCTCTGTATACATGCTCTTTAATTTTATCTACTCGAGTTTCGTAAGGATCTAGTAGACTGACGTATGCAGTAGGCAAGAAATTTATGATGTGATAAGAAGGGGATGGGTTAAGCTGGAGGAAGGGCACAAAGCTGGTCGAGGTGGTCGAGTGGTTAAGGCGATGGGCCGCTAATTCACTAGGGTCTCCAAGCATGAGTTTGAATCACATCTACGTCATGAAAACCTTCCTTTTGACCTTTACGCTGGGTCACGCACGAAATTCGCTTTTCTTTACTTTTAATGCCTTCCCTAGAATATTGCTGGCCCCTTATGCGCGTGTAGAGGCGTGTGCAGAAGGGTTGGATGACAAAACAGTAACAATGGTACCCGCTGTGGCCTATGGAAAAACCAAAGACACTTCAATCTCTAAACCAACGCTCTCATAACTAAGCTGCCACAGCTCTACTAGATTTGTAATCGACTGCATTGTGATCCCAAATAGCCGTCATAATTAGTGCTAATGCACTCATCACGTTGCGGTGTTCACAAGACCCACCGCACTGTTCAGATGAGTACCCAAGTCCATCAACTTAGCTGCCCAAGCATGTGAATCATTCCAAAAGGGCCATGTATTCTGCCAAAGGAATTAACGAATCCCAAAGCTAGATATTACTGACTAAGAATGCGACTTTCAAAAGACGTTCCAGACGCTACACGGCATCAGTTGCTGAGTTCTAGTTCCGAAGGGCGGGTAATATTGAGCGCCTGTTTGCAAGAGCAACGGTGAAGACACCAATTCTATATAAAGGTGCATTTACTCCGCAGCGTTTCATATCACCTGGTCGACCGACTAAAGTTGTTTACATTTGGCGTGTTTGATCATATCATGGGGATGTGAGCAAGTGAAAACAAACAAATTACACAAACAAATAAATTTAATCGCCAAAATGCAAAATAAAGCGGCGAAACACAATGGCAGATATATACAGATAGGTCGCAAACACAGAGATGCACCAAAACTCATCTATGACTTAAACGCCTTCCAATTATGTGCTGCAAAACACAAATTTCTAGTGCTTTGCCACATTCATCTACGAACTCTGCACGGATTCGCAAGAAAGTGCATGAACACAAAAACAATGCAAGGTCGCATGCGATTGGTACTCGGCTTTAAAAGCACACTCGCCCTTAATCTTGAAGAAATCCAGACAAGCTGAGCAATACGCCAGTAAGCTAGTTAAACCCGTTCTCGAGAAATGACCTTAAGAAGCAGTACTAGCACTGTTTAGGTAAACAGTGAAGCAAATGACGGCATCGGCCTACTTTAGGCACCGTAGGCAGCGGGCTCAGCCGGAATTTGAACCCAGGACCTCTTGCGCCCAAAGTGAGAATCATACCCAAAGATCACTGGGCCACGCAAACGATGCAGAAATACTTTGATTTTATTAGAGGTTCTGTCTTGGTATCCTAATGGATATGGCGTCGATTTTCGGAGCCGAAGATTGTGGGTTCCAGTTCCACCCAGGATGGGCAGCTCATCCCGCCGTAGTTACCTAGAGTCGTTAAAAGGGGGACATTTATGGGTTGATTATCCCTCGACCTTGTGGTGAGTGATAATACTCAGCATCCATAATCGAAACAGTAGTACGCGGAGTATGGTGGCGCATTTAAGCCTTCGTCCTTAAAACACCGAAAACAAACAAATGCGCATGTCATTCGTGTTCACTAATTGATACATGCTTATACAATTGGTCTCAGGTGAAATTTGAATCCCACCACTAGACGCCAGCATCGATAAGCTAGCAAATGCCACAAGAGAAAGCCTATCCTTGTCAGCGCGGCTGCATGAGACCTCGAGTTGTCACAGTGATGGGTGCAGAGATTGTGCATAACAAGTACAAAGCATACCAACCTTTGTTAGCGGTCACCAACGAGGCGATCACGGCTAAAGTGGTGCATCCATGCAAGCAAGGCGTCTCCTCGACGGCACAGAACTAACAGTGGCAACAGAAACCAACAAGTATTCGGACGGAAGCAACATTTTTGCAAATACGGTCAGTCTGCAAGCGTAGGATCGACAGCGACTTTCGTTTGAAAACGGTACAATCATTCAGACCGTTTGTATTTACAAAATCGGCAAGGAAACGCTAGGGATAATAGACAAGCAGAAACGGAATATTTGAATTAGCTGGGAAATAATGCGAGGTGTGAGCGCAGTGTGTGAACATTTCCATGAAAGGTGAACAAAACGACGTAAGTGAATAGGTGAGAAGGGCACAATGAACGTTAAACAAGGAATAGATATTGTGGGAGTAAAAAAAGAAGGAAGGGTGTAATTTATGGGAAAAATAATGAGTTATGTGGGAATGAGGAAGAGTAATGCCAAGTGGGTCAAAAGTTAAGTGCCACCACCGAACCGATGCGATGCAACACGTGCTCCAACGAGCTCAAATTACATACGATGTCGGTCCCGTCACTCGCCCGTGGACCAACAAATTCACCGACAATCTTGCCGCATCCACCGATCCATCCAACCACATCCAGGTAGTTGTTGCACAATACCTTTCCTCATGCTATACGTCAAAACCTAGTCAAGGCATAAAACTGACCACTGGTGCCGTAACTTGGAGATAACAGGGAGACAGTATTAATGTGATCTGATTAAATGTTATGACACCTCCAATCTCACGTTAAAGAGGATGTTCATCGTCAAAAATTATCTGTGCCCTAATTAGCGTTACCCCGGTATCTGAGTTTGTCGGTAATTACTAACTTTACTGTTCACGAACTACCATCCACCAGCTTATTCTGAGTTGTAGGTTACATACTCGTTTTCCAAGTGATCAAGTACACTACATCAAGCATACTTCTTTGCCTGATTCCATAGCGAGCGCCATACGTTTGTAGGGGGAAGGGTATTTGTGAAAGAAAGCTAATTTATCTAACAACCCATGAAAAAGTTGCTAGTTAAAAACTAAGTCAAGGACATGAAACGTAGCTAATAGAGTAAAATCCAAGTTACTGGCTCGTATCCAATATTCAAAAGTAGCGTCTGCCGCTAAACACTGGCCAAATTTTGTTGGAAACAAGTCGCCGTTGTGATAAATATACCTCTGGCTGTGTCACCTCTCTTAAGCTCTTATGCAGGCTGGAAAATTGATCTTGTCGGCTTCAGCGAATGTTGAGGATGAAAAACGGAATCAACATCAAAACAAACTAAGCAGGAACTCGCAGAGTCCCTTCCCTCTTGCAATATTCATTGCGTAGGCCAACGAACCACCTTCATTCCCAAACACGCTCCTTGGCCATAATAAGCCCTAGATGGAGTGAAGTTGTCTGTTTAATCAAACATCTTAAAAGTGCCCGACGTTAAAGACTGGTACAGATAGTTCGGGTGCATTTGTAAAAGGCCGAATCCGTTACACTGTGTTCAATTTAGCATGGACTTAGAAAAAACTTCGCAATCCCAATCTGGCTCTTAGTGCTAGGAAATGTCAAACTAAGTCTGTTATAACTTGGTGCATTCATCAACTCCTCCCATATAAAGCCTTGATTGAATTAATTAAAGTTGAACAGCAATGGTATTGAAAGTAGGCAGGGTCCGACCCACCTCTGACGACCAGTAAGCATGAATAGATGTGCCTAGGAAGCATTTTTAGCGCAAATTGGAGAAAGAATAAGGGTGGAAGAGGAAGGCGGCCACGACTCAATGATGTAGTGCTCATGGAACTTAAAGCTAGGAATTGACGAGTATGGGCTCAGCCGGGATTTGAACCCGGGACCTCGCGCACCCGAAGCGCGAATCATACCCGTAGACCACTGAGCCGCATCTCCCGGCTAGCTCTTTTTTTATACCCTGAGCACTTTTACACAACTTTTTGTGTTTATTTGAGGTTGCGTTAATGTTGCGTGTCTGCTCTTCCAATCGACAACTCCGCAGAGCCGCCACCAAGCACTCCACTTATCTCCGCTTCATTCCATTCCACTTTGCTTAACTTTTTTCGAGCGATTGGGCATCAAACAAGAAAACGAACGGGCGACCGATGGAGGATACGGTTGACAATTGTTGTTTCCCGGTGATCTGAGATTCGATCTAAAGTTAACATTGCTCATTCTACTAATTTACATGAAAATAAGCTACTGAATCAGCAACTGGATAGTGGGTAAAGTCCTTCGCCCATTTCGCAGATGAGTTACAATCAAAGAATGAGTCAAGTGTCCCCAACGTCCGGAAACAACGTCATTGCAGTCATCGGTTGTAAAGTATCGCCTAAATATGCTTGAAATGAAGCCCTAAATGGTGCAGTCATGAAATGAAGGTGCCAAAGAGAATGCGACGGAAGAAGTTTGCATAATCCCATTAACATACCCATGTTGGCATGCTAGGACAAAATTCTTCAACATCTTTCTACATATCGAGAGAAGCCGTACATATGAGAGATGAAGACGCCACTCAGCATACAATCCATGAAAAGAGTGCTTGAGCTGTTCGTTTGCATAAAATGTTTGCCTATCGGACAATGTGTTGCATATCGCGATTGACATAGTGCAAGTTGTTCTGTTGAGACTACACATGCAGCCATTGTAGGTGTCCAGCGGCACATCCTCTAATCATGCTAGAACGTTGTCTTACCTTTAGCCAACATAGTCTACTTCTCTGATGGTCCGGGGTTCCGACTAAAATGACATGAAAAGGGAGTGAGCTACAAGTATGCCAATCGCTCCAATAGCATTAAGTGATTGCTGATGTGGCAAAATTATGGGGATCAATGAGCAGCTTTAATTATTTGAGCCTTATTTCGAACCTGCATACCTGCAGTAGAAAATCCAATGAAGTTGTGCAGAGCAAAGGCTTTTTTAAAAGATTTCTTCTCACAAGGTGGGAACGTGAGCACCTTCGAAGGAGAGGCTGCCAGTAGGTCTTCAGTCCTTACTCAAATCTGGTTTATTGCGCACCGTGATGATTTTCAACATTATTGGCACGTAATGGCACTCTTTTGAATTCACCAACGTTCCGTTTCTGTCACTGATGATCTTCCCTGGAAGGCGACATTGTCTAAAACTTGAATTCTCAAATGTCCTTAAAGTCCACAAATTGATGATCGTCTTCTTAGAGTTTGAGTTCTACTAAGGCCATAGGTTCTTCTCCATTGCTTTAAATGCGGTGCTTTATTGTTGCCCTTCGCTATTAACGTGTTAAATTGCTCTTTCATTGTTGCACGGAGAAACTTGCATCTCTCACTGGCTGCCTCCGATCCGCGAGGGGTGTGAACGACCACTGCTCATTGCTGTGCAATATAAAGACAAACTACTCTGCAAGTGATTTAGTACTCGAAAGTGAGGCACCACCTCATGCCACTTCTATTACCACGCGGATTAGTTGCGATATACTTTCATAAGCATTGCATCTTATCTGCAACCCTTAACATTGCGTTTATAAGAAGGGTGAAGCAAAGGTGAGAGAATGCTATCAAGGCAAACTACTACAGCCGTGGCAAGAAATATAGCTGATTAAGGGGGGTTAACAAGTAAGGGTCACAAGTCTCATCAATGCGTTGCATTGGATATTAACCTATCTAGCGATGTTTTAATCCAGAACCACACTGCGGGGTGGGATGCACTAAAATGAACTTTGACTTAAAAACGAGCCACGCAACTCAAAAAATAGGCTTACACCAATGTCAAGTTTTTTTCTGATGAGTAGTGTGACTAGGAGTATTGACTTAAATTTGTTTATAGATCTGCATTGGATCCGGTTAGATGTCAAGGCCGTTGTGTGCTTCTCTGTGAGCACTATTACGAACAACACAGGACTTTTCCTTATTCTATCCGAAACAATCCATTGAAGTGAGTGCACTGTCTACACCACATTCACTAATTGATTGGCTTAGAAACCAAAGAAGCATCAGTGCTTCTAACTCAGTATCGCAGCGCACTCCATAAAGGAAACCATTCAGCCCACGGCCTTCTAATTCACCTCTCCTATTTGTCTAATTTGGTCCCAATTTTGAGAGCACGATTAGAGTGCAGTTAACGCACAACAATTTAGAGAAAGTGGTCATGATCAGTTCGTGCTCTTACTTTTCACTGCCAGCAAGTGCACTCATTAAGAGTGTTATGCTTAATGTACCTGCATCAGTTGTGTGTCTTCAGAAAATATGCTTGACATTTATACCCTTCGCGCGTAGCACCTAAGTTCAATGACAAAATATTTTTTAAGAAGAACAATCGAAGTCGCAGCTAAGTTACGCAATTCCGGACCAAGCTTGCGTCGTTTGAGGCAGTGTAAAGTTAATGTTCTTCCTCCAACAAATAGTTCATTTGCATTTAAATACGGTAAAATAAAAAAGCTGTTTATAATTCTGGCAACCTCGGTCATGCCTTGCATATGCACGAGGAAAGATTAAGCAGCCTTTTACATCACGGCTCTAAATCCTCACGCATATAGGTGTGTTTTACTCAAAGGAATCACTTGTGTTAAAGAATTTGCCAGAACTCGCCAACATTCGCAAAACTTTTGACCAGTAAAATTGATTCGTGTGCCTAGTGATTCTTGCCTAGTTAAAGCACCAAAAAGTAGTGCGCAAGCTTGCTTCAGAATAGCTTTCATCGACAGATTCGGTTTGCGAAGTTCGGGAAAAATTACAAAATTTGACGTGACATTTTTACTTAGCGGACACAAAGGGTTGGTGACTCACCTGTAAAATAAACTCTACACACAGGATGCAATTCTTTCATATGTATGTGATTAGGTTTTGAGGCGGTGTGGCTGGCTAAACGATCAGTGGGGTTCGAAGTGACCCCCAACGCGTAATTTCTCCCAGCGAAAGAAGGCGTCGATTGTATTTCAGTTTATCCTATATTATCAGCATGACAAGCCTGGTCCTAAATTATTCTTACGCCCAGCATTGCTTTCGCTTTCCATCTATCGCAAAGCCACGCATCCGCTACACTCATGACGCATTCACCCATTCAATCATTGCTTCCCATACTGTCACGATTACCTCAAGAAAAACATTAGCCCCTCTTAAATGCATTCTACAATGCATCAAATAATCGACCTCGCATTCACGGAATGTGATCATCTTCGCTGCCTCGTTTGACCACATCTTTGCAGATGCATCCTAGTAATTGCCTAAAATTGTGAAACAAGATTTGATCAAAGAATGACGGGCAACCAGATTAAGCAACTCGACTCAGCTAAACTACTTTATTTTTGCCCTAAGGACTGCCGAAATCACTGCTCCACAGAGTAATGGAGAGCCCGTGGTGGCGGTCAGATAGTTTTAGGGATGTCTAACAAAGCTCATTGGTAAATTAAGAAATTATTGACGAAGAATTAGGCCATAGGATTCGTATCTGTACTTTCCATAATAATGACTTCGTTATCTGCCGTACAAATTCAATGAATAGACAATGTGATGATTTGGGATCTACAACATTTGATGCGTCAACCTAAGGGAAACATTTTATTAGCCTGTGCAAGAAACTAAGGTCTGTTAAGATTTAATGTTGTTTGCTTAATTACTTTTGCTACGGAACATAAAGCTTGCAGAAGGAAAGGTATTCAACGACTCCCAAAGACGGGACATCCGTCCCCCTCCCATTCATTGAAACGTGCTATCGCATGTGTGATGTCAGCGTTTTTAGAGCAGTAAAAGCCTTGACTATGCAAAAAATTGCATTCCGTCTAATGCGTATCAAGTTCGTCAAAATTTTGACGCATTGTTTCGTGAAACGCATCACAAGACAATATTCTTTTTGTTGCTATCTCCCATCGGTGCAGTGCTACGCAATATTTACGCGCTCACTCTAGAAAATCTAAATTTATGCAATGTAGGCGTTTCCTCTTAAAAGACTTCGATTAAGATAAAGGGGGTGTCGAATGAGGTAGTTTTTAGTTCAATTGAAAATAGAAGCGACGAGGTTGCTTCTGAAGCCAGTCCATCAGTCGGATCTGCAACATATAGTTTCTTCATCGTCAGTATGGGGTCCAATGATTACTGTAAATGCGTTTTAACGCCGCAGACGAGGCGCGGTGACCGGCTTGACATTGACATTGACGCGCACACGCCTCGGATATGGTTACCTTATCCAGCCCTCCCGAAAGGGGATGCTGCAGACCTCACTCAATGCTTATTATGACGCGTCAGTCACGACTTTTTCACCCCTACCGGATCGGCCTCCCCAATTGGTAAGACAGGCACTTCCAGACATTTGGTTTCGACGCAATAACCAACTGTTTACTCCAATTTTGGAAAGTGTGCTGGCAAACTGTCCGTAAGCATCATCTAAGACCAATCAGGAAGGACATTTGGCTTCAAATACAAAGCTTGATTGATCTTCTTTTGCAATAATATCGGTAAATTAACATCGAAGGAATTCATTTTTACAATCAACTCGATAAGCCTGGATAGCAATTTTAGTCCTGTTTGTGCAAATGATAGGAAAAAAGGAGGAACCGCTTTTAAAGGGCTTTGGATAAAGTAGCGACCAACAAAAACCTAACCAAGTATTGATCCAAGAACTTCAAAATGCGTTTACCGGATAACTACCAAGTACAGATCAGGTGTCGGGCCCAACTAAATTTTGAATCCGAAAACTTACGTACCTCAAGTCAAAACTATACTTCAGGACCGCTAAACCCTGTTGTTGTCTTAAGATAGTAAATAACCACATTTTTAAGTGTGTGTGCTTAACCTATCTTCGAGCTAAGTGGCTAGCTAACTGATAAGGCCTCGGTGCTCCAAGGCAAAGATTGCAGGCTCGTGGTGTCAGACGCTTGGTGCAACACGATTTGACAATATTTTCAAGCAGGAGCAAGCTTCGGAGAAGTAAGATTAGCCTACAAGAGCTGAAAATTTGAAACATGCTGTCTGAAATGGCCGCGATCACTCCAGCTTGCTGCATTTCCGAAATTTTCAAAGGAGGTTGATAGAAATTTGCAGAAAGAAGAAAGGACTTAAACTAACTACGAAGATGATGTGATAAGAGAACGCAAAATGTGAGCACTGTGAAGTAATGCGAAGAAAGCGAAGGGCATGGAAAAGTGTGAAGGGCACTCAGAAGGTCAAATGGGAAATGAATGTTGCAAGGATCCAAACAGTACGGAAGAAATAGTAAAGCCTATAAGAGTGGTGAGGAGTGATGTAAAGTGAGCCGAAAATTGCTTGTTGCACCGCATGGGTGATAGAATTAATGGATTAGTAGGATAAAGAACTAAAAAATGCGTAGTTGCTATGGCATCCATCCTTGGCAAGATAATTAAGTACTTAAAAAGGTTGCAGATTTAGCCCCGCCACTTGATGGATGAGGCGCCTGTCGCCTATAAAAGAGATTGTGGGTTCGAGTCCCACGATGGGTGCTCCGTTTACCCACAACAATGTATTACCTCTTTTGCAGCAGTGTCAACAAGTGTCTAAAAGTGTGCACAAACGTGGCCGCAGCTGCCATGTCACTGATTGTTATCAGGTGCCAAAGCAAAATCCAGTCTACTGCGCTACCCGAGCTCACCACCACTGCAGCTTATAATTTTCCATAACTCTACAAATTCGACAAGGGGCTCGTAATGAAACGTAGAGTGGCTGGGAATTGTTGTATTTGATGCTCCAGCACATACGGCATCAGTCACGCTAGGCTGTGTTCAGGTTGATTTAGTGAATGTCTGCTTAAATCAAGGTAAAGTGCACCTATGCCTTGGTTTCGACGAGATCCGGTTAAGGCAGATGCTGCTGTCAGTCCGATGCAGCAAAACAAAAATGGGAGAACTAATGATAAGAGGTGTTGACGATGGTGTTGTTTAACCAATAAGAAGCGTGTCCCAGTGTAAAAAGTGGTGGGTACAGGGGGAAAATGTTACGTCACGTGACCAATTTGTACCCAAAATTTAGCCATGCACAAGCGGCAATGTGTGATTTGAGGCATGATAGGTGAAGGTGGGAAGGTGGGAACATATGTATGATCCACATATTATGCAGTCAATTACGACTGGTGGTTAGACAGGTGAAATCGCATTCTTGTGAATGCTAAAACATTTTATAAAATGAAGCATTTGCTGTGACCAAGTGAGCATGAGAAGTGAAGTAAAAGAAAAATTTGGCTCAAACTTACCCTGAGAGTTTCCCATAAAATCTGAGCAACTGATCAATTCTTACCACTAAACCGTTTTCACATCTAAAGGCGGCAAGGATGTCGTTGCGGCACAAAATTTCTGCTAGTTCACACCTCGATCAGTGTGGTGCAACATTTGCAACGCAGTGATTACGGTAAATTCAGTGATTATGCCCATAGATATACGCGTATATTTTACTTATTTGGCAGAAGGGAAAAAGTGGCAGGCTGTGAAACGAGATGTTCAAATGCATGATGAGTCGTCGTTTGACTGATTCGCTTGCGAGTGGGTCAGCTGGCAGTGGAGTTACCCGGCCTCACCAACGAATGTGTTTTGTATACGTGAAAAGGTCACGGGCTTAATCTTTCGAAATGACAACAGAAGTTATTTGAATCAGTCTTGACGACAGAGACATTCATTTACCATTTAGGAGTTCTTGAGTAGAAGATCAGAGGCGACTAAACCAACCACTATTGCAGCGTTGGCGCAAATCGAAGCTTTCTTTAAAGAAAAGATTCTTTGTACAAACGTGGCTTATGTGTCGCAAGTCGAATTTAATTACTTCAATATTTACTTCAATTTGTCCTTTCTTACAATTAGCCAGACCTTAAAT
>JADWOT020000001.1:27914639-27943685 GCA_036345935.2 Taenia hydatigena | reverse complement strand
GCGAGAATGGCCACTCTATGACCAACAACAACTTCAGTCAGCTAATTGAGGTTGCAATCAGAAAGCGTTAGGATTTCCTTCTGATCTTGATTTCTGATGTACTCAACAGATGGACTAAACTTGAACATCCACGTTGGATCCCTCCACATGTTGCAACAGTTTGGTTTAACAGAGTCTCGCTGCTTACAGTGTTTGCTCGAATTGACATGGCAACTAACGAATCGAATGGGAAGCTGAGCAGAGGTGATATCTGGTTCGTCGATGAATTGGAAGAAGTACAAGCTAAATAGTCGAGATGGCTATTACGGCCTAAAGTAGAGTGCGCAACTTAACGCGATGCAGGAGGAAGAATGCAGTTGAAGGCATATGAGGGCTGATGATGAGTTCCAGATGTGAGAGGTGCAAGTTTGGGGTGTATGATTGTGCACCGCCTTACATGAAGAACTTGTTTAGCTGTCGGGCACACCCTCCCACCCGTTTCCATCTCATACTGTCTGTCCGAGAAGAGTGGGGAGGTTCCCAAGGCGATCGATATGGACTGAGTCAGTTCCGCGTATGTGTGAAAAATGGGGAGGTAGTTCCTTGCAGATTCAATTTAATCGTAATGCTATCGAAAGCTGAAGGCGCCATAGGCTTTGGAGACTGTAAGAATGCATTGAAGAATGCGGAATAATTCTTATGTTGGTCCATTGGGAAATTGGAGGTTTTAAATGCCGTAACCGATTAATTCCACGAAGGGAAACATTAGGCTAGCATGCACTTTTCCCTTACCAATATTTTCACACTTGATTTGCCTGGTGCATTCATGTCCAAGTCTATGATGCACTGACGTACTGCATGGGTAATGCAGTATGCTAAGGACATGTCGATTACAGAAAGTAATCCAGTGTCCAATCCGTGGAAGAAAAGGGTGCAAATATTCTGATAAAACAGCATACACGATTCGGCGTTGTGTGAGATTTTGAGGAATGAAAGTCGGCGCTTGTAGAAAACTGTCTTGCATGCTTTAGAACTTGCTACCTTTAGGCAAATTGTTGCGAATCGCTTCCATCGAGCCGTACTTAGGTCTTAGAAAATACACGCGAGCCGATTGCGAGACAAGTGCATTCATGAAATGTCACTATTTGGTGTGACCTTTGGTCCAAAAGGCATGATCGGAGCATTTTTCATCGAAACTGTGGGTGGTCAGGCGATGACTCTTAATGCTGCAATTGCCACAAACTAACCCAGTTCTCATGTCTGAACTGTGTGCCGTAGATGTGGACGACGTGTGGTTCCAGCAAGGGGGTGTTCAGAATTAGTCTCTCAAATCACAGGATTTTGCGACGTTAATATGCCTTTCAAAATCGTTTGGGATCTATGGTTAATACAGGCAAGCTAAAAATCATACGTGCCTTGAGGAAGGGAATGGCGCGCTGCATTGTCGAAATTTAATTACACATGTGCAAAATGGTCACAGGCATTTCACCTTATATACCATATTAAGCATAACCTCATGCTGCATGCTACGTTAATTCACGAAATAGTTACAGTTCTTATTAATAACTAGCTTCGTGTATGAGCCCCGGGAAAAAATTTAAATACGATGAGGAACTGGCTGCATTTAAAGCCCTTTTTGAATGCGTACCATACTGTCAGTGACATTTACATGATCGTAAGCCTTCTTTGACACTTCTACTAAGGTCACTTGGGACCTTGTGGACTGCACCCAATCAAGTTATGTTTGGCGTTTGGTAGCAGGATTTGTTGTACGGGTCTATATCGTCGCTGTAAAAATATGCAAAGATGGGGAATACTGTTCGAGCTTAACGGAGTTGACATTGAAACCAGACAAGCGTTGAAAATTGCTAGGGTACAGTTGAGTAAGACCATATCGAACTTTAGGCCCTTAAGATACTTTGTAATCACACTAGTTAGTGCACACCTTTTAAGAGTGCACAAGCCTGTCAATGCAATCCACGCGACGCACAGGAAGCCTTCCACTCCTGCAGAGGAAGCGAATAGGAGAGGAGAACGAAATCAGACCATCTCTTTGACTTAACACACGGGGAATCTCTACATCACTGTTCAAATGTGCACTTTTATATCTTGCATCCTTCTCTCGTTCCATGGGGCAGAAACTAGAAGCAGAAGACAGAAATGCGCAGTTGACTTCCCTTTCACCAATGCAGAATGGGGCCTATTAACTTGAGTTCACCGCATCAGATGCAAATGCTGACGAATTGTTGCACACGAAAGTCCTCCGAACATTTAGTAGCAGACGGAACAGTGCGGAGGGGACACGCATTCCTAAGGGAAAAAACACAAACTTGGTGGATCATTATAATTAAAATAGATTGGAAGCTCTCATTTAAGACCACAATGTGACTTCATGAAGCCGCCTCATGCTCCACGCGCCATGAAGATATTCTGTTTCAAACCGAAGCTTTCCATGAGACCCATGCTGGAAAGCAATATTTTAATTTCATAGCTATTTGAAAAATTAACAGTCATATGTGCATAAAAGGGTTATTAAGTTAGACGGATCTAATTCTTCCGAACAGCTGTTATCTGGGCATTAGAAGCGCACAGCTTTCGTCCTGTGAGGAAAGAAGGGCGCGCTGACAGCCGAGTAAATCCCGCCCACTCATCTTCCTTGCCCATGCAAACTCTCCCACCCACATCCCTCCCTTTATGCGTCTGTTTTTACGTATTTCTTGCACAAATTTTCACGCTTATTTGTTCATTTCTCGCTTTCTTTCTTCTTCGCTTTCCTTCTCCTACTCACATCCTTCGAGTAGCAGTGGTGGACTTACCTGTACATTTGCCATCCCTCTCCCTCCCACCTACCCATGCACTCATCCGCATCCACCTGCTAAGCACACTCATTAGTCACATCACCTCCTGCCACCTCTTCCGCCCCATCACCACCATCGCCACTGCTTATAAGCTGTTAGCAGAAGCCCTTCTCTCCTTCACTCAATCGCAATATCATTCAGCATTAATCTCGTCCTTCCCTCTTGCTTCTTCTGCTATTGTGAGTGGCTAAACATTCAAAGCAATAATCCGTTCAAATGGCTGTTTCTTCTTATGGTGTTGTTTCACCCCACAATTTTCACATTTCATCGAACCGCCACACATATGTGTCACATATATATGTTACATATTTGCCGTCTTTACTCTAAAACCGCACCATCATTACCATTATTCCTTTTATTGTAAATAAATGCATACGTCGGTGCGCTCTCTTCTACAGTTTATCCAAAATCTCTTTTGGCATAACTGCACCATTAACGCCACCGCTTACCAAGCCTCAGATCCCGCATTTTTGTTATTCAACTTTCAACAAAATAAAAATGGATTGGCAGATCTTCAAAAGATGCTGCAGTCAGATGCTCGCAACTAACTTGACTACAGTATGATTAGTGTTAGCAATTCAATCAACGCAGGCTTTTCATTGCGTTCTCCACCCGCAATGAGCTTTGCCGTTGTTTGTCTCTTTCTCAGTATTGCTTACGGTCACTTTGGCGGCCATATTTCAGATAGTGTCGTCTCAGCATAGCGCGTGATCCACAGTCCAATCCGACCTCCTCCTCCTCTTCTTTTGTCACTCCTGCATTATGGTGCACATTCAAACTCAACCCAGCCATGCTGGCGCATGCCTTGCAGTGATACCCTTCCCATTTACGAGGCCCTCCCACAGTTCTCCACCCAGCACACACCTTGCCTTCATAGAAATAATACCAATAGGAAAGGTAATGTACGGAACGTGCAGACACGAACAGAACAGTTCCCGTAAGCTTAAGCCTTTCTTCATCTTGCAATCGCATGTGCACAAACTTCTACGGTATTTTTACAAAAAAGGCTCATATTCCTTTCAATGTGACCTTACGCGATCCGTCGAGTCCATGTCAACTATGCACTTTTTTGGGTTGAGCAAATGCAACCACTATCCACCCGATTCGACGAAGACAAATGGCAATGATATAACCACTCTTAAATGATATCACTGCGCCTTTACAAAACGCGGAGAGTGCTCATGCTAAGGCACAGTTGTGCATGGCTAAGTTGTCAAGGCTATGCCATACTCCAGCAATGGGATGTGCATTTATGCTAGAGAAAAAGGCTGTCACACCGACAATGCTGCGCCTAAGAGAACATTATCATATTGCATTAAGAATCTGTGCATACGTCTTCTTTCGAATTAGCGCCTTAAATTTGTTATGGAACTGGTTATAGCATTATACTCTGACATTAGGTTGGACCGAAGTTACTAATTCCAAAGTTCCACTCCTCGCCTACACAAATTGCCTCCAAATTTCATTAAAAGTCGAATTTGAAGTCATGAGGCTATCTAATTTAGTGATGCCCGTGGGAGGAACAATGTATACGGCACCAACTACTGAGCAGACATTGAAGAGCGAATGGGTGGACTCGAAAGCAGGGGTCTGCTACCAAAAGGCGTCTATGGAGGTCAGCTCGATGGCATCAATCCAACCTCTGCTTTTGACTCCAAAATGCACCAGCGCTTCAAATATTAAGTGGGTGTGCGCTGAAGAGCCAGTTCGCGGATGCAGCATGGCCGATGCCTTCAAAGTGATAGGACAGTGTGCTCATAGTAGTGCCTACACTTCTCACTCATTCCAACTCAACTTATGGCATTTGACTTTGAAATAGCAAAACAAAAGAGGTATTGCGTGACATGACTTAAGAAAATGCCTCTTGTAAGACGAGAAGAGGAATGTCCCATTTAACCCAAGTTCCGACATCGCAAGAGGCGACAAGTCGGACGAAAGTGCAGTGCCATCAACAAAGGCGAGGTTGTGGAATTGAAGACATAGGACCTAACACCCCACATCAACTTTGTTGTGACATGATCGACAGCCCTACACTCCCTAGCCATTATTGCCACCATTATTAAGCAACGGTGGCTGTCTGGCGATGATGCTAAATAGCCTCCCATAACCAAGAATTGCGGGCGGTGACAGTAAAGGCAGTTTACTCATGTCTCCATGGCTATCATAAAACGCTTCCTGTGGAAATCGCTATCATCATACTTTGGGCTCGTAACGCCCTTGTCATCATGTAGGGTCAAGCGATTGACTGACTGTCATCCTCCCTGCTTTCAACGCATCAAGCCTTACCCACCTCATCCCTTCCACACCTCCTCATTCGAGTGCCGAGTGACCTCGCATGAGACACCCAAATAACAGTTTGAAACTCACAGACTTCACATCATCAATTCAACGCTTATCACTGGCGCCACGTAAATGACACTAATGCGCATTTCACTTTGCGTCTCGTGTATTAGAGATTAATTGAATAGAGTAGAGCTGGCGACTTTTGCCGTGATGTGCATTAACCATTGCAGGACTCAGCTCACTTGCTGCTTTTCATCGTTGTCTGCTGTTCTCAACGTATAGAGTGCAGTGGCTTCGTAAGATAAGCAATGAAGGGATTCACGTATTTTGTCCGTGTAGGTCATTGTACTGGGACCCAGTGTGTGCGGGCATTTCCACTATTGCGTTAAGTGTTGAATTAATTCAATAACCTTAGTTGTGAGGTTTGTTGATGACAGATGAGCTTGCTACAAACGTGCTTCATTTTAGCCCAAATAGGCATTTATTGCTGTTTGCTTATTTTTTAAGCCGTACTTGTGCTAGCCTCCGTGTTTGTGCAAAATGGTATGGCGTTTGTTTTCATATTGCTTATTCGTACCCACCGTGCAATGTGTTGATTTTGCGATGAAATAATGATGCTTGAGAAATGGTATACAGTCGACATTTGGCCATTTCTTTTCGACAGAGTTATAATGCTTCTTATCTGGTTATGTTGAGATCTTCTAGACGTGCCGCTAGAAAAAGGCATCGTGGACTGTGCTTTATGCTTGCATTTCAGTCGCCCATTATGGCACGAAATACTGAAGAGACTAGCATTGTGGGCCATGCTTCAAAATTTGGAACCCTTGATATCAGGCCACCATCGTATTTTAAGGTGTATAAAAGTGGTATTTCGCCTATTGCTATAGATCCTATGTCTGGAAGGATAATAATCCCTAACAAAATTTGTTATTTGCGAAAATTTTATACAAGGAAATTGTTCCCTATAGGACAGCACAATTAAATGCTCGTGAAATTTTGAGATACGAAGCGTCGATTTCGATTCAACTATCTATTTCTGCTTCCCTTAGGTGTGAACAGCTGCTCCATATTTTCCTTAATCCAATTATCCCACAATTTCTCCAAGCTAACTCGTACGAGAGAGCAGAATTATACGTTTATGCACAATCGCATGATCGGTGTGAAAGTAGTTGCAAATTGTGGCTGGCAAAGGAAGTTTGAAAGACACTGAAGTGCGTCACTGCTGCATGGACTCCTCCACTGTGTTGTGAATTCGCAAATTCGAAAATTTCACCATCGAAGCAGATGTTTTTGTCATTCAGCAAAAGCGCTAAATTGAGCAAGCGGCTGCTGAGTGGTCGTTACTTCTGGCTCTGTAGGTGTCAGTGATTAAAGATTGGATGGATAACATGTCTCATGCACAGGAGTTTTAGCTATGTTCATGTCCAACTCGCTAGTTGGATTTGTAAGGCAGAGAAAGGCGCAAGGACAGGGCGTCATTCATGGCTTTGAGCTAATCTACGCAGCGGTTACCACTATTATCGATCTGCACCGCGGTATCTTCAGTGCTTGAAACTCTTAAAAGAAGTTTTCCAAACTAAAATGCAACTGTAATTTGACAGAGCGATTTCTCATACCCTCTTCTTAGATCTCTTAAAGTCTAGAAGGCCTTGAACATTGAAACCTATCTTTGGTGTTACTCTAATCGAGAATAGCATCTGTTGCACAGCGTTTTGTTTTGTTGATTTGTTCTGTGCAACCAGAACAATTCATGAAGAATGTAACGTATACGAGTCTGGAAATAAGCATAACGAACGTGAGCGAAGAGTCTGAGAAGCGTAAGTGTATGCTGTAGGGCCACCAGTGCAATGGTTGAATTATGATTCTATGACAGTGACACGAGAAGCAAAGTGAGATGCGCATTAGTGTCATTTATTTGAATTTTCAAAAGCATCACATAACAAAATGCAAGTGGGGAAAACCAGAAAAATACAAGGCATTGAAAAAGGAGTAATGCAACGGTTAATTGGCGCGATCCCGCACTCTAACAACATGCCATTTGAGTGTCACGTCTGCTTTTCTTGCTGTTCTCCTTCCCCAGGGCTCCGGAAGCCGCCATATTTTGCCTATAAATAATTTTGTTAAGATTTTTATGATAAAACAATAGATAAGTATTCAAATGCACATTCAGGCAGACTCAAGCCATTTGGTTTGCTTTAACTTGCAGCGCATTGTAAGATTCACGCGGTCGCCCATACCCATGAAGTATAAAGCACAGAAATGCATTAGTCCACCAGCATGACACCACAGGGCGGATTCGTTACTGCTCCTACGCTATACTTGAACCTGCTCAGCGACTAGGTTAAAGGGCTGCGATGCGAGTGCAGCATCTTGGCTCTCAACTTTGAACAAAATCAGCTCTTCTTTTCCACCGGCAGGCAAGCTCATTACCGCCCTTGGGCATGACGAATTAGGGGCCTGATCATGTCCTTGATGCATGCTAAGCAGGATTCACGACCAAGCCCTGCCTACTCGAGGCCATCCGACACCGTGCTTTTTATGAAACGGTTGGGGCTGGTCGGCATGCAATACAAAGGCTTTTCAAACCCGTGAAACGCGACAACAGGCAGGACCTGAAACCACATGTATCGCACAGAATGCTGGAAAGCCAGACCGTAAGAAAATAGGGTGAGATATGGGAAAGGAAGAGCATGGAGGAAGAAAGAGGTGAGGAGGAGGGCATTACCTCGTGCCCACCCTCCTACAAAGAGCGGATCATTAGCTTTTCAACATCTTACTGCCACGTGCGAAACGCAACAAAAGTTAAGAGACAAAGTGAGACTGGCATAGAAATGATGCGTGCTAGATTGATTTTTGGCTTTGGAATCGGAAACGCATTATAACACCAAGATTTGTAAGCCAGTCTCGTCGAAAAGGGTGAGGAGTTGTAATCACGACTGCCTCGCCAAATAAATCATTTAGAAAGCAAATCAATTAACTCAGAAGTTATGCCAAAGTAAGCGGAAACTTCTCTTTAGTTACGTGAGTCACTCATTGTAAGAATGGCAGCATGCTTTTCCAAACAATTAGAGGGAGATGCTACTCAGTCGTCTATTATCAAAGAACAGTCCAATCATTTTCACGGGTCTAGCACTTTCGTGCAAACAAAAAGTACGATAATTCTCCCACGAAATGAATAAACCAGGAACACTAGTTAGTTAGGTTGACAAGTAAGAAAGCCATTTCGTTGTGTGCATTACCGGCAGTGAATCATGGCGCGGATATAGATTTTATTCCTTCATAAAACAGGCCTTTTCTTACTGCTTGGCGGATTTAGATCATATTCCTTTCCGAAAAATGCATCACTGAGCATTGGAGAAGGACTGCATGCAACCATATTCCCTTTCATCCAAAAATCCTGCAAATAGTTTTCTGTCACAAAGTTACATGCGCTACGTTATTGCTACGGTTTTGGAGCCCATGCCAAAAGTTACTTGCGGATCGGACGTTAACTTCCTAGTAGTTCTGGCACGCTTGAAGGCAATTCCGCCTCAATCCGTAGACAAAAATCACCCCAAAAGGAAGCAGCACGTCTGCAATGAGAACATCCACGCTTTGTCAATTTTGAGGCGGAATTAACAAGATGTTGCCATCCCACAGCTGGAGACCATGATTGTTGTTAAAAAGAAAGACGTAAAAGAAGTGAACGAACATTTAAGAAAATGCCTCCGAATGATACTCCGAGAAATTCTCTAAAAGGCAAAGTTGCGAATTAGCAGACATTACAGAGTCAGAAAAAGCTAACTTCACTTTGGATGGCTAACTGGATAAGGGACTGCACTAACAATCGTACCATCCCATATTAACTCGGATAATTGTATTTCTGCTTGAAAACCAAATTAAAGACGATGAAACGATCCGGTCTGGTTAAAATAACTGCATGGAACGATCTCTATGGCAAAAAACGAGAGCATTTAAAGGATGGACTCAAAAAGACAGTTGCTTACTGCCAAAAGGCACCTATTCGCATCATTATAACATTCCCACATTTGGCATCAATGGTAAAGAAGTGCGCTAAGTGTAGCTCGTGGAAGGCCTTTTAACAGGTAGAAATGAAAGCATCTCCATGAGTGTCTCTGCACTAACTTTCCTTTCGTACTGCATCTGATGCATTCAACTATTAAACACTGAGGACGAAACTCGTGAAATGAGACAAAATGACATCCAGCCAGAAATCCAGGACCGAAGTGAGCCATCCTCTAATGACGCGGTGGGCGGGATATTGTACTTCGCAACAACGAAATAGACGACTCCCAAAATTAGACCAACAAGGTGGTGTCGACCAAACCATTTTGCAAAAAACCATTCAAATATCGCAGGATAGGGCCCATTACGTTCCGCTAGACAAATCTAAGACAATCTGTTTCGTAACCTTGGTGGGTCACTCGCGACAATGAGGTCAAATGGAAGAAAGGTTTTGCCCGTCAGGACCTAAAATCCATGTCAAAAGAAGCGAAAAGCAGTATCCGAAACAGCAGCTACAGAACCACTGCTAAATGCACTCAAACCCACAGTCTGTCTAACAAGAACATCCATCGCTACATTCCACCCACTGCAATGTTTTAAAATGGTGCTTCTCGCTCAAAAACCTAGAAGCACATTAACTCTGCATCAACCTTACTGTTCTGGATGGGCAGGTTTTTGCAGCAACACACGATACAGTACAAATCCAGCTGCCATAACACACTAGCAACAAGGCATACAAGCTGTGCGGCGGTCAAATACTTATGAGAAGCGGTTTCTTGGCATGACAGCTTTAATAAGAAAGATTGTCGAATTTGAGAAAATGAAGAAGTACCCACATCGACAGTACGATAACTCCGTAGTCCAATTAAAGATCCCAGGCGCAAATCTGGAAAGCAGACAAGCGGTTTTGGCATCCAAGCTGTGGCTGTGCACGCCTATTCTGCCAGAAGAACCATGGAATCGCTATGATGAATGTTAATTATGGGGATCCACATTAGGTAGAGGGCGCCTAACCTTCTAGATGCAACACTTCAGCCCCCACGGAGATCCCACAAGTCCAGACAATATCCACAGATTGACCGCCAGATATACGACATAGGCACCAAGTATGGCTGAAAATGAAAATCTCAAGGTAGTCCAACGTCATCAAGTGAAGTGGTTGGATTTGGCAGTTCTGCACACAATTGAGAACATTACGCAAGAGAGCTAGGTTGAAGAATTTTCGCTCTTATAATAAGCGCTACATTAAAAGTATTTGTATGATAAAAAGAACAGAGCGAATAAAAAGATTAGCTCACCTATGGCTTCAAATAATGAATAGACATTTCATCCCGCCTGTTTATTCATGAAATCGGAAGCTAATTGTAGTAGTCCAAACAGACAAACTTGTGATCCAACTTTATCGTCACCCAAAGTGGTATAAAGTCATTATATTTGATGAATTAATCCCATATGTTTGGCAATAATATCAAAAATTCAGCGGTTAGAAAATCCGCCACGACACTAGGAAATGAGCAAACGGGCCAGTTATTCGAGCAGTTAAGCCATGACCCTTAAAGCCAATCCAATCTAACATAAGAAGCTACTATTTAAAACAATTATACGATGGTAAATTTTAAGAAAATTGCAGATAATTTTTTTGCCTAAAAAATTTTTAAATTAATTTGTTATCCGTAAATACGTACTTATTTAACCTGCATCTATGCTGCAACCGTACAAATTTTAACTCATTGTCAGGAGTTGGCCCGTCATGGAACCTGCACGCGCATATTTATTTGCAGGGCATATCTGCGTGTATAAGCGCAAAATTTTAACTAAAATTATCACTCCGGTATCATTTGCTATGCGATGCATAAAAAGTAGAACGAACTAGTGTTTTGCAGGCTTACAATTAATCGCGATCGCCAATGGTTTAAAAATTTTCAAGGCATTTAGATTTATTGCATATTTTCAATGTAATTTGCTGCCGTTATTGGCATGCACGTACAACGAATTTCTTGTTGCTTTCATTAAATTCTGGATTTCGACTGGAGACACCGGTGAATGGGTGCGTCAGAAGGAAAATATTTTACGGCGCAGCTAAACCAACACCTTGAAATATATTCCTTAAAAGTTCTATTAATTGAATAGAAATTTTGATTTTTTACATTTGATTGTCGACTTTTGTTAGATTCCTAAATATATCCCTTTGACTTCGAAATACTTGCGGTTGTACAAAGGATTAACCAGTTCGAGGATTATCAATGAAAATCTCGCTAGTAAAATTGCTTTAGCCCAAATTTTTTTGAAGGTCGGCCGCTATTTTAATAAAAATGCGCCATTCTGTTTGACATTTTCAAGGTCACGGGCTTTGGTGCATTGTCTATCGACATGGTGGACGCTGAGGCTCTCGATGACGGTTGGTAGGTTGCAATTGTCAAAAGGGACCAGGTTGCCAACCTTTAGGCCGTAGCTGGTGTCAATGACGGTCTGGTAGATTACCTGGGGACACTCAAGTTAAAATCGAATTGCGGTATTACTCTGTGCCTTCCTTAGGTAAAAAGTTTTCTGTACACGTACATGTTTTAGTAAGGCCTTTGCTGGCATGCTTTTTCAGCCCGTTTAAAATTGCGTCGTCACTGCTGCATTCATGCCTGTTACGGTAGAGCAAATCGTGCTTGTTGGACATGAAGGGGATTTGGGTACGATTTCTTCTATCGGTGAACTATGTCGCGTCTCCCGCAACTTTAACAGTCACAATACAAACAGACCCAAGACAAGGTGGCAAAGATTGTGCAGCAATAGAGTGTTTCGCATGCAGCCTACGTCGTCTTTAGATAAATTGTCTACCCAGGGTGCAAGAACTGGAACAGAGTGAATGTAACAAGTTGATTGTTCAACTAGTACTTTGGCACATGGTCAATTTGTGCCTTGGTCACTGTATCCTCGCCTGGTGGGCTGATCTCTGCGCCGAGCCAGTAGCCCCACTCCCTGCCATATATTGTTTATACGCAATCTGTCCAATTATTATAGTTTCCATCGTCATTGTAGGAGTCGCAGTCCTATGTATATATATATATATATATATATATATATATATATATATATATATGTATATATTCAAAATGCGACGCGCCTTGAAGGCAAGAGTACAATTGCCTGGGCACAATGCGATTCTTTTGCAGAAACTAAGAGGTAAGCATTCGATCCATGCAAAAGCGAGCAAAAGCAACATTTATTTTTTTCCAAAAATTATACGCAATGTATCTTTACGTAATTATGGTTATTCAAAAGATCGTTGCTAACCATTATAATCACTCATTATTGTGGCTGATAATTAGGAATTACTTGTCCCTTTGAATCACGCGATTCGGCAGTCAATCTAAACATCATTCAAAATTTGTTTTCTCATCCTGCGACTTAGCTGTGGATATTTTCAACTATATGCACACAGATCCGGATGAACATTCGGGGTCTCGCGACTCAGCATCGGTAAATCAACATATCCCGATATGTCCATTCCTATGATCGCAAACCAGCACATCATACGGGTTATGCATACACCCAGAAGTGGATCTGTTGACCAAGAATGGGGTAACGTATGGGCCGACTAATTAAGAATCATTCCCGTAAATGTGCAAGGAGCTGTGAAGGCACTGGAGACGGTGTTTTCTTTCTGTTTCACTTTATTGCGGACCTTTGTTTTGTCTGAAGAATTTTGCGGCCGCCTGCAGCAAGACTTTTTCTAACCTTTGACTCTACTCAGCGTAAATAAAGAAGCATTCAACAGATGATGGTAATCGTTGCATTCTCAACTCCTCTTCATAATTCGCATGGGCAGCCTTGTGTTAAGATGTGTGCAGGTTCATTTGTTTGTGTTCACTCACTGATTGCACACATTGTGGAAAATTGTGAGTATGCATGCTATTTCTCACCGATATTCGCTCAATTATTGGAGGCGAAAATCCGACTTTGGGGTATATCACCTCCTCAAGGGACTAATTTCACAGGTCAAGCCGTAAATTCATGGCGTGCACCGCACAACCTCGATTTTAACTCGAGGATGAGAGAATGGGGTGAAGTGGAGATGAGACATACTGCTTCACTTGCCACATTCTATAATGATAACTTTCTAGTGCTTGTCACTACATGCCTCATTGTTGACAAACACCATAAGTACATGTATAGTGGTCGAAAGAGAAACGAAGACATTTCGTACTTGATTTGTTGACTAAGAGACGCTGATGGATTTTAATTGTGTTAATTTCAGTACTAGAATACCCAAAGACGCTTTCCGCAAAGCACCACGCAGGCAATCGAACACCACATATGCTCATTTAACTTCATCACGTCCACATGCGTACTTGGAAGGAGGATGTAGTTAATATTTTATGTGTATTTCCAATCGCTTGCATAGGAATACATTTTAGCAAAGGTTGGTAATGGAGAAGGAGCTTATTACAGGAAGTCAATTTTCGTTCACCAAATGGATCAACCGAGATGGCTTACATAGGCGCACAATCAAGTGACAAGTTGACTCTAGCTGTTTACATCATATTTCCTAATTTCCTCACTCACCAATGGATGGTTTTTGCATTGAGATTGATTGGTGTCTCGCAAACCAACGCATTGATAGCCGGTGATAAGAGATCTCAGCCACATCCATAACACATCGCGATCCGTTTTGCCTGTAGGTGACCTTCAACATTCAAAAGTTCATTATTCGATTCACTTTGAGTCACATGGCCGTTGTCAGTTTGGTTGTCAGTGGTCGAGCACAGTGGCGGAGGAGGTCGCATCGGAAGAGAAGATTTTGCACCTAACCAACACATTGCACAGCCTTGCTGATGTAGTGGGCGCTAGGACATCGCTCACTCTTGGCTCTAAACCTTTCAGCTCCTTCTCCTCCTCCGAAGAAGAAGCTCACTCAAGAAGAGAGTTCAGGTAAAACTGCCTTTTATCTGTAGCAACCCTTTTTTGCATGAAGCAGAAAGACTGTCACCCGTGCAAGCCAATACAGCTTTAGACTAACCTTAACTTAGAAAAAAGTAACAAGATTAGCATTCAAGGATAGATTTGGAAATGCTGAACAAACTTCCGGTGGCATTTGCTGACTCCAGAAAGAAACGTTTCTCCTGACCTTTCATAGCATATTGAAATGCAAATGCACCAGCTGAATAAATACAAATTTACAATGCTTAAGATCTGTCCACGATAATTTCGCTTCAGTTTTGTTGCAGTTTTCCCAACAGTTTGTTGTAATAACTGGCTGTAGCTTTGTGGTCCCATATGGTGGGTGTAAAAGGATGACATGGAAGCATTGCAGGGACTGGATGAACGCCAGTCCATCCGTGAGACACCACTCTTTGCATCCTCTGTTATTAAGCCGTGGAGTTTGTCTCCCCTACAAGTTGCGTACTGCTTGGTTTCAGAGTTGCAGAAGCTTCACATACTACTTCCTTTACAGTGCTGGAAGAAATTTTGATGCTAGTATAGTATTACCTCTCAAAAAGTGATTCTAGCCCGTCGATTACATTGATTAGCAGTGAGAAGCAAATGCAGCCTAATCAGTAGTCCAAAAATATGCTTAAATAACGGAGTCTCAATGAGCGTTGTGCAGTTACACGACTCATCGAAAATGGCTTCATTAGTGGGTGTAAAGGCAGTTTATGGATTTCGTTGGCCAAGTACCTTCGGACGCTCTGATAGTCAGACAGACAGACAGACAAATATCCTCTGGCAAATGAGAGTGATCATCATAATGGTGGCATCAATTAAAAGTTTAAAATACATGACTAAACCGATCCATAAGTTGGCCATGATCTTGTTGCTAGGGTAGCGTTTATTTGTGGAAAGACTGTTTATGCCCCAGGGCACCCTTCTCTTAGGTCTTCCATCAATTAAAGTGACACAGGCCAATAAAATGACCCAAAGGTAATTTTAACAATGCTATTCTTAAAAGAGTTGTTTACTTTCCACAAAGAATTGCATCCACTTCAAAATGGCAAATTCTTCCCTTTTAAATAGCATTAATGTAGAGTGCGGCTCATTTCCTTAGCAAATGCAGGAAGTCATGCTAATTTTTGCATACTTCGATTGGCCCACATGCATTTTAAAGGCACACACACAGACTGTTTTTTGCAAAATAAATGCATTTTCTTGGACCCTTTTCAAAGTTGGATCATGTTGATGGATGGTTTCATCATTTGGTCATTTAGCATGACCCGACTTCAGGTTCGCATGCTAGGGACCATTTCTATCGCCACTGATAGCAGCGCCAACTGAAGACGCTGGTAACATAATTGAGAAAGAGGGTGTGCTTACAAATGTCCTCAATTACGAGTGTCTACGGAAGACTTCAAGCAATTTTTTGGACTTTCGAAGGCAACCATAGGTCTGCTAGTGATAGGCTAGGGTGCAGCGATCACTTACATAAATAGCGCAGTGCAAGTAAACCTCGGTATAAATATACATGCCTATTTGTGAGTTCACCTTCTGTGGTTGGTGCAGACTAATCTAGAATATATCCAAAGTACCGTCAGATTATTTCGCAACGAAGATATCTGAGTATGCATCGGACAATAAGGTGTCAGAGCAAAGATCGAAGCTGGTGGTTGCTTTAAAGGCAAGCATTAAAACTAAGCCTGTTTTTGTTCTTCCCTTGTCAAAACTCACAATATTGGTTAATTTTGCTTGCGTTTTTAATTCTTTGCCATTCTGAGGCCGCAACATCTGTGCGCCAATCAATTCCCTGCGGAGTGGAGTCCAGCCTGATTGCGGGTGTTATGCTCTACATGATGCTTCAACTCATCGGTTACGTACAACACAGAGCGCATCGCCTAAGCAATGCAAACAATCGCGACTCCGACAATACAGAGACCTGTTTTATAACACAAATACAATCTCGGTGGGTTCGTCTCCTTCTCGCAAGAAAAAATCAGCAAAAACAGCTTAATCTGCTTGGCTAGTCTTAGTTGCGACCACGTTTAGGAATCATGTCCAAGATTTTGTGGGATCCCCTTTTGCAGAGTATTTTTCATTTAGAATTTACAAGTGCCAAAAGAACTTACCATTTTTCGACTATAATCGATCATTTACTCAGTCAATTTCAATTCTTTTGAACAGAGTTGTCATTCGGGCATGACGCCATCACAGGAAGCATTGAATGTAAACACCAAATCAATGTAGGACATGGGCACCAGAATAGCTCACTTGAATGCACAAATTTTTTCACATCTGCAGAGAATTTTCGCACAGTGCTGCTGCAAAAATTGTTAACTGCTTGATTCTGCATGCAGACTATCCCGAAAAAGACGTGGCTTGTGAAACTGCACACCAAGAGTAAGGCTTTAATGATATTTTTACGGTATTTAGCGAAAGGCATCTGTAATTCTTTGTCCATCACTGCATCACGAAGAATAAGAAAGTTGTGGAAGCTAAACAACTAAAATCATCCTGACTGGACCTGCCGAGTGGTGCTGAAACTCATTCAGACGAGTGTTGACGAAGAAACATTATTTTGTTCTAAACGACCTCCTCAATCACAAAAGTCACAGTCCTAACTCACCTACCACCTCAACCTAGACAAACGCTTTAGCTAACGAAAACCCATTTCCATAAGATTTTGGCTTGCTAATGGTCTAAAGGTTGACTGAGATTCACTCCGTGTTCAAGGGATCCTCTTCTTTGAAAACAACTACAACTAATTAGCATTTGAATGCGCCTAAAATTTACTATTTTAAAAGAATAGAGAACAATCGTCTGACGACAGAAGACCAGTCAAGTTGCCAAATATTAAAGTAGGGGTTATAATTTAAGGCCTCCAAAATCCTTCCCAAGACGTATTGGGACTTGTGAGTCTGAACTTATCCACATCATGAGCAAAACTGGTGATCGTGTCTACATGACATGAGTAAAATACCTTGCTAACAAAGTGATAATCAAATTGCTAGATCCAAAGAGCCGCCCCAGTGCACTTTCTTTCTTCCACATCTTCCGGCGTCGACACAGCTATCAACACGCATCGGCGCTGTACCAAATTAACTGCATCATCCTTTTCGCCATCAGCACCATGGCCGCAGGCATTGCTCTCAATCAAATTAAGGTGTTGAGCTTTCGAGAATTGTGTGAAAGGGATGCTTTTGATGACAACTTGTTACTGGGCCTAGCGGTTGTCCTCTTCTACGGTTTGTTCCACCTGATACCTGCAGTGGGTGTCACTGAGGAACACAAAAGGGCAGGAGCGATGTTTGTTGGAAAGACGATCCTGGAAATGGCTCAGGCACTCCTGCAGGTGAGCAATCAGAGATCGATTTGAACGCTCAAATATATGAGTATTCTGGATTAATGGGAGCAATATTAACAGCGTTCTAGGTATTTACTCACTCGTATGTTAGTTTGTCAAAGTGTCCACACTCATTTGACCATTATTCTGAACATCACTGCAGTAATGGCCTCCATGACTCCCAACAGACGTACAGTACTGGTCATCTTCTAGAAAAGTTTTGAGTCTGGATTTATCGGTTGAAGGAGATAGTTGACCGATTCGTTGATTGTGAAACCCTTATGGTCTCGAGTGCTAAATAATATCAGCTTTTGGCATTTTTACAGAACTTAATTTTATTGTAATCATTTTTAAAATGCATGTAAGAATACGGTTTTGCATTTATAACATGCTATTTGATGAATATGCATGCGATCGTTGTTTTGCGTTAACATTACTTATTCGTGTAGTTGATAATTAGGAAAAATTTATTGACTTGGAACACAAGATTTTGCTTCCGATTTGACAACCGTTCAATATTTGCTTTCTCATCTCGCTACTCAGCCGTGCATTAGATTTTCAATTTGCACACAGACCTCTGCCAATCCTCAGAATCTCGATTGCTACCATTATATATGTTTGACAAATGACCACTTTATTTGCGATTGTTGTCCCCTGAAGCCACTGTGCATGGAATTAACACGGTTGCCTGCGCACTAAGGACCACGTGCTATGAAACCCAACCATGCTTCGGAAGATTAAGTGGTCTTCATCAGCAGCTAGTGATAGATATATTTTTTGCAAAGGCCGAAGTTCATGGCATCCCACCGGAGTGCAGTGCATCAAATTTTTGTAAGGCTGTTAGATTGAACTCAGACGTGATGCGTACAAGTCTGGGCAATTTGCTTTGTCTACGCCACGAAGGGTCGAGGCAGTTCGCAGCTATGACTTCCAGTCATATCTCCCTTGGTAGAAGCCAACAACAATGATGCTCACTTTTATCCCAAATCCACACCAATTCTACCTCCACCGCACAAAATTAGGAAAATTCAGGCATAATGTGTCAAAAAACATAAACTTGCTACGCAGGATAGACTTTGAGAGTAGCGCTGTTAGTGGGGCCAAACGTTACATTTAAATGTAAATCCGTTCAATATACCCATCACATCTACAATTGTCTAGCCAGCATTAAGACATTTTGGCTGTGACATGTCAATAATGGAAGTGCTGATGCATTTAATGCTTTGAACAGATCACTTTTCATAGGGCAACACAATGTTTCGTCTACTAAAGTGTAAAACACTATAAATAAGTCAATAAATATTCCTTTGTCGCATACATTTGTCTACTACTTGCTCCTACAGCTAGCAGAAACCGGGCAATAGTGGACAAAATCCGACTGGCAAAAGTGCATTAGATGCGTCGTTGCGGCATACATGACCCACTCAGATTGTCACACGAGTAAAGTGGTGATCATAATTGGTGCTTAGTAAGGGGCTTTTAAACTGTTTCTCATAACATACGCTTTAGAGAAACAAAACCTCAAATCTTAACAATTATTTAAGATCTTATTTTGGCAGTAGCAATGAAGATGTTAGCGCTGGAGGATTGTTTTCATGCTCCTTTCCGTTTCGCTTCTTAGTCCTTCAGACTGATAGGCAGCGTCGCAGTAGAGTCAGCGTTGCACGCACGTTCGCCATCTTTTTACGTGGCTGTTTTCTTCTCAAAGGGATAGTACCACTGCTCATATTATCACCACAACATATTCTGCTGGGTGCAAATATCTCAAGTCTTCGTTGGTAAATGAACTAGGCGTTCTCAACAACGCACTCTTTTGTGACAGCAACAGCGGGGCCAAGTATGGAGAGGTCTTTGCTCCCGTCATCCTTCAATTGGAGCCACATTGATCCTGACTTCATTGAATTAAGTTCGAATGTTGGAAAATTGGATGAGCACAACACAGACGTAATCAGGCTGAGAGCAGTGGGATTTACTTGATTTTACATCACTGTTTGTGGACGGAGACCCAATTCGACCTACAATGCGATGGTGGAAGTACTGAGCATTGTGTGCCTCGTTCTCAACTGCATCGGGTTATTACAGAGTCGCGAATACAAAGCTGAAGCGTGCAGGCTTAATGTGCAACTGCTTGTATAATTGTTAAATTGCAGTTTATGGTTGCTTCACGAACGTGTGTGTTGCGATACTCATGGTGTCATATCCATTTTACGCAGCAACGTAAGTAGACAGTCACAGCATAATTTCCATGATTTGCTTCTCGGAAGGTTAAGTTTTGCCTTTACCACCGACAAGACATGTTCTAATGCGCATACGTACCTTATGGTTTCCTAACTGATTATGAGATGCGCTCTGTTATTTTCTTATGTGGGTAAGTTAACTGGTACCTGAACATACTAGCACAAACAAAATGCATTTCTTAGTACTGAAGTCTTAGATTCCACTCTCGGATGTCCCATGTCTTGACGCCATGAACGGGAACGGTCCACAATATGTTGAGATAGAGATGCCTTAGAGAGGCGCATGATGGGCAATGGATTTCAACCTGCAAGAGCAGCAAAGATTGGAATCTTATCATGTCATAGCAGAGTAAGTGAACGAACTAAACTGCCCTTTATAAGCACTGCATCATACGTGCACTCATATCTGCAATTGGAACAATTTGCACCCAAGCGTATTTCCTACAGAGTTAGTGTAATGTGTGCACTGCGTTCGCAAATAATTTTATAACCTGTACAATCTGGGAACATGACCTCGCAAAATTACCGATAGGGCAAGTCGTGCGCCACATGGTTTTAGCACTGGAAGCAGTTGGAGTGCTTCAACTCAAGAAATTGCTATTACTTGTGAAAATCAGTACGATCATTCAATCGTATAACCGCAACGTTGCAAAGACACTCCGTAAATATTACTAATGGCGATGTGGCGCAAAAATGCCTACCAAAGACAAATGGACTAACCTCACAGGGTTCATAGCGCCCTTACAAAATCATCGCACATAACATAAAATGATACGAACTTGCTGAGGCAAGCGACGTCGAAACACTTTGCATGCCATGTAGGATGCAACATGAGAAGTAAATTATGCGAGGAGTGTTGAACACTTAAGAATTAAATAACTCTAATAAAGCGTTAAGATGAGGATGCTTAATCATGGACCACGGAAAGCAAGCACAAGTTTACTTTGATTAGCTGAAGCGCCTGTCATTTACTTGGACACTGATATCGAGGAAGAAGCTTTATTAAATTAAATCCTGAGGCCAGTAGACTTAAGAGTACGCGCCCATAAATTCATTCTTCTCGCATAGAGCAGCTGAACAATCAGGAACCAAGCAGCTTAACCTCATTCATTCTTTGTTGTGGGAGAAATGAACTCGCATGCAAGATATGGACATCTTTCGTATGAAAAGAGGAGGGCACTTAAAACTGAAAACATTCCCTACGCATACTTTATGGAATGCGTTATGGATGAGAGACAACGGACAGTAGTGTAACAAAGTTTTATTCAATGGTCGCATATTGTGAGCTGTGATTATCCTGCAATATATACGCTTTTGGCATTCGCACTGACTTACATGAATTTCGTGGCGGTGTTTTGTTCCATCGCTGTGTAATAGGTATGTAATTAATGGTATTGCATCGTATGCGTTCATAATGCAACCATAAAGAGTTAGCAATAAAATTAGCACATACCAAGGAATCAAATAAGGATTTTTTCATTGAAGACGCACACTCAAGCATACCATCGGGCGACGATTTAATAATTATGGTGCGACTATCAACGAGGCTTGCAATGCTCATTCTTCCCACTGCCGCACTGCAGGCCGGATTGGGACCCAGCCCTTAAGAGTGGCGTTTTGGTTTGAAAACGATGTAAAATTGACCTCGAATCAGAAGCAGGTGCTTTACACTTCAGTCAGTCCAGCTGCATCTTTGTAGTTTCTGCCCAATTTTCTGCATCTCAGCTGTATCTAATGAAGTCAGGACCAGTGTGGCTCCACTTGAAGAGTGATGAAAGAAAGGCCTTTTCAGTGCGTGGCTCTTTGATGCTGCAGCGAAAAAGCCATTATTTAGCGAGAGTCTGTGCAAAACGCTTCATCTATTAACGAAAATACGGCGTATTTGTACTTAACAATATGAAGAACATGATAACAAGAGGGAGAATGCTAAGACCTATGCTGGCCTGACGTAGCTAATGTGTGCCACCTGGGGTTATGATTAGTGGCTGCTATTCTCGACACGCAACTGCGCATAGCAGCTACATATTGGCAGACATGTTATTTTGGAGAAGTCAACCCAATATGTGTGTTACGATCCTAGAAAGTAGTAGACGTATGGGCATTGCATTAATTTTTGATTCTTGATTCAATAATGGGGTTCGTGACAGACGAATGGATCTGCGAATGCAAGGACTGTCAAATTGTGACATACTTAATGACAATGTATGAAACATATGGATATGTGAGCGTCGCAAAATAGTTGGCCACACCCTGCTAGCAAAGCAGAATAGCTAACAACCACTAATGAGAGTTGCATTAGAATTTCGCTGTAATTACAACACGGACTTGGTTAAAGTGATGTATTTTGCTACGAGCGTTCACTTCTAGTGCTTGCATTTCTCATCACCATCAGAATGGCAGCTTTGAATCACTTTTTCTTGCAGTTTGTTCAGGTGCTCATAACTTAACCCAAAGGAAGTAAACTAGGTAGATGTGCTGCAATTTGAAAGATTATAGTTTGCTTAGTAATTATAAGTTACCGTTTCTGGCTGGATTTCTGCCCATTGGCTTGCTTATTTGGATGTTTTTCCGGCATGGTGACTATTCGACCGGCTGATTGGGTAACTGGCTCATCGCGTGACTTCCTGCGTCGCCGTCCAAGCTACCGCTGCATGGATGTTTAGCTCTCTGCAGGGTAACTAAAATAATAGAAACAGACAGAATTTTGTGAAAAGCGGACAGAGGTGCGGTTTTATGTAAACCGCAGCGATGTATTTCGTGTTTTTAATTTCCGACTCGCCGAAAGATAACAGTAGGACGCACCAATCGACCACGAATGTAACACTGAATTAGGTAGTGCGATGCAAGAATTGCAAGCGCGTTGAAGATTTGTTTTGTCTTTAATAGCCGGAGCATGATACATAAAATAATTCTAGTCTAAAGGCGTTTCACTTATAATTATTCGGAACTAGTGAAGGATTTGCGCGAAACCGAAAACACGTGCTATAATCTGGCATAAAGAAACGACATAAGCAAACGTGCGCAGTTATCGAATTCGTAACCCACCATGTAAGCAGTCCGCAAATGCAACCCTCCGGCCGCAGCAACTATTTTATTTCATCAGGCGTAGTGAGGTTCCACACAGGTCTGTGTGTTGCTAAGAGCCAAATTGGGGCAAAACTTAGTTCAATGAGCAAGTCAAACAAAATGACCTGTAATTACTCATTTGACTTACTGGATGGCACTCTTGCTAACTGAGAGGCATTATTTTTTAAAAGTCACGGATACTTAAGACGAGGCTAGGTCTGACACGGCAATGCTTGCATCGTCCAATCTAATTCCAGCGCATTTTGGGATAGTGCCGATGAATCCAGAAATGTACATCTGCCCGAAGATGTCACGGCTAATAACGCAAGACAAAACTGACGTTGCTTTCCGTCGCTTTCTATGTTGTCCTCAACTACAGACATGCGGTTTTCATTAGGCGACTTTGTAGGTTGTCACCCGCACCAGCCGACTTTCGCGCATGCAATTCGGCCAGGCATTTGTGCCACTAACAGAGATGCTTCGTTTAAAGGAGAAGGACAAACTAGCATGCATGATCACAATTGTCGCGACCACCAACGCTAATCATTCTGCGCGCCTTTGCACACAGAATCCATGGACATAGCTGAAATCGGATCTTTATGAATCAATTAGAATTGCCATAGTTCGTAAGAAGCTTGCGGGAAACGATTAGTAGAAACTTCATGCATCTGAAGTTGTATTTCTAATATGGAAACTGCGAAACTGAAAAGTGCTGTTGGCTACGTAAACGTGCACCAACAACAATATGCAAGAACGTGGTCTCAAAGGGCGCAAAGCTCGCTGTAGACATGGTTTGAACTGGCTTTTAACTTTGTTGAGATAAACACACAATAGTTACATGCAACACAGTTCAATTACGTGAGAAACTTAATTGTGAAGATTTGCATTGCGGTAAATTATTTACATCGCATTTATCTTGGTTAAGTTGGAAGCCAAGGAGACGAATCCCAGTTCCTTCTACGAAATAATTCGTTTCTCATGTATTTTGAATAAATCAGATAGTGGTCGAAATGCATGCGAATGAGCAGAATCAGACTTACCTATTTTGGTGATATGGGCTGTCATAAAGTTTTCCATTGACTAAACACTTGCCATCTTCAATCGGTAATGCGCCAAATGGTTGTGCTGAACAGACACCGCCTGAATAAAACATGCTTAGCTAAGCATTTGTTGGTAACCTTTTAGAAAATATCACACGACATTCCCCGCACAATGCACTTACCGATTCGTTACCACTCTCGTTGATCCGCCCGAAAACTCAAAAGCTCATGGCTTCCACAAATCTGAACTTTGTCCGTCTTTATTAAAAAGTATGTTTCGGCACTGCCATCGTGTCAAACATGCACTAGCAGGAATGCGGCCAATGATCAAAGCACATTTGGAAAAAAGAGCTATTAAAAATAATGATGAAGTAAGCGCACGCGCGCGCGGTGTGGCGCACGGGGAGGACTGTAGTTATCTCCAACAGGACCTGGCTCTGCCTTTTAAGGGTTACACACTACGCGTTTATATAGGAGCCGAGCATTCACGCACTAATTTTGATTGGAGCTCTTTTTATGCCTCACTTGCCACAAATGTGGTGTTAGCTCCTTTTGAGTTGAGACCTAAGCTACAAAACGGAAAATAGTGAATTGCGCGTAGTCGCTATTACAAGGTAAACATAACTTAGTATTTCACCTAGAAGACTTTGAATATTGAAATGACGAAGGCAAAGCAGTTGGCAAAGCAGATCGGCATTTGGGCCAGGTTTCCTCTAATCAAATGTTTTTTCGGTGTGCTTAGGCAAATCTTAACGAAGCCTGGTGATTAATTGCGCAATACTGTGCCAAACCTATATATTTTTCTCAGCTAGAAGCATTTGTCTTGAAATACTTGCGGTGCGAGATGACGGTCTGATCAAAATTTGCAGTACAAGACGGGTGGAGTGATGAAGTCATGCAGTGCATTCGAATAAGAAGCAACTTGGCTCCCCTGAGCTTTGTCCACACCCACATGACCTACTTTGCTGGAGGGGAGATCGAGTTAGGCATTCCGTACTGGATGTGTCGTAGAAGGCAATTTATGGAAGAGATCCTGCTTCAAATGCGACCATTGTGAGATACCGACTCCTATTTCATTCCCACCCAGACGCAAGGTTGTGAACGTTTCCATGCCTCACACTTGTCTCGGCTAAAGGCGTTTTATTATTTTTAAGTTTCGTAGTTGAGCACTGCGATTAGAATGCATTCTGACTACCAATAAGAATCTCCATAATAAGCCTTCTTGCTGAAGTGGGTAACAATAAATAATGTGGAAAATTTTAACTCCACCTTTTCTAAGGCATGTGATACCAGTGTTCTCCCACGCCAGATCGTTCAAGCATGGCAGCACGCTTGCTGGCGATGCAGCGGATCACATGCCTTTGCCCCTCACCGCGAGATCATCTCACCAATTCTTCTCTCCATCAATCTTCATTTGAGGCTTAGCCTTTGGTGAACACCCCGCAGTTTACACGCTATCCTGTGAAGCAGGCAATGCATCAACCCACCTAAGTGAAATATCTGCATTCAGGCGATCTAATTACATTGGTTAGCTCTCCCAAACAAGTAAATATGCTACCATATTGCTTACTCCTACCAGCCGAGTCGGGATCCCGAGCAAAGCTCAATCTGCATTTTGTTTTTTAAAACATCCAAGTAGGCTATTCGAGAATCTATGGCAAACTACTAGCCGAACAAATGGAAAATCAGATTTTAATTGCTGTTTACGCATCTTTGCCGAAAATATCTCTTAGAGCATTTCGTTGATAAATGTTAAGGAACGCCCGGGCGAGACTGGCGGTGCCATCTACCCCAAATTTAGAAGAGAGTAAGCCTTGTTACGCACTTTACAGTCTAAATAATTCGACACATTCAGATCATCCCATGCGACATCTTGCCACACTGTGGTATGACTTAAAATTATGCGGAAATGAGAAAATCGGAGGAATTGATTTTACTGAGAATCGCAAGCCTTGGTAATAGTGTCTCTTGCATTGCATGAATATCAAGACAAGTTAAGGCAGGCTTTCGAAGCCGGCTTAATTCACTCCTTGTTCACTGTGATGAGGTGAGTTTGAATGTTGAGCTCCGCTTCAAAACCTTAGAGGTTGAGCCACACATTATTTGGAATTTAGAAAGGGGCAATTCTTGGACCGTCAACCCAATGAAGATGTATAAGTACACACTTTGGGACGTGCGATTTGTAATTTGGCTCTAAACACTATCTGTTCTCATATTTTAGCCATGATTATCTTGCAAAAGATAAGGTGAATGCTCACCCACAATATGGCGCTACCACGCATCTCTTACACTCAGGCAAGCATAAAACGATGGAACAATTATAAGAGCTTGTGATAATCATCGCTGGTGTCAAAGTTGAGTCGCGAGTGAGCTGAGCTTATGTGACTTGCGTGGGTGAAGTAGGAGCCAATTGTACTGCACTTTTGTGCTCAATCTCAAGTGAATGTTGGGGCCATGCCTTAATGTCTCATCTCCCACTTCTCTGAAAAGAAGCACATGACTACGGTGATCCTTAGTGCGATGAAAGAATGTGGCAATGTAGTATTATCTTGTCTGGCTCGGTCCCCAGCGAAAGGATTACTGGGAATGGTGCAGTGCCATGTGGCGCGAAGTTTCCCGTCTGCAGTAATATTTCCAGTACCAAATTAATTTTGTACATTCAAAGGGGAGCTTATTGTGTTTGGGCTACAGTACAACTCCGAAATAAGCGTGGTTTGGGGTCTTGTTTCATCTGTGCCAATCATTAAAAGCCGAGTTTGTAAGAGTTTATTTAGGACTTGTAGATTTCGTCGAGGTAATTGTACTTCATTTTAGTCCCTTCGAACAATTAGTGCCAAACATCAGCAAAGCAGAAGTGTTTAAGAAGGTACTATGAGTCGCCACTGCAATATAGGCGTCACACCAAAAAGAATACCCGCAGGAATGGCATGAATGGATGTGCTTAATCACCACCTCCTACGCCAAATATTCTGCAAGTCAATCTATACAGCAAAGTCGCATCTCTGAGAACCNCAAATGCGACCATTGTGAGATACCGACTCCTATTTCATTCCCACCCAGATGCAAGGTTGTGAACGTTTCCATGCCTCACACTTGTCTCGGCTAAAGGCGTTTTATTATTTTTAAGTTTCGTAGTTGAGCACTGCGATTAGAATGCATTCTGACTACCAATAAGAATCTCCATAATAAGCCTTCTTGCTGAAGTGGGTAACAATAAATAATGTGGAAAATTTTAACTCTACCTTTTCTAAGGCATGTGATGCCAGTGTTCTCCCACGCCAGATCGTTCAAGCATGGCAGCACGCTTGCTGGCGATGCAGCGGATCACATGCCTTTGCCCCTCACCGCGAGATCATCTCACCAATTCTTCTCTCCATCAATCTTCATTTGAGGCTCAGCCTTTGGTGAACACCCCACAGTTTACACGCTATCCTGTGAAGCAGGCAATGCATCAACCCACCTAAGTGAAATATCTGCATTCAGGCGATCTAATTGCATTGGTTAGCTCTCCCAAACAAGTAAATATGCTACCATATTGCTTACTCCTACCAGCCGAGTCGGGATCCCGAGCAAAGCTCAATCTGCATCTTGTTTTTAAAACATCCAAGTAGGCTATTCGAGAATCTATGGCAAACTACTAGCCGAACAAATGGAAAATCAGATTTTAATTGCTGTTTACGCATCTTTGCCAAAAATATCTCTTAGAGCATTTCGTTGATAAATGTTAAGGAACGCCCGGGCGAGACTGGCGGTGCCATCTACCCCAAATTTAGAAGAGAGTAAGCCTTGTTACGCACTTTACAGTCTAAATAATTCGACACATTCAGATCATCCCATGCGACATCTTGCCACACTGTGGTATGACTTAAAATTATGCGGAAATGAGAAAATCGGAGGAATTGATTTTACTGAGAATCGCAAGCCTTGGTAATAGTGTCTCTTGCATTGCATGAATATCAAGACAAGTTAAGGCAGGCTTTCGAAGCCTGTGATGAGGTGAGTTTGAATGTTGAGCTCCGCTTCAAAACCTTAGAGGTTGAGCCACACATTATTTGGAATTTAAAAATGGGCGATGTGCCATTTGGTCTAATTCTTAGCCACTCCTCTGTAACGCGCACTTGAAATTGTGTGCTTTCTGCAATGGATTCAATCAACTGCCCCCTCTTCTCCTCCCTGGCATTAGAGCCTTACTCAAACTGTTCTTAATTTTATTTTTCTTTTCAACACTCCGCAATCCAATAAAGGTTCTCAGAGATGCGACTTTGCTGTATAGATTGACTTGCAGAATATTTGGCGTAGGAGGTGGTGATTAAGCACATCCATTCATGCCATTCCTGCGGGTATTCTTTTTGGTGTGACGCCTATATTGCAGTGGCGACTCATAGTACCTTCTTAAACACTTCTGCTTTGCTGATGTTTGGCACTAATTGTTCGAAGGGACTAAAATGAAGTACAATTACCTCGACGAAATCTACAAGTCCTAAATAAACTCTTACAAACTCGGCTTTTAATGATTGGCACAGATGAAACAAGACCCCAAACCACGCTTATTTCGGAGTTGTACTGTAGCCCAAACACAATAAGCTCCCCTTTGAATGTACAAAATTAATTTGGTACTGGAAATATTACTGCAGACGGGAAACTTCGCGCCACATGGCACTGCACCATTCTTAGTAATCCTTTCGCTGGGGACCGAGCCAGACAAGATAATACTACATTGCCACATTCTTTCATCGCACTAAGGATCACCGTAGTCATGTGCTTCTTTTCAGAGAAGTGGGAGATGAGACATTAAGGCATGGCCCCAACATTCACTTGAGATTGAGCACAAAAGTGCAGTACAATTGGCTCCTACTTCACCCACGCAAGTCACATAAGCTCAGCTCACTCGCGACTCAACTTTGACACCAGCGATGATTATCACAAGCTCTTATAATTGTTCCATCGTTTTATGCTTGCCTGAGTGTAAGAGATGCGTGGTAGCGCCATATTGTGGGTGAGCATTCACCTTATCTTTTGCGAGATAATCATCGCTAAAATATGAGAACAGATAGTGTTTAGAGCCAAATTACATCAAATGATAATTTTGTCGCAGAGGTGATGACACTGGCGTTAATTTCCATCATCATGAAATGATTCTTTACACAATAAAATCTGAGACGATAAAATTTTAGTAGTTAATATATATCTCATCGCTGGCGTCTAAAATTTCATTTGTTTCCTTTCTAGGTGCTACTGGCTCCATGTAATAATTGTTAGGGAAACTGAACATTCATTCATTACGTAAGCTCACCTAGACTCAAATGAAATGAACT
>JADWOT020000001.1:27904539-27914539 GCA_036345935.2 Taenia hydatigena | reverse complement strand
CTAATGCATTTCTGTGCTTTATACTTCATGGGTATGGGCGACCGCGTGAATCTTACAATGCGCTGCAAGTTAAAGCAAACCAAATGGCTTGAGTCTGCCTGAATGTGCATTTGAATACTTATCTATTGTTTTATCATAAAAATCTTAACAAAATTATTTATAGGCAAAATATGGCGGCTTCCGGAGCCCTGGGGAAGGAGAACAGCAAGAAAAGCAGACGTGACACTCAAATGGCATGTTGTTAGGGTGCGGGATCGCGCCAATTAACCGTTGCATTACTCCTTTTTCAATGCCTTGTATTTTTCTGGTTTTCCCCACTTGCATTTTGTTATGTGATGCCTTTGAAAATTCAAATAAATGACACTAATGCGCATCTCACTTTGCTTCTCGTGTCACTGTCATAGAATCATAATTCAACCATTGCACTGGTGGCCCTACAGCATACACTTACGCTTCTCAGACTCTTCGCTCACGTTCGTTATGCTTATTTCCAGACTCGTATACGTTACATTCTTCATGAATTGTTCTGGTTGCACAGAACAAATCAACAAGACAAAACGCTGTGCAACAGATGCTATTCTCGATTAGAGTAACACCAAAGATAGGTTTCAATGTTCAAGGCCTTCTAGACTTTAAGAGATCTAAGAAGAGGGTATGAGAAATCGCTCTGTCAAATTGCAGTTGCATTTTAGTTTGGAAAACTTCTTTTAAGAATTTCAAGCACTGAAGATACCGCGGTGCAGATCGATAATAGTGGTAACCGCTGCGTAGATTAGCTCAAAGCCATGAATGACGCCCTGTCCTTGCGCCTTTCTCTGCCTTACAAATCCAACTAGCGAGTTGGACATGAACATAGCTAAAACTCCTGTGCATGAGACATGTTATCCATCCAATCTTTAATCACTGACACCTACAGAGCCAGAAGTAACGACCACTCAGCAGCCGCTTGCTCAATTTAGCGCTTTTGCTGAATGACAAAAACATCTGCTTCGATGGTGAAATTTTCGAATTTGCGAATTCACAACACAGTGGAGGAGTCCATGCAGCAGTGACGCACTTCAGTGTCTTTCAAACTTCCTTTGCCAGCCACAATTTGCAACTACTTTCACACCGATCATGCGATTGTGCATAAACGTATAATTCTGCTCTCTCGTACGAGTTAGCTTGGAGAAATTGTGGGATAATTGGATTAAGGAAAATATGGAGCAGCTGTTCACACCTAAGGGAAGCAGAAATAGATAGTTAAATCGAAATCGACGCTTCGTATCTCAAAATTTCACGAGCATTTAATTGTGCTGTCCTATAGGGAACAATTTCCTTTGTATAAAATTTTCGCAAATAACAAATTTTGTTAGGGATTATTATCCTTCCAGACATAGGATCTATAGCAATAGGCGAAATACCACTTTTATACACCTTAAAATACGATGGTGGCCTGATATCAAGAGTTCCAAATTTTGAAGCATGGCCTACAATGCTAGTCTCTTCGGTATTTCGTGCCATAATGGGCGACTGAAATGCAAGCATAAAGCACAGTCCACGATGCCTTTTTCTAGCGGCACGTCTAGAAGATCTCAACACAACCAGATAAGAAGCATTATAACTCTGTCGAAAAGAAATGGCCAAATGTCGACTGTATACCATTTCTCAAGCATCATTATTTCATCGCAAAATCAACACATTGCACGGTGGGTACGAATAAGCAATATGAAAACAAACGCCATACCATTTTGCACAAACACGGAGGCTAGCACAAGTACGGCTTAAAAAATAAGCAAACAGCAATAAATGCCTAGTTGGGCTAAAATGAAGCACGTTTGTAGCAAGCTCATCTGTCATCAACAAACCTCACAACTAAGGTTATTGAATTAATTCAACACTTAACGCAATAGTGGAAATGCCCGCACACACTGGGTTCCAGTACAATGACCTACACGGACAAAATACGTGAATCCCTTCATTGCTTATCTTACGAAGCCACTGCACTCTATACGTTGAGAACAGCAGACAACGATGAAAAGCAGCAAGTGAGCTGAGTCCTGCAATGGTTAATGCACATCACGGCAAAAGTCGCCAGCTCTACTCTATTCAATTAATCTCTAATACACGAGACGCAAAGTGAAATGCGCATTAGTGTCATTTACGTGGCGCCAGTGATAAGCGTTGAATTGATGATGTGAAGTCTGTGAGTTTCAAACTGTTATTTGGGTGTCTCATGCGAGGTCACTCGGCACTCGAATGAGGAGGTGTGGAAGGGATGAGGTGGGTAAGGCTTGATGCGTTGAAAGCAGGGAGGATGACAGTCAGTCAATCGCTTGACCCTACATGATGACAAGGGCGTTACGAGCCCAAAGTATGATGATAGCGATTTCCACAGGAAGCGTTTTATGATAGCCATGGAGACATGAGTAAACTGCCTTTACTGTCACCGCCCGCAATTCTTGGTTATGGGAGGCTATTTAGCATCATCGCCAGACAGCCACCGTTGCTTAATAATGGTGGCAATAATGGCTAGGGAGTGTAGGGCTGTCGATCATGTCACAACAAAGTTGATGTGGGGTGTTAGGTCCTATGTCTTCAATTCCACAACCTCGCCTTTGTTGATGGTACTGCACTTTCGTCCGACTTGTCGCCTCTTGCGATGTCGGAACTTGGGTTAAATGGGACATTCCTCTTCTCGTCTTACAAGAGGCATTTTCTTAAGTCATGTCACGCAATACCTCTTTTGTTTTGCTATTTCAAAGTCAAATGCCATAAGTTGAGTTGGAATGAGTGAGAAGTGTAGGCACTACTATGAGCACACTGTCCTATCACTTTGAAGGCATCGGCCATGCTGCATCCGCGAACTGGCTCTTCAGCGCACACCCACTTAATATTTGAAGCGCTGGTGCATTTTGGAGTCAAAAGCAGAGGTTGGATTGATGCCATCGAACTGACCTCCATAGACGCCTTTTGGTAGCAGACCCCTGCTTTCGAGTCCACCCATTCGCTCTTCAATGTCTGCTCAGTAGTTGGTGCCGTATACATTGTTCCTCCCACGGGCATCACTAAATTAGATAGCCTCATGACTTCAAATTCGACTTTTAATGAAATTTGGAGGCAATTTGTGTAGGCGAGGAGTGGAACTTTGGAGTTAGTAACTTCGGTCCAACCTAATGTCAGAGTATAATGCTATAACCAGTTCCATAACAAATTTAAGGCGCTAATTCGAAAGAAGACGTATGCACAGATTCTTAATGCAATATGATAATGTTCTCTTAGGCGCAGCATTGTCAGTGTGACAGCCTTTTTCTCTAGCATAAATGCACATCCCATTGCTGGAGTATGGCATAGCCTTGACAACTTAGCCATGCACAACTGTGCCTTAGCATGAGCACTCTCCGCGTTTTGTAAAGGCGCAGTGATATCATTTAAGAGTGGTTATATCATTGCCATTTGTCTTCGTCGAATCGGGTGGATAGTGGTTGCATTTGCTCAACCCAAAAAAGTGCATAGTTGACATGGACTCGACGGATCGCGTAAGGTCACATTGAAAGGAATATGAGCCTTTTTTGTAAAAATACCGTAGAAGTTTGTGCACATGCGATTGCAAGATGAAGAAAGGCTTAAGCTTACGGGAACTGTTCTGTTCGTGTCTGCACGTTCCGTACATTACCTTTCCTATTGGTATTATTTCTATGAAGGCAAGGTGTGTGCTGGGTGGAGAACTGTGGGAGGGCCTCGTAAATGGGAAGGGTATCACTGCAAGGCATGCGCCAGCATGGCTGGGTTGAGTTTGAATGTGCACCATAATGCAGGAGTGACAAAAGAAGAGGAGGAGGAGGTCGGATTGGACTGTGGATCACGCGCTATGCTGAGACGACACTATCTGAAATATGGCCGCCAAAGTGACCGTAAGCAATACTGAGAAAGAGACAAACAACGGCAAAGCTCATTGCGGGTGGAGAACGCAATGAAAAGCCTGCGTTGATTGAATTGCTAACACTAATCATACTGTAGTCAAGTTAGTTGCGAGCATCTGACTGCAGCATCTTTTGAAGATCTGCCAATCCATTTTTATTTTGTTGAAAGTTGAATAACAAAAATGCGGGATCTGAGGCTTGGTAAGCGGTGGCGTTAATGGTGCAGTTATGCCAAAAGAGATTTTGGATAAACTGTAGAAGAGAGCGCACCGACGTATGCATTTATTTACAATAAAAGGAATAATGGTAATGATGGTGCGGTTTTAGAGTAAAGACGGCAAATATGTAACATATATATGTGACACATATGTGTGGCGGTTCGATGAAATGTGAAAATTGTGGGGTGAAACAACACCATAAGAAGAAACAGCCATTTGAACGGATTATTGCTTTGAATGTTTAGCCACTCACAATAGCAGAAGAAGCAAGAGGGAAGGACGAGATTAATGCTGAATGATATTGCGATTGAGTGAAGGAGAGAAGGGCTTCTGCTAACAGCTTATAAGCAGTGGCGATGGTGGTGATGGGGCGGAAGAGGTGGCAGGAGGTGATGTGACTAATGAGTGTGCTTAGCAGGTGGATGCGGATGAGTGCATGGGTAGGTGGGAGGGAGAGGGATGGCAAATGTACAGGTAAGTCCACCACTGCTACTCGAAGGATGTGAGTAGGAGAAGGAAAGCGAAGAAGAAAGAAAGCGAGAAATGAACAAATAAGCGTGAAAATTTGTGCAAGAAATACGTAAAAACAGACGCATAAAGGGAGGGATGTGGGTGGGAGAGTTTGCATGGGCAAGGAAGATGAGTGGGCGGGATTTACTCGGCTGTCAGCGCACCCTTCTTTCCTCACAGGACGAAAGCTGTGCGCTTCTAATGCCCAGATAACAGCTGTTCGGAAGAATTAGATTCGCCTAACTTAATAACCCTTTTATGCACATATGACTGTTAATTTTTCAAATAGCTATGAAATTAAAATATTGCTTTCCAGCATGGGTCTCATGGAAGGCTTCGGTTTGAAACAGAATATCTTCATGGCGCGTGGAGCATGAGGCGGCTTCATGAAGTCACATTGTGGTCTTAAATGAGAGCTTCCAATCTATTTTAATTATAATGATCCACCAAGTTTGTGTTTTTTCCCTTAGGAATGCGTGTCCCCTCCGCACTGTTCCGTCTGCTACTAAATGTTCGGAGGACTTTCGTGTGCAACAATTCGTCAGCATTTGCATCTGATGCGGTGAACTCAAGTTAATAGGCCCCATTCTGCATTGGTGAAAGGGAAGTCAACTGCGCATTTCTGTCTTCTGCTTCTAGTTTCTGCCCCATGGAACGAGAGAAGGATGCAAGATATAAAAGTGCACATTTGAACAGTGATGTAGAGATTCCCCGTGTGTTAAGTCAAAGAGATGGTCTGATTTCGTTCTCCTCTCCTATTCGCTTCCTCTGCAGGAGTGGAAGGCTTCCTGTGCGTCGCGTGGATTGCATTGACAGGCTTGTGCACTCTTAAAAGGTGTGCACTAACTAGTGTGATTACAAAGTATCTTAAGGGCCTAAAGTTCGATATGGTCTTACTCAACTGTACCCTAGCAATTTTCAACGCTTGTCTGGTTTCAATGTCAACTCCGTTAAGCTCGAACAGTATTCCCCATCTTTGCATATTTTTACAGCGACGATATAGACCCGTACAACAAATCCTGCTACCAAACGCCAAACATAACTTGATTGGGTGCAGTCCACAAGGTCCCAAGTGACCTTAGTAGAAGTGTCAAAGAAGGCTTACGATCATGTAAATGTCACTGGCAGTATGGTACGCATTCAAAAAGGGCTTTAAATGCAGCCAGTTCCTCATCGTATTTAAATTTTTTCCCGGGGCTCATACACGAAGCTAGTTATTAATAAGAACTGTAACTATTTCGTGAATTAACGTAGCATGCAGCATGAGGTTATGCTTAATATGGTATATAAGGTGAAATGCCTGTGACCATTTTGCACATGTGTAATTAAATTTCGACAATGCAGCGCGCCATTCCCTTCCTCAAGGCACGTATGATTTTTAGCTTGCCTGTATTAACCATAGATCCCAAACGATTTTGAAAGGCATATTAACGTCGCAAAATCCTGTGATTTGAGAGACTAATTCTGAACACCCCCTTGCTGGAACCACACGTCGTCCACATCTACGGCACACAGTTCAGACATGAGAACTGGGTTAGTTTGTGGCAATTGCAGCATTAAGAGTCATCGCCTGACCACCCACAGTTTCGATGAAAAATGCTCCGATCATGCCTTTTGGACCAAAGGTCACACCAAATAGTGACATTTCATGAATGCACTTGTCTCGCAATCGGCTCGCGTGTATTTTCTAAGACCTAAGTACGGCTCGATGGAAGCGATTCGCAACAATTTGCCTAAAGGTAGCAAGTTCTAAAGCATGCAAGACAGTTTTCTACAAGCGCCGACTTTCATTCCTCAAAATCTCACACAACGCCGAATCGTGTATGCTGTTTTATCAGAATATTTGCACCCTTTTCTTCCACGGATTGGACACTGGATTACTTTCTGTAATCGACATGTCCTTAGCACACTGCATTACCCATGCAGTACGTCAGTGCATCATAGACTTGGACATGAATGCACCAGGCAAATCAAGTGTGAAAATATTGATAAGGGAAAAGTGCATGCTAGCCTAATGTTTCCCTTCGTGGAATTAATCGGTTACGGCATTTAAAACCTCCAATTTCCCAATGGACCAACATAAGAATTATTCCGCATTCTTCAATGCATTCTTACAGTCTCCAAAGCCTATGGCGCCTTCAGCTTTCGATAGCATTACGATTAAATTGAATCTGCAAGGAACTACCTCCCCATTTTTCACACATACGCGGAACTGACTCAGTCCATATCGATCGCCTTGGGAACCTCCCCACTCTTCTCGGACAGGCAGTATGAGATGGAAACGGGTGGGAGGGTGTGCCCGACAGCTAAACAAGTTCTTCATGTAAGGCGGTGCACAATCATACACCCCAAACTTGCACCTCTCACATCTGGAACTCATCATCAGCCCTCATATGCCTTCAACTGCATTCTTCCTCCTGCATCGCGTTAAGTTGCGCACTCTACTTTAGGCCGTAATAGCCATCTCGACTATTTAGCTTGTACTTCTTCCAATTCATCGACGAACCAGATATCACCTCTGCTCAGCTTCCCATTCGATTCGTTAGTTGCCATGTCAATTCGAGCAAGCACTGTAAGCAGCGAGACTCTGTTAAACCAAACTGTTGCAACATGTGGAAGGATCCAACGTGGATGTTCAAGTTTAGTCCATCTGTTGAGTACATCAGAAATCAAGATCAGAAGGAAATCCTAACGCTTTCTGATTGCAACCTCAATTAGCTGACTGAAGTTGTTGTTGGTCATAGAGTGGCCATTCTCGCAACGCTATGTGGCTGAATCTTCGCTCTGAATTGAATGATTACCTAGGTGGTGAGCCTGTCGAGTAAAATGCCTCGAATTGCCCGTTCTGCTAGGAGTTGCAAATTTCTAGCGTACTCTACATCATCCTCATTGGGCTCTTGGTCGCAATGGAATAAGTCTCTACTAAGCTGAGCTAGTACCTCGCGGCATTGGTTGATGTCAAAGTCAAGAAATACCCCGGCATCTATTTTCACCGAGGATAACCTTTGCAAAAGTGCCAATAGAATCGGGGAAATTCATTGGCGCTGAAATATAGGTGAATGTTGGAGCTAATAGATTTCATCCAACCTCCATAATTTATGTCATTTGAAAGTTGGAACTTCCCCGAGCGCCGCCACCAGTGTATGGCTTTCTCGTTTTTCCAGCTTACAACCTTTGCACTTTGGAGTTTTAATGAAATCGGAAACAGAGGCAGAAGTTCTAAAATAGTAGCCAGACAATAGGGGTGCATTACCGTCGGTTAGCTTATGCTGCATACTTTCCCATACTCACTTGAAATAAGTTATGGTGAGTAACTCGCGTTTTACAACTTCGATTCGGCTTCAAAGGACCCGCTCACCAATCATTTTGTGAAAATATTTTTGGATCACTAGCGAAAAGCTTAAAGGAAAATCTGTTTGATAAAAAAAGACTTCATCATGCCGAAATGCGGTCAGCATTGCCGCACCTTTGGATCAGTGCCGTCTGAAGTTGGTATCAGTTGCATGCCCGATTCAAACTGGCAAGTGTACACGTATTTGTGCCAGGAAACCTCAAATATGGTTGGTTATTTAGAGACAAAACCGAAGTAAGTCATTAAATATCAGGGGAAATCCCTTTGCATCTTATCCACAAAATCGGATGAATTTGGTGTCGACACCGATTTCGTCATGGCATTGCACAAGTCCTTCGTGTGGGGCAAATGCAATGTTAGCTACTCCCACAAACGCTGGGAAACCCACTCCCAAATAGAAACGCAAATCAAGGATTATGGGTTGTATGGTTTCCGCGCAACGTCGGAAAAAATTGTTTCAAATATACAAAGAATGACGTGCATACAATTCCATGAAGGAACAACTATTTAAATGTCAATAAGGCGAAATTAATAACGAGCCCATTTCTAACGAGAGCTTGAGGCGTAGGGTACAATATAGCGAAACGAAACGTGACTTTAAAGCTCGTCAAGATCAGAGAAAGGAAACATGTATTGGAGATGGTGTTGCCTGAGGTGCCGGAAGGGGAATTGAAGTTGGGAGAGTGTGAGTGAAAAGACGAGGAGGCGACGAAGCAGCCACAAGTGCCAGAGGTCCATGAGAGGAGCCTGCCCACAGCCCAGGCTCAAGGGTTTCAGCACTCATGCAGCCACAGGGCTACTGATGAGCAAAGGATGAAATCGTGACGCACCAAGTGTCGCATAGCACTCCATTCTTGAAATCCACGCTATCCAGTTGGTGACCAGACCCATAACGGCAAGAAATCGCTTCTTAAACGCGCTTCCATAATGGAGATGGGCACGTGGTAGAAGAGCGAGAGAGCGTCGTGCAGCGTCATCCAGAGAATACCACTGAGCCGAAGTCTTAATAATGTGCTGTGGCGCATCAGATTGAGCAAAGGAGACAGCGGAAATAACGCCTATTTCCATATATAATAAGAAACTGTCTGCTATGCATGCATTATTGACTTGCACTTCCCACCCTCACATTACATAGGCTCACATGCATTTTAACTAAACAATGAACTACACACAATAGTTAGATTAACATTAATTAATTTTACCTTAACATCTTTAAATAGCACCGAGCATGCAATCTATTTTGTGCAATTTTGAAAGCACACTTTGCTTAATAAGCCCAACATTAGCACACATGCCCTAAAAGAATTTCTGCGATCAGTTGACTTACCATGGGATCGAGAAGAACGAGGTTTGACATGCCTCGATTCCTTGAGCAAAGGCGACAATTGCCCGACAGCTTTCGACCCGAGCTGGCTCGCCATGGTGGGATTAGGATACCTGTCATTGAAAGGTCAATATTTTGTTGCGGAGCAAATCGTATGGACCATCGAGTTCCACTAACAAACCACCTGCAATCCAAATTTAGGCCTACATTAATTGGACTTTTATCCAGTCGTATTCTCGTCTGCATTCCATGCAAGCTGTTATTGGTAAACAAGGCGCACGAACGTCCATGTAAGTTGGCGTTGAAACGGATAGGGAAGTTTTTGCTTGCTTTATCAGGCTCACTGACAATGTCATCATATTCGTCCCTTGATGAAGCTCTACTATATGAGAGCAAGCTAATAAACAAGCTTGGCAATTTCACTTTGACCATCCGATTTCGGTGACGATTTATGCACAGTGTCAACGCCTTCGTGAACTAAAGAGCAGGAATCAGAGAGCCAATTACTGCATTTGCTTTCACTACCACCGCCACCGCCCTTATCCAGAGGTCATGTAGAGCACTCCTTGTGTCGGTCATCTTCGAAAAAAGGCTATCTAGTGGAGCCTATGCGCCTTTGTCATTCAGCGCTCACCAAGGGCAACGTCTGCAGTCAAAGATAGCCTACCTGATACTTCAATTTTAAACATTCTGC
>JADWOT020000001.1:27893439-27904439 GCA_036345935.2 Taenia hydatigena | reverse complement strand
TAAAACGTCAATCAAGCAGCTTGCTTAACTCTCTGGAGTTCCACACGTCACCATATTTGCCCATAAATGAATTTGCTAAAATTATTCAAAAAATTAATTAGAGGACTCTCAAAAGCAGATTTAGCGAAGCCAACCCCCTTGGTTTGCTTCAATTTGCAGAGTGTGTGGGATGCATGCGATTGCTCATATCCATGCAACATGCAACAAGTAAATGTATTAGCATATCAAAACGGCAACACGGCTTGGACTATCTACTTTCCGAAACTATGCTTGAGCCCGAATAACGTATAGGTTTAGGGGACACGATGCAAACAAAGCAAGCATGGCTTCTAAATTTCCACCTTGACTTCCGAATTTGAAATAAAATTGGCTTTTGCATCTTACCGTTAAGCAAACACATTACCACCTTGTGTACAACAAATTGGAGACTACCTTGTACTCAATGCATACTAATCAGCAACGACTATCGAGTCCTGACTATCTAAGGGCACTCGACACTATGCTTCTTCTGAAACGATCATGAATAATCAGTAGGCTGGACAAACACCTCCCTAAATGCGTGAAACGTAACAAGACGAAAGGCCTCAAATATAATATTTCCTATGGCATGCTGCCAAACTTGGCAATGGAAAGGGATGGAAGACTGAAAGGAAGGAGAGAAAATTGTAGGAGAAGAGAGGGAAGAGGCAGAAATACGCCACCTCGCACTCATTCTTCGTACTCGTTTTATTCCCACTACTCAAAAAGCAGGTCAGCAACTTTCCAGGCATCAGACCATCACGTTCAGAACATATCAAAACCTGGAAGGCAAGAGCAGGACAGGCACAGAAGTGGCGTAGGTAAGGTTAAGTTTTTGGTTCTAGAAGCAAAACGCATGGTAAAATAAGGATTTGCAAGCTAGTCTCATTTAAAAGGAGGATGGATTGTGATTGTGACGAATTCGCTAAGCGGGCTATTAGGAAACCTCCTTTTATTTGCACGCGTCATTCACTACAGAGTGATAGCCACCTATTACCAGGAAGTATTGTGATGCGCTAACGACCGATTTCAAACTAACTTTTCTGTAAATTGAAGAAATATTTAGGCACCAGAGGAACCAACAACACTAGTCAATCTAGAAAATATAAGCATAGTCTGCCCCACTCAAAATAGTGACAATGCATGTAATAGAGTTCTGACGGTAAGTGCCCAGACCTGTCAAAGTCATGGAGCATGTGCACTTCAAGTAATTTAAACGGGCGAACAGCCAGAGGAATGCAGTTCACTACGTGCATTACCAGTAGGGATTCCTGCCACCTTACCGGTGACCCAGCCCTGCAGCCAAACCATCCTATCAATCGAGGACTTTCACTGCATCTTCAAGGATGCACATCCCACTCCTTCAGAAAACAGGCTTCACTGAGTGGCAATGACTATTTCAAATAAGTCTGCCACTTTGCTGTAACCTGAAGCAACATTGAGGCATTCGTAAAATACGTTGACCAGTGTTCGAGAAGAATTGCCAAGGAAAGAATTAGTTCAAGCGATAACAGGGTAAACCTTGTCTGGGCATGACCTAGAGTTGCGGCAAAAATTTCCAGACTGGGCAGAATCGAGTAGTATGTAAGATCCGAATACTATGCACATCACCATCAAAGGAGTTCTGATGCCTACAGTCGGACTCATTTCCCTTATTGAGGGTTTCATCTCCTTCGTAGTGGATGCAGATTACATGTCTCTACGTAAAAGACATCACTGAGCCGCGAAGGAAAACTGCGATTAACCATACTTCCTTTTAGCCAAAAAACCTACAAACAGTTTTGTGTAACAAAGCTATATTTCCTACTTAATTACCATAGTTTAGAGGTTCATGCCAAAATCTACTCGTGGATTGAAAATTAACTTCTTGGTCGTTCCAGTAGGTATGTAGGCGATTCTGCCCCAATTCTTGGGCGAAAATCGCCCAAAGAGAAAGCAATACGTCTCCAACGAAAACATTCGCGTCTAGCTACACTTTTGAGGCAGAATTATCAAGGTGGAGACTGCAACTGTTGATGGAAAGGGTGACACAAAAGCGACCAACGAACGCCTGAAAAATGCCTTTAATTGCTACTCAAAGGAACCCAATCAAGGGCGAAATTTCGAATTCAGCGGACATTGCGCAGACATCGTAAGCCTATTTCGCTTTGAATATCTGGCCTAATAAATGAGTGCACTAACGATCGTAACATCCAAATAAACTCCTTTGTTGTCCTAATGACCTAAACAGCCATCGAATTGTGTAGTAAGGGACGTGTTAAGGAAGTTCGAAGAACAATAATTCGGCATTAGGCTACTAAGACTATGCCCAACCCCAAGCATTGCTTTGTTTAAATAATAATACTTCCTGCTTAAAATTCCAAAAGCACGGTAACCCCACATCGACTTTATTGTTCCAGATGTACAGATATTTGTAGCGGTTTCTTGACAATGACAACTTTGATCGAATAAACTACTGAAATTGAGAAAATGCAGAAGCACTCACGTCAACAAAACGGTGACTCTATAGTCCATTTAAACGAAACCAGGTGCAAATTAAGGAGGCAGACGACCAGTTTGTGCACCCCAAACTGCGGACCCGCACGTTTGTTCTGCCCGAGGGATTGCTTTGTCACCATAATGAATGCCATTGATAGAGAAGGCAACAGTATTAAGAAGTGCCAAACTCTCTAGACACGACGCTTCAGTATCCATGGAGTTATCTGAAGTCCGGACAATATCTCGTGAATGACGATTAGGAAACGGCGCAAGCGCCAACTCCCGCTGAAAATATAGGTCCCTTGGTATTTCAGAGCCATCCAGTAGACTGGCTGTGGTTCATTTGGGCTTGGCAGTTATGAACATATTCCAGAATAGTACATAAATAGGTAGGTGGATGAAATTTGTCCCCACGTTGCAAGAGAGCGCCGCATAAGCAAAAAGCTACGTACATGAAAATTCACAACGAAAAATGCGGGATGACTCACCTATGGCCTCAAAAGTTGAATGTGGCCTCTTCATTTCCCGCATTAACCTCTTAGCTCCTATTCATATTGCAGGCCAGGAACCAGGCAAATCTGCAATTCATTTCCATCGTCATCCGAACTGGCGAAAAGCAGCCCGTGTTTAACAATTTAATGTAACTTATTTCACTATAATATAAGTAATTGGTCAGTTGGAAAATGCGCCGTAGCACGGGGAAATGAACAAGTAGGCTAGTTAGTCATGTAACAAACCCATGACCTTAAAAGCTAGTGCGATCTGACCTTAGAAGTTGCTACGCCAAAAAAAGGAACTTATGAGATGATAACTTTTGGAAGTTCTATATACTACATTTGTCTTGCTTGATTTATTGACATTTTTTAATTGCCAAATTTTACTTATTTATAATGCAATGATGGAAAATCGATGCCACTTTCTAGTCTTTGTCAAAAACTAGCCCTCACTGTACACGTGCACTTTCGTTTGTACATCATGTCCGCATGTATAAATGGGCAATTTTGTGCGAAAGGGTGCTGATTCTGCATAACTAAATGTAAAATAGCTAAGTAATAATTCAGGACATTTTTTTCAAAGACGTAAACTTAATTCGATAGCCCGCAGTCGGAAGCAATGTTTAAAGTAGATAATTAGTTTTGCATTCTATGTTGGGTTTTTACCATATACATGTCATCCTGGTGTAGTGGATTCCTCCTTACCTTTATTAACATGGGGATTTCGACTTGAGGCACCGACAAATGCGCATTTCATGCAGGAGACTTTGTACTGCTCAGACAATCTAGCCTTTCAAACTGTAAAGTGAAGAAAATTCTATTGCTTGATATAATGAACCTTATACCTTTCCATATCTTAAAGACAGATTTGTTGCTCTAATTTAAATAAATCTATTGCAGCAAAATGCTTTAAGTTGCAACATGTAGTCACTTACGCCAATTTTAATGGTAAAGAATCTTATTAACGATTTACGCTTGCCTAATTCTTATAGAAATCAAGGAATTTTAGAATCCAAGCGCGTCATTTTTTCAATTTCAAGGTCATTGGGTCCAGTACATTCTCTGTCGGTATGGTAGACGCTGTGACATGCGATGACGGTTGGATTTCTATTAGATAGGCTGTGCATAGTGCCACCAGCGTTTCAAAGAATTGCTTAAGAACAACTTTGCTGAAATTGGATTCAGTTATTGCTCTTCACTCTTCTCAGGTAGGAATGGTATCTGATCTCTGAGTCGTCTTGATGTTCTCGTATCTCGATGGGCTCTGCTGAAATGTCATGCTAGGAAATTTGCCACTACTCCTTTTCTGGCGTGTTTAATATTGTGTTGTCAATGCTGTGTTATCCAAGATGCTATATTGTCCATTTTAGTGGAGCGAATTGTGCTTATTGCACACAGAAAAGGATTCGAGTGTGTTCTTTGCAATGGTGAACTATGTCGTCCATGAGGTGCAATTAGAATTAACCCAAGTCGAAGTAGTGAAGATTTGGCTTGGGAAGAGTCGTTCACATGCAGTCTACGCCGCAGACCCTCGCCATGATGGCGATTATTTCTCTACGTTTCCTTCGTTTTGACCGATGTGTTATGCTTCCCTGGTAGGAGTCGGTTGACGCTAGCAGTAGGTAGATGAAAACCTCGAACTCTGACACCCAAAATGGAGGCGATAAACCACGTGAATAGGTGGGCCAACTCTGTTATCCCCAAGTTCTTCGGAAGGCACGTACTTCGCTGTGACTGTACCGATCGTGCAAGGCGTTTCAACGGTTTGCGATCGCTGGCGGGTCTTCACTAAGAGCGCTAAAAATCTGCAGTGTGCTACGGTGTTGCAATTCCTGCACTCTTGACTTAGTTGGCAGAAAGGTCCAAATTTCAGTGGTAATGAAGAACGTCCTCATAAGAGTAAGTTAATTCGCGTGGCAAAAGGCCCTAATTATATACAATTCGTTTTTCATATGTCTACTATGGTGCTCATTGTCATTGTCAAATCATGCCTTTGACTGAATCAACGTATTTGTGTCATAGACCATGTCACATGTTTTCGCCTTTCTTTCAAAGGAATAGCTAGCTTGCCTTAGCCTGCTACTTGCATTGTTCCACCCAAACCGAGAAGGTTGCTGTTTGGCATAGTTTGGTGTGTGTGTGTGTGTGTGTGCGCTTGTGGGGAATCATGCTTGGGACAAGTTGGCAGGGTGTTTGTGTCACAGTATTCTGGAGCTGCTGTTTTCGGATTAAGCTTGCTGCTTGTTTGTAAGTGAGATACATCAGTCTACGGCACAGCCTTCTTGAATATTTGCAGTAAAACAGAGGTGCTTGTATTTTTAATGATCAGAAGATGGTTCCTGGGGCAATCGCCTCCTAACTACTTAAGTAAAGTGCTCATTGGCGATGCGATGTTGCGATGATGACTTTGAAAGCAACGCAATGATCACCATGGCTTCCTTACTTTTCTGACGCAGTGATGTAGTAGCTTTGGCGTGATCATCGCCTTTCCTTTGGTTGTAGCAGTAATTAGCATTGAAATTTTCCTGCTTATTGTTAAGAGTTGATTGACAGGCCGTGGGACCAAAGATGTAGGCCTTGACTTGATGAATCCTAAAGACAGATAAGGGTGCGCAACTTTGTTACCTCCCTTCATTTAGGTCCATTTCACATATATCTTACAATTACATTGGGTTTCCATGCTAGGTTTTCAATAAACTACCGAAGTGCGCGCCTCGATAACGTTTCTGCAGTGCCTTATCTAGTTTTATCCTATATAGAATCGTTTCCATTTTATAGTGCAGGAAATGGAAATCGTTGAATTCAGTGTTTCTTTTGATGGTGTCTCAAGTACCGGTTCGGGCTTTTGCGCACGTTTAGTCCTCTAAGATGCATGTGCTAATTGTTGAAAAACCCCTGTAATCAGTATAAAGTGTTTCGATGCTGAACGGACGCTGATACTGAAAGAAACGAATTATACTGCTATCTCCTTTTGTTCTCCAGCCACCGTTAAGGTGCAATTGTCAATCTCCTAGTAAATGTATTTAGCTAAACGAAAATTATTTAATCTGTAATGGCTTACATAGACCGTGGGACTGCATTTGTTACTGGAACCTTTTGTTAGTCTCTCTTTCTACTTTCCAATAATTTTCAGCTCGACGGCGGTCTACCAAGTCGCTTCAATGAGCACAGACGTCGAAAGCATCGAAAAGGGAGGTGACAGAAGCTTGGCCGAGGCATCATCATCGAAGAAAGTGAAGGCGGTGTCTAGAGCGGATGCTCTTCTGCGGCCACTGTTATCACTATCCTGGGATTTCATTCATGGGAAATCGCACAGCGCTACTAGGGAAACGAAGTCTGCCCAGCAGTGCTTTCTGATGCTCATAGCTAGAGGTCTCACTTGGCATGCTGCGGCAATGTTGACGACAAGACCCAACCAGCTGCTCCCTTCTCCCTTTCAGCCTGCATGCAGACGTGTTTGTGTGATGTGCTCGTGTATTTGCAGATCAAAATTTGTCTCTCTGTGCCTCAGTACCCAATTTGCCGATGGGAAACACAGCTGGAACGAAACTGTTGGGTGAGTAGTGGGGGCTTGGCAGCCACAGGTCTTTTATCTTTATGAAGTGGGTGGTGGCTATTGTAAAGTAGACACCTGTAGAGTCAACTTTTGTGGGTTTTAATCATAGCCGTTGTTGAAATATATGCATGCATTGGCTTGGTAGAGTAAGTGTTCGCCTAACAAAGAATTAGATGTGAGAATTTCATAGATTGTTAACTGACCTTTCTGCACATAGAACTAAAATTATTGTGTTATGTATCGTATTATTGCTACACGCACTTAGGGGTGGCGATGCATTCTTTCAGATTCCCCGACATCGTCTTTGAGCAACCCACTTTCTTGCTGAATCTTGAGGTGCAATATTAACTCCACCAAAACGATGCTCAGTAGTCTTTATTTCACAGCTGGTACATTTTTATGCAATCGTCTGATCATTCCCTCCTGTAGTAAGGCGCCTGCAAAAACACTGTCTGTAAACATTACAGTAAACATTGGACATAAAAATCTTCGGCATTGACGGGCATTGTAAGCGTCTCGATTGCGACCTTTTAAGAATCCATGCCAACGCTGAACTAATGAGCAATCGAATTCCATGGAAATGTCAGAACGGATGACACCCGGTTGACTACTAAGAGAATTTCCGACAAGTGGAAACGCCACGAAAGCCGGCAATTCAAAACAAGCAGTGTAATCAAATAGGCACTATTCTTATCTGATACGCTGTTTCGTCCTTCTATTTACACACCACCAACAGAGGAGGATGCAATATTTGACAGCATTGGTGCGGCTCACGTGGTCCCAAAGCCACTAATGACAAAGAGTAATGCAGTGAACTCCACTAGAATGCCACAACACACTGTCTTGTAATTATATTGCAATTCACTCGGATTTTGCGCACCACTTTGGACACCGTAATACAGAGAAGGTGGCGCAGGAGTCGCCTTGTTGCCATTCGCCAAACGGGGGCTGTAAATTAGTAGTAAGATTGTAGATGGGGCTACTAAGCCAAAGTTCCTCCGCATTCCCCTTCACTGAGCGTGATGGTGATTCGATAGCATGATATCTTTACCAATGCAGATTAACGCTATCGTTCCTTCTCATGGAGTTGTAAGATCGGAGAAATAGAAGAACCTGTGAAACAAGTAGGCGAGCTGAATGTCCGACTTATCCGCACAACAATATCTGCCTACGCACAGTTACGTGCGCCTCTGAGTGTCGTTAAATGAGATGCGAATCATCATGTCGCATTGTGATACATTGAGGCTCACCGTATAATAATGCTGTGAGTGGGCAAATAGGGGGATATTAACTACGCCGGTTCAGTTTCAAGTGCAATCGCTGATGCTGTCGGGTAATTACCATGGAGCTAACAGTGGTGGTTACAAGACGATGCTTATTCAGCGACATCAGCACACAATGTTAATACCTTTTTAAACATTGAGACTGTGTTGATAACCATGCCAGAGGCATTACTGGGCATTAACAAAGCGTTCACGAATGAAAGGCAGCAACCCTCACGGAGATCACAATTCGTGCTCATTTAAATCAAACACTACAAATTTGCGGACCATAAGAAAGCATGTATAGACGCAGTGAAGGAACCGCGATCGCAGTCAAAGATGCTGCTGAGGTGATATAGATTAAAAAGCATGTCTTACACGCAGCGTTTGAATTTTATGCATAATAGAATTTAATTTGTGGTGTTACAGCGCGATCCTGATCTTCACATCGCCTCATGGTTAACCTCTAGGTGCTGTAATTCTGGCAAATGTGAGCATTGGTATGGAATCGTCCCCACGCATTAAGACCCGGTATCTTCATCGTATGAACGGAGAAATACTTTTCAGGTCAGTTTCAACATACCTGATAGGTTGGTATAGGTGCAGGCTAGTTTCATAAATGCGTTGTAACTTGTGAACGCAAAGTATTTGTGGACTAACGATGAAGCTTCACATCTGTCTCATCTTGTTGGCTGCCTCCTCTTTGGCTAAAGGGCCCTCAGGAGATCGTGGTAAGATATTCTCCGATACTTGAATTTGTTCGGCGCAAAATAAGGCATCAGGTGATTACAAGTGTTACTTACATTGTAGAGAATTTCCCCTATTATTGTGGTTCTTTACGCCATGTCATGGTACAGGAATTTTGAGTCTCTCCTCTTTTCAAAGCTCGATCCCTTCCATTCCTCTCATTTTGAAAAGCTGCATTAATAGCCCTAATACCTGCCGACACTCTAGAGAACGGCGTGCACATAATACCCGTGATTGTGGGCGAATCTGCGGCAAATGTTAAATTCCCTTTTGCCACTTTTATGCTTTTATTAATTTACTACAATATCGTCGTCAAATTGGATCAGAAATGCTAAGGGAAATGGGTGATTATACACTTTCCTGGCGTTCCCTTTCATCCGCACTTGACTATGATTTTTAGCACACATTTCCATGCACATACGCATTACTGCACCCAAATGGCATGGTTGTTCACACTTTACGTAATCTTAATAGCTAGTACGTTGCCAAGCTGCCGACACGCTCTGCTGTGTGCGATTAGGTTTCGCTGCTTCCTTTGATACCACAAAGACATAAGTAACGACTCCACGAAAGGCTTGAAGAATGTAAATTCCGGAAAGTCACGCCCACGGCTTTACTGGCACTTAGAGATCAGCCCATTCACGTTGTGCTTTTGGTCTTCTCATCTGTCGTTGACTTTACTATGAGCAAACCCACCATCCACAGTTAACCTCAGGGCGTTAATACAGGAAGGTGGCAGTGCAACCCCAACTATAATCTCTCTCTGCGTCCCGATCTCAAGTGCATCTTATAAGTCAGCACCGAAGATTTTTACTCGAGTTCTAGTTTGCCTGAGACCTATCTTTCAAATTATGCTAGTTTTAGCATAAATGCGGTATCTTTGCTTACTCCGTTAAAGTTCAGCACCTTAACACCCACTGCTTGAGTTGAGAACTAATGTAGAGTTCTACTGTAGTGAAGAATCACTAAATCAGACTGAACTCAGCTTTTACTGATAAGGATTTTAACATTGCCAAACGTACTAGGAACTTGCTTCCTTAACGCAATTTACCCACGTATGTACATTTAAAATGGTTAGAATTCTTTCGAACTCTAACACAAAATGGCTCATATCTGTAACAAAGAAACAAGCAAGCTAATTAAATGATGAATGTGAAGCAAGTTTATTTAACAACACCTATTATTATTATTTTTAGAATTGACGGTGGCAAAGGGGAATGAGATTGGTGGGATCCCGATTCAAAACTACTTTTATTGGACTCTCATGGGCGATCATACCTACCGGTTAAATTGGGACGTCCGTAACCTGACTAAACTCGGCTCTGACCAAATCGTACTAAGTGCAATGGCAGCTGATCTCTCTGGCAATCCATTTCTAAAAACTGCTAATTTCTCACGAGGAGAAGTCACTGTGGGGGAACTGCGGGCTGACAAACCATACAATGTGCATCTTGAGGCACTTAGGGATGGAGTCAGTGTTTGGCTTTACGAAGGTACAATAAGTACAGTACTCAAAGGCAAGTTAGGGCTTGTGATTATGAGTACATTGCTTTTACATGCCTGAGAGTGGGTCAAGTTTAACGTGCTATACTCTTTTTAGTGTCCTAGGTACCATGTGGTGCTGCTACTTGTTTGTACTTATTTTAATGATTAGGCTTGCGAGAGGCAGATCGGTGTTGAAGTAAATCGAATTGTTAGATCAGACATACGTGGCGTGTGGCAGATTATAACAACAGTGCTCTAGAATGCTACACCTTAAGGGATAAACGAAAATGCGGCAGGTTTTAGTTCATCGAATCTTGTTTTGATCGATCGACAGTGGCTTCGAAAGCACGATGCTCCAATTGATGAAGTTCACCACAGTCGTCTCTTCAGCTAGAGCTGTCAACTACCCCACAAAGAAGCATGAGCTTTGTGGAGTTGTTGCCTGTCATTTACCTTGGGTTCACAATTCCCCATTGGATCGCGTTATATATAAAAGCGCCTTCACTTCATTTATTATCTTGAAATGGAATTAGTTTAGCAACCTGCCAGACCGCAATCACCCAATGAAATGACCTTATATGCGTTAAATGGCACTTGCCCTAAAACAAAGAACTAATAAGTATCTGTCCCACAGAGATGAGCGATAATTTCCCCACCAACATAAGTTGTAATATTGGGAGTGTCTAAAGACCGACCAGCCACGGAAGGTAAATGAATTGTAAACTCTCATATCACATCGCAACGCCTTACAGCTTACAGCCTGACAACATTTGAAGTACACAAAGAAGTTGATATCAAATATGCTTTTTTTCAAATAACTACCACCTCTACCAGTTTCCCCTCAAATTCAGTGTTATTTTATTGACGACTACATCAGAGTTATGATGGCGCGTTGACAAGTTGGTCTCGCAGCAGCAAAATTGGTAGCTCTTGCGATGGTCGTAGTTCATCCGCCTCCTA
>JADWOT020000001.1:27804378-27893339 GCA_036345935.2 Taenia hydatigena | reverse complement strand
AATGAATTGTGCATGCGCACGCATGACGCTGAAATGGGTTGATTGGAGGAGTTGGAATGCGAGAGTTTCTACTGTGGTGGAGGGTGATGTTGTTAGTGAGTATAGGAAAGTCGATTTGGAGCCAAGGCGGTGGTGGAGTGAACAATGCGGGTTAAGTGGAGACTTTGGGATTGTTGAAGTTGTTTCCTTCTCCATGGCTTTTGAGGGAAGGGTGATGCTGCATTTGAGGAACTGCAGTGCGTTCTGCGTAATCAATGGCTTTGATTAAAATGATTTCTCATTCAACTGTTTTCTTTCTGTCGCCAACTACTGCCTCCTTCTCCCTCTCACCTCTCCTCTGATAGACCTGAGCTGAATTTGGAGCGTTTGCCATCGAGACCGCAGGTCAATCCACTGAATGCCTGCGAACTACTCTTGACTCTTCGAGAGCACCAGCGACGGCGCCAACATCACCACCAGTAAACGCAGAGGCAATGAGTGGAAGAATAGTTGAAAAGCTCAGCAGTGGACCCCTAATTGAGTAACCGAGGCGATTTTCGAATTGATGATTGGGTGGATTCGGTAGATCAAGGCTAATGACTGGTTGGTTAGAGGAATGGGTGTAGCAATGCCAATCAATGGACAGATAGGTGGTAGACGTACTTGACCGACTTTTCTTGATTGCGGGCCGCTGAAGTCTTCCCGTACACGAAGAAAAACATGGTGACTGACTTACTGTTGGCGCAGCATCTTGCTCCCTTTGGCATTGACATGCAGAATCAGCACAAGACCGATTGCACTGTGATGGAGGTGGAATTTGAGGCGAAAGAGCGACTGGGAGAGTGGTTGACTCTGCAGGAGACTGATCGCACCCTCACACCGCTTTATGAGCCAAGTCTGACCGGTTGAGTTAATCCCGGCAACACGTGCTATATTAATTCGGCTATATAGGTGACGAAAGTATCGAGTTAACATTTGAGCTCCTCGATTCATTCCTTTTTCCATCATTTAGTGTTTAGCCATGTTACGATCCCTGTTTTGCTTATGATTCTGTGTCGCCCGTCTGATAGTTGACCATCTCTCTGGGCGGGTTCTCTTCGCGACAGAGGTCTTCCGCAGTCACTATGCCTTCGCCTTTTCCAACTTCGTGGAGTCGGTGATGGGTGCGATAGCACGCAATGGAAGTGTTATCGCTGCTGTAGAGTCTTTTGGCTTGCTGATGAGCAAGTTGGGTCAGGCGCTATGCTTTGGCGTCTACTGGTTTCCAGTCATAGTGATTTGTAAAATTATTGGAGGAGAGGTGGTGTTCAAACGACCAGGTGAGCTTCTCTATCCATCCATTCGTCCTAGAATTATTTATCAGTTCATGCACTCTCTATCTATTCAATCTAACCTGAACTGATGGTTTATTCACTCATTTCAAATTCATCCTGCTTGACTACAGGCATCTGTCCACGCATGTTTTGTCACCTCATGGGTCGTACGAATGCGGATTTTGCGAGCAAGCAGCAGCAGGATGTGCAAGAGTCCCCTTTCCACCTCTTTAACCTAGTGGAACGTGAGATGGATGAAAAGTCGACGGTTGGCACTCCTTCCTTCCTGCACTTGCTCGCTTTTGCTGTGGAGGACCGTATTCAATGTGGCTTGACTGGGAAGGTTCATTCATCTCTTGCTCCGCCTGCATGTCTTGAGTTTTTTACGAATAAGACTTCATCGTCTATGCATTAATTCACCTGCCTTGTCATGCATCCCTTCTACAGTCTGTTCAAAGCTTTACTTCCTTGCCTCTTCACTCATCCACCTGGACTGCATTCATGTACTCACCAAATAAACCAACCATTTACGATGCGCTCTTCGGCCTGCTTATCTTTGCGTTTATGTAGACCCTTTATTCCCCATTCCTTTCTCCATCCACCAAATTGTGTGTCTACCGGTCGTGGGCATAATGCCCTTCATCTACCACATTCTCTCTCCCTACCTACTCCAACGAACCATCCCGTCCACTAATCCTCTCAACCACCCACTCGATCGCTTTTAACATTGTACTCTGGATTCAACAACCTATGTACCGTCCTCTCCTCAACAGGTTCAAGACAAGGAACGAATGGAGACAATTCTCTTCCTGCCGAATTCTCTAGAGGCGACAACGAATACGGACGAGATTGCAGCCCATGAGAAACGCAAAAGTGAAGCAGAGAAGACGAAGATGCCTTTGAGTGAAGATCTGGCGTACCTGAAAATCGGCATTGATGTGAGTATTTCGCTCCACTGTGACGAAAGATGAAGGTCAGTGCTAGGAGGTACTGACTGCTGGAAAATGTTATGTAATAATAATTTATTTAAATAGGTTTGTATCTTGGCTAAAGGGTGCAGAAGACAGTGCAAAATTGTATTTCTCCGACCACTGATCCGCCAGGTGAAAGGACGATGGCACTTCGTATTTTCCGCTTAATAATTTCCTCGACATTCTCAGCGTGCGTTCTCTGAGCAAGAATTGGCTGTAGAGGAAGGTGAATGTAGCCATTACAGCTAGATTGAAGTTCTGAGGTGGATGGACGTGCACAATGTGGATCGTAGTTAGACATTTATGCTTTGTGTGCTGCCGTTGGACTTCAACCTGACGATGAGGCTATGCCTAGTAAGGAAAAACAAGATTGATGGTTATATTATGCTTAGATTTTGTCTGTGGCAGCTTGAGGTGGTCTATTTTCTGATAGGCTTTTGAATTTTATAAACATTATCTAACCACTGATCTGAAAACGTGTTCCTTGAATTAAGGATAGCATGTGCTGCTACTGATATATTTAAGTAGCTAATTTTACCTACTGATTTCTAAGTATTTTTTATCTCTACTGGCCTTCGCACAAATTTTAGATCACATGAAGGGCTCTTCATTTTTCGTTCATTAAAGTGGTAGCGCTTCTCCCTCTTACCGCACTCAATGCTTCCCATTGCCGTTGTAATTAATCGTGATGCGTCATCCCTTTTTCTCAAGAGTCACAGTAATGAGTCATGAGCTGTATGCGGTTTTTTTCATCTTCTGGGCTTGATTTGGTTAATCACATTCACTAGGTGAAATCAGTGACCATCAGTTGCAGCAGTCAAGGGTAGCAGCAGTCGAGAGCGTGGTGAGGCAGCTGCAGCATAGCATGAGCTTTACACACAATGCCTGTCTGCGTGTCTGTCTAACGACAGTCTCAAAAACGGTGGCAGCGTCGAACTGTTGTCAACAATCCCATTTAGGGCTTTACGTTTTGTTGTCTCACTGCTTCCAGCATTACCATTGATACGGGTGCCCTGATGAGTTACCTTCCTCTCCCTCCTCTTTATCCAGAAAATTCCATCACAAGATTGAGTATCCTAGCATACTAGTGCTTGGCTGCCACACGACCATTGGTCATAATGAAGTCGTGGTGAAGTGCATTAGAAACACCTACGTGAATAAAACGGTTGTTAACCATAGAAGGAATCTGTCCATGTGTTTATTGCTACTTGCGCCATTTCAGTAGTGTGTGTGTGTGTGCGTCCCTAACTTCCGCCTGCTGGAGGACACGGGAAAGCCGTGCACAAACTGCCGCGTGAGAAGTCGCCTGCTTAGCACTAAAGTGTGTTAATGCTTGTTCGTATGTAGGCAAACGAGTGGTGGAAGGTGCGATCAACGTGGCCTAATCGAGTGCAGACGCATTGATGGCTTCGGTACAACAGATGTAACAAAGCAATGCTGCATCAGCCAGCGCAACAATTTTGACAAGAAGTATAGAGGGGCAGTATTAAATCGTGTTGATAGTTTCTATGAGTTCTTTTCCTTTGTTGGCCACATAGGAGAGTGCACTGCTGTGAGTTATTGCTCCTGTCTTCCCTTTATTTGACAGGGCCGGTTAACGAGACAGATGGATAGCTAAATGTGTTGGAGAAGATGAGTAGCTCATTTGAATTCGCAAACTAGCTGTGAGCATGGGTTTTATTTGAAAGAATTGGGTATCTATGCGGAGGAATGAATTGGTAGGGACTTGTTAGGGTACTACAAGATGGGGGGAGCGGGTAAGTAGATAAAGAAGAGGAGTGGGAGCTAGACTTCTTAAAGATGGGAATCGCTCAGTGCCAAAGTCACTACCCCTGATGAGCTACAGTACTTGAAGCATCTTCTAAGTGTTCCTGTACTTTCCCGTTTTTAATAAAGTCGGGACAAAACGTGTGCCATATAAAGCGCGCTGGCGTGAGCAAGGGACTTATTGATCTTGTTGCAGCCCACATCCCATAATCCAGCTACTCCATTCCAGAGCGGTTTACACTTGCAGGTGAACAAGTGAGTACACTTGTCTGCTGTGCTGAGTGAATGACTGGCAGGCACAAAGAGACGTCGCGCAGACGAGTTTGCTCTCCTACATGATCAGTAAGCCAGCGGATCATCTAAAGTGCTATTTGACCGGCTGATAAATCTTTGAGGCGAAGACGGTATGACTCTCTGGCAGAGAAGTCATCGATGTCAGACACCTCCAACAAGTCCATGGAGAAATGGCGCTGGACTACGCCAACCTCAAGCAACACTTCATGTGTTACTACATGCATTGCTGCCCCAAAATGGACTGTAAGGCTGACAAATCGCTCCCTTTCCATGCCTGCCTTAAGAGGAGAGGTGTATGGCTGCCCATGGAAGCGCGTCAACGCCTGCTTAACCAAAGCCAGTACAGTGGACTCGCAGAGGAGGACAAAGAAGACCCGCCAATCACGCCACGTGACGATAAACAAAGTGAACATTCAGCTCTCATTCTTCGAGACTGTGGCAGTCGCGTTGTCTGAAGGACACTGCATAGTGGACGGCGACGTAATAATCATCACACTGGCTGTCGATTAAGAGGTGTTGTGTGGGAGGAATCTGGACCTCGTCAGCCAGTAAATCGTTCTCGTGAAGTATACTAAAGGCACGCGCATTAGTTGCACAAACTGGAACGGTGTGAGTTGAGACCGTGGCTTTACTTGTTATGTGGATTGCTGGCGCCATGTCATGAGGCCGATGCTATGCAGAAGTTGTGTTGAAAGGTCCTTTGTTCGGTGCAGAGAAGCACGTATGTTACTTTGGTATCATTTAGTACAGTGAGGGGAAGGGTGATTAGCGAGTTTGGTTGCACAGGTGAAAATCGAATGTGTGTGGGCTAAAGCACACCAGAAAAAAGGCAAAACTATCTTTCAAAATCTGTAAGAGGCGATGAAAATTAGTCGAATAAGTGTGAGGAGGAAACAGTGAGTGGGTGTGGACACGGCCTTTAAAGCACTTTCTAGCGAGGACCACATCAGCATCTCAGGATCTGTAAGTTATCGTAGGTGGTAGGACACGGGCAATCTACACTACTCCTACCATAACAGTCTCGAGTCGTTGTAGTTTGACACCAAACACAGTTTTGGGAGTTGTGGTGGGGCTCTACCACTCGGGTGAATAGTGTCACACAACCTAGCATAGGTCCTAGCACCCGAAGCGCTCATGTGGAAATGTGGAAGAAGAGAACTTAAAGTAATCCGGCTTTTTTAGCTGGAGATGCCAACGATGCTTCTGTGTTTGGGGCTGCGCTAACGTCAAAGGCCTACAAAACCATGTACACAGATTTTGTCCTCGTAGTAGCCTTGGAAAGGCACTCCAGAGGGAGTGAGATCCATTGGAATGCGAGGAGCGAACCCACTTCCGCCTATAAAGTAAACACACAGAGGCGGCTGACTGGCTAGTGGGTTGTTGGGAGCCTAATGTGCTCATTAGATAGCCAAGTAAAGCAGGTAATGCGATTATCAATTAGAAGCCGCAGTCACGCCCAACTATTAGATTGTAATGGACACTATCAACAATTTGATTTGATGGTCTGTCCAAGCGCCCCTGATAGAGTAGGTGGTGCGGAATAGCTGCTGACCTCCTACAGTGCCAGGGGATGGGTCTCATCAGGACTGTTAGCCAGGTGGATGGTTTGACTGCTCGTAACAGCGAGGACCAGATGGTTACAGTGAACAAGGACAGGATGGGAATAGTTGAGCAGAGGGCGTATTACCAAGGTGAATGAGAAAGTGAGGAAGCAGACGAGAAGACGTCGTATCGGAGAATGAGGGAGAAAGAGAAGAATGAGACGGCGGAGAGCGCGTCGTCTCGTGTTCATAAGAATGAAAGTGTAGAGCTGCTGATGCACTAAGGTTTATTTTTCCTTACTAACATTAAAATTGTGGTTTGAATACAATCCGCTACTCAACAGTTGCGAGACTCATTGTTTTGGCCTTCAAATCATGCCAGCTACCACGAGGAGGTAAAATGCCAGGCGACGTTCCACTGAATGGAGCAAATGTCGATGTGATTGATGTCCAAATCAGGAAGTAATTACAAAGCAGACAACTGTGCCACTGCGTCTACCTTCATTGGGACGTGCAGGCACTGCCACCGAGAAATACCAACTCAAAATGCTCAAGAGTATTGTGTGAAGATATGTATCTTTCGTGAATGCGATCAACACCTGGTCAAGGGTGAGAGCAGACAAAGAGCATTATTTATCGGTGAAGAAGGTGGATGACGACGGTTTGGTAAGCAGAGACGTGTTCGTTGAACGCTTTTCTTCTATCTTTAAGGATTAATTAGTCAAGCATATATAATGCCAACGTGTCGATCTGACAAAGTGGCTAGATGTCCGTCCCCGCTAATGATGGGGTCGTTGAGAACACAGTGGTCCAAGTGTTCCATCAGGCAATTCGACGCTGCTGTTAGACAGGCACGCTCACAGACGTTGCGCGTAAAGTTCGTGCTCTGCTGTAGTTGCCCAACTACACTCTCGTCTGCTGCCGCCCTTGACCGGTGTGACTGTTGGTTACTGGTTTCACTTCGCAGATGCGATTGAAACAAATCAGGCTCAAAAGAATAAAAAATAAACACGGCTCATGACTCATGGCTGTGATTCTTAAGGCATATAAGTGGATGTGAAATCACATTTAGTTACAAGGGCAATGGAGGATATTGAGTGGAGTAGAGGAGAGAAGCGGCATCACTTTCATGAACGAGGAAAGTAAATCGACCACTAAAGCTGCTTCCATCCCAAAATACTCAAGGCGCAATATAAAATATGAATTTTGTGTTTGCTTACTAGGCATAGTCTCATCGCCAGGTTGTGGTCCACCGGCAGCTCGGTAATCCCCACCAACCTTAGAATTTTGGACTAGCTGAATAATGGCCACGTTCAAGTTTTGTGGCAGCCAATTCTCGTCCAGAGCAAATTTGAGCAGAAGGTACTGACTGCTGACAAAGGCCTGCCTCTCGATTTGGGCGGCTCAGGAGACAGTGCGAGATGTTATTCCTTCGGTCACCGATCCTTTCGGTGAAATGACGATGGCGCTTTGTTCCTCCTGCTTGGCAACCTTTCTCAACATTCTCTGCGTGCTGCCACAAAAATTAAATATGGTCGTTCTGTTGGCTCGGAATTCTGCGGTGGATAGACGTGAGGTGTGTGGATTTCCTTTGGACCTTTCTACTCTTCGTGCTGTCAGCAAACTTCAACCCGGCATAGAGGCTGTGTTTAGTAAGGAAAAGCAAAGTTGATGCTTTCATTACGCTTTGGGTTTGGTTGTTTAGTAGAAGCTGTAAGTGGTCAATTTTCTGACATGCTGCAACAAATTTGGCGTTCGTTCCCTCCTTCTTAGCCGTTGCTTTCGTGCAACGAGTAATTTGAGTTAAGGTAGGCGGCATTCTCCATTACTAGTTGCATGAGTAACGAGGTAGCTTGATGAGGATAAAGGACGTTAAGGGGAGGCTCGGTGATGTCATTCCTTTGTCATTGCCTCTATGATAGGTGCTGCTGCTATGAGTCTGAGATGCGTGCACACGCGCAGCTCTGCTGATCAGAACGAGCCAATTCAGCCACCACCACAACCACTTCGTCACGTTGGCACATTCGCCATGTATGTGCTGGACTAAGTAGTTCTCGATGTCAGACAAGGAGCGTTCGACGAACACGCTTTTCCATATGAGGCTATCGTCATCTCGCTTTGAGAAAGAAAAGGACTCGCTCCGCCTGCTCTTACTCTACGGTTTTGAGGCAAAGAAAGTCGAGCATGTCACACATTTCAATGCAACTGTTAGATGACAGGAGTTAACAAAGGACCGCAATCTAGCTAATCTATTTGCGAGTTGCTTAAGCTTTACTGCCCTTGTAAGTCTGCATGTCCAAGACTAATGCAATCAGAGCAGAGAAGGGCAAAAGCCAAACAGCAATGGTGAGGTGATGCATTCGAATGTAGCAGGTGTTGGTTTCATGGCAGAATCATGGAGAGGAGAAGGAGGAGAATAAGAAGGAGAGCCATTAGGGTCGACAGTTGTGTACTCATGAAGTGGAAGTGTAGGGCTGCTATTAGTGGTTGTAAGGCAGTCGGTAGCTCAGTGGCCTCATTTCTCAGTTTCGTAGCCTCCTTACGCCTCCTGATAGGAGAAATAGAAGACTAAGTGAATAGATAAAAGGGTGACATCGCCTTGCGGATACCACGGTGGCAAAGAAATAGCTTTTAAGAAGAGCGAGCTGTTACTGTGTGTACAATTCCCGGCTGCAAAGTCAACGGCATTGCGCCAACACATCCGCATGAGTGCGATGGGGTGTGTGCATAAAGGCGACTTTCTCCGTCATTGGTGATGTGATGAACAAGGTAGCGTGATGAAGGCTAAGCACGATGATAGAGGGACTAGTGTCATCGCTGCATCGCTTTGTCCCTGCAATAGGTGCTGCTCCAATTAGCCGAAGATGCAGGTGCACACGCCGGTCTGCCAAATTGTAAGGCTAGATTGGCAACCACATAATCCACCAACGTTGGTGGTGCCGTAGCCGCTTACTGCATCGGCTCATTTGCAGCATAGATTTGTGGGATTAAATGGTCGTCTTGGCTGAACGAGACGCGTTTAATGGGCCTGAGGTCTCATGAAGAGATCGCATAGTCAATGTGCTAGCCATGTGGCACTTTTGACATTTCCGTGACACAATGATGATGCTGCACGGCGAATTTGTCAGCGCGACGACATTCTGTGCCCACCTGTCATTCATTCGGCCTACCAAACAAATGTACTCACTTGTTAACTTGCATGGATAGGCAGCTTTGTGCTACTTATCGACCTGCCTCTCCTTTTAACACCAGCCACCATGTTATTTTAATGCTCCGGACTTTGCATAGGGTCGTCAAAATTGTGTTAATGACAGGCTGAACTAGAGCAATTGGTCAGATATCAAATGAGCATAAACGCAAGGGAGTGGCTAAACCATAGCGTACCATGACGCAGCAATGACCAGGACGCACTACCACTCGCACGTAACGATTCGCGAGAGTGGTCCTTCCCACATCTCAACACACCTGCTACGGCCTAATAACGAGTGCGAACAGGTCTGGTGATGTGTGAGTGGACTTATTTTTTCCAAAATCGTTTCCACGCAATGCTTTTAACCTTGCGTGAGTAGTCAGGATATGAGTTCGCTTCAGTGGGCCAATGCAAGATGTCAGATACAAGTTTGAAATCAAGTAACCCACTACTAGCAGTGTAGTACTTTGTTTGTTGGAACTACTGGTGTCGGTCAAGGTGACAGAGGTGGCCGTATTGCCCTAGCCGCATAGACTGGCCTCCAGGCCATGCCAGTAGCTCACTTCCTTCTGTCCGTTGAATATATATATTCTACTCTAGCGTTCTGCTTTCTTTTGCCTTCGAGGGAGCCTCGGGACGCTACATTCGTGGCAGCGGAAAGCCAACCTGACTCTATGGGGTTTCTATTCCGACCTCTACTGCTAGTGGCATGTTGCGGCGGTGCGAAAGAAGTGCATGTGCTACGGATGGGTCACGAACGATGTTTGCCTCCGGCATCTACTCCTTCTCCTTGTTCTATAAGAAAGCCATCAACAACTGAAGCGACACTAGCCATGGACCACGTGGAAAGTTTCGTTCCGAAGACTACCCCTAATATACTTGCTTAGGGAGATCGGCGTGCTAACGCTCCCCTACGGACATAGAGACGGTCGGCAGAACCACTTATTCTGGACTTTGTTCTTGCATTGTTTCATTGTTATGGACAGGCAAACGAGCTACAAATTTTGAATGCGTACTAATTGTTGTAGTGGTACAATTTGAAGCATTTGGTTTGATAAATGTTTTCCCGCTACTCAATTATGCTTGTTATTGCAGATAGTTGCTGAAGATGGGTCGACCTAATCAAGTTGAGGTTGACTGGATGCAGTTGTCATACATGCAGTACCAACGATATGAGTTGATGAGAAAGAGATGACGTTGCAAAGCTAGTTGCATCTCGGTCCACTGGAGCCGACGGCAGCTTCTGTTGATGGCGTCTGCACGGTCTCGTCTCTACTTCAACTGAGCACATTGCGCTGCTTTAATCTGGCAATGCGAAGGTCGAGTACGCAAGTAAAAATGTTGTGTAGACTAATTCTCTGTCCAACAGCATGGCAATCACGTCACCGAAATGTGGAAATCGCGACGATACGACTCACGGATCGATCGTAGTTGCATAGGCAATCAAATAAAAGGGTTGAATTCGAGAAGAGTTGACTTGCTGGCGTAATTACCTTTCCTACTTGTGCCGGCATGCCGGCTGTGCAGCCACCTTTGTTTGGCTTGCCACAGACACCACTTCGACGACTATGTGCAAGGTCTGAAGCCATCGAATGCGAGAGCATTTGGCTAGTGAAAGAGGTAGACCATGGTTTGATGCTAAGATGTGAAGTGAAATTAAGAGGAGACAACTGCTGTGCATAGTTTTAACTTTAGTGGACCTTACGTGCCGCCGTCACCAATGTGACAGTGCATCAATCGCGGGTGTGGTGTCGACATGAAGGGTATCAGTTTGACAGCTTCCATCCACGCTGTAGTGTTCGGCGTTTACCTGAGTCGGGTGCATCGCACTAAGAAATCGTAGGCGTAAACCGAAACCAGTTTAATCTGCAATGAAGGGGGATCGTGAATTGCTCGTGTCGTGCTGATTCCCTCCGCCGCTATACGCCAATCACAGCCAACAGATCCAGAGATGCTGATGTAGCTCATGCTAAAATATACTCGAGAGGCTATGTTCGGGCCCACTCACCCTCTCATTCCTCTCCTCGTTCCATCGATCCCGACCACCTCCAACAGGCGACTATCGCTTCCTTTACACCTACTCACCTACGCACCCATAGCGCCATCACTTATCCCATTCGCCTTTATCCGCTACTTTCCAAAAAGGGTAGTAAAATTATCACTTTGTGTATCCAAAAGTTTACTTGAATCATACCACCACGCCAGAGTGAAAGGGGCTAGAAGGTAAGGAGTACGGATAACCAAGCAGCAGAAAATGGAAAGGAAAACAGTATCGAAGTTAATTTGATTTGTCAGTAATACCTATGCTGTCAAACTGGAGCCAGTTTCACTGCATTGAGGCAGCAGTCAACCAATGCAGAGACTCGCCCTCCTACAGCGCCATCACCATGCCACCACAGCATGAACCTTACGGCGATGTAGCTGCCTCATCTATCTTCGACGAGAAGACAAGGAGCTGAGATTAAATCACGCGCGTTCTGGAAGCGAGCAAATAAATAATAGAAGATTTTGCGGTCTATTTGACCCTGCTCTACTCGTTTCAAATGTGTGAAGGTCAAAAAGGAGAGATAAACGCCAAACTGATTACGCGCTTTGCGATCCCTTTCTGTCACGACCTGAGCAGAAACCAACCAGAGAGTCTTCGGTGCATTATTTAGAGTGTTCTTTTTCAAGTACTGCGATTGGTGTCATTTGTTGAAACGGGTGCCACACAGGACTTCAACAGACAAGAGACCGAAAGATTCCGGCTTACTTGTTCTTTTCTGTCTATCCTGCCCCTGGTTGACCCCTGAGACCATGACGGTTGCAAGGACTCGCTTGGGTCGAAGAAACATCTCTGTAGATATCACTCATGCGAGAAGTGAACGCATCGACATGAGACGTTAAATTTCACTCGATGGTTGCTTAAGCGAGTTTGAGCCAGGCCTGAAGGTTTGTGAGGCTGCAAGCTACTTTTGAACCAAGGAGAACAAAGTGGATGAAAGGCGAATCGCTCCCACATTGCAGAAAACTTTAATGGGCCAGACAAATTGAAGAGTCCAAGGCTAATGGCTTTGTTAGCGAGCAACACACACCTGTCTGTCAAAGCAGGCGAGTTGTGCAAATGTCACTTGTTTAGTGATTGGACCACCATTTGGTGCTGATTAGGCAAGAGGTCCACCACGATTGCAGATGCTACATGCAAACGGTCTCAATCCTAATTGGCTGATTGGTGGCTCCCACGAAGTTTGATGCTGCTGCAATGCGCTGTCATAATTGCGAAGGTGTGTAACAGGGTGGGTATCAATCTCCATCACTGGGGACATCGATGACGAGTTAGGATGACGAGGATTGAGCACGTTTGGGAAAGGACAGGTACTGTTGCTGAACCACCACTGTCTCTGTGATTAGTTCTGCTGCGAGGAAGAGGAGACGCAGGCACACGCGATTTTAACGGCCAGATTAGCCACCACACAATTCAATAACGTTGACATTTCTGAAGCAGCTTCGTCACGCCGCCATACCTGTATTATTCATGCTTGACTAAGTAGTCTCCAATGTTCAGGAAAAAGCGTTCAAAGGGCACGTCTCTGACTTCGGAACCGTCGTCATTAGCCTTCACATCAATTAAGAGTACTTCCTAGGGGATCGCACTCTACTTTCCTAAGGAAATGAAAGCTATGCAAAAATGAAGGAAGGAGGAGGATGCACAGATCCAATTACAGAAACCAACAAAACCATCGAAATGTATTGCAGACTCAGCTTTAACACACCTTTGGTGAATGATGAACGAGGCAGAGTAATGAGTGTTGTGAGAGCACTTTTCTCTCTCGAAGGCAGATGATGACGGTTCCGCAGCAAGAATGGTGTTCGCCGACCACTTCCCGTTCACCATTGAGGACTACTAAGTCAAGCCTATATGAAGCACATAAGCCGTAATTAATTCAGTCGTTCAGTCTAGCAGATGGACGCGAGTGCTTATGACTATAACCGTAGCAGCTAGAGGTGCCAATGATGCCCGACTGGCGTGCATAACTGTGCTTCTCTTCACATCTCAGTGGATAGTGCTGCCTTGACCTAAGAAAACTCCACAACCACGTAAAGAGGTTGTGTTATAGCAGCCTTAACCAGGATGCGAATGCGGCATCACCATCTGTTTGAGGTATATGGCTGAGTTGATGCAGTGGAGCTATTTCTCGAATAAATCTCAGCATCGACTCCTTACTCTCCTCCCTCTACTTTACGCATACACTGAGGCCACTTGTCAGTACTGAGGAGACGTCAGGCTTTTAACCACCAGTGTGAGGCCTTGAGGCTTCAAGCGTCTTGTGTCCCGCAACTGCTCTAAGCCTCCCGTCCCAGCCTTTGTTCTTTCCACGCCTATGCGCTTGATCTTCGCTTGAATGTCATTGTCTTTCAAACCCAAGTGTAATCTTGCACAATCCACAAAGAGCAATGCGAATTCCTTGCATGTGGCACTTAGGATTCTTGTAGTTCGTAGACCGCAATCGAAGGACATTGGGAGGCTGCTGAACTCAGGGTGGCATCCTCCTTCATTTTCCCTACTCCTTCAGCAAGTCAACTGTTGTAGGCGTGCAAGAATGCGCACTTGTTTGAAATAGGATGTCATTCGTGCAAGGCTTGATAGCTTTGGCGTGGAAAGAGAAAAGGCTTGGAAAAAGGGCAAATATTAGGAAGGTAATGTCTGATTTGCATAGGTATGGTGTGCGGTATCTTCCTCCACCTCACCTTGAGTATGTGACGATCATTTTGCCCATGTTCTTCTTAGACGGCTAGTTAATCAGTGGAGTGTACTCCTATTTTAAATGGAGTAAACGTTTGCAACTGCTTCTGAGGTTCTTAATTTTGGTGGTATTGTCTATGTTGGTAGCATGTTTACTGATCTATTGATTAGCTGACAACCAGAGCTATGACCATTTGGCATTTGACTTTCTCCTATTATAACCTACGCACTTGATTGCCAAATAAGAGAAACTGGTGAAGTGGAACACCCGCAGCTACAGCCACACCCAACAGTTGGCTCTTTACAGACAAGACTAACGAACGGCAACTTGAACGATCGCTGATTGAAATCCGACATCAAACGCATCACTTGAAAGCCAATTCCCCAGGTAATAATATGAAAGTATTAAGTTAAAGAGCACATTGCATGGAATCGTCGGAATGACATCTGCGATAAACCAGACAAAGGTGGATGACCCGGCCAGCATAAGCATAGACATAGACACAGAGAGGTGATGTAAGTTGAATGAATTCTCCAGTCGTTTCTCAATCCACCAACAACCTCTGAAGGATTCCACCTCTACATTTGAATAGTTGTTGAGGTAGTGCCTGGTCGTATTATTTGGAACAGTCCACCTCTCAGCAATCCGGCTATCCACAGTCAATTTTAGCACTAAACTCTCGGATGTCGGAAAGGCGAATGACATTTTCATATCACTGGAAGCTAGTCAGAAAATGCAGCACTGATAACTCTATCCCATAAGCATTTGGTCTTCACTGGAAAAGACTTGCCTAACAGAGGGTGTCAAGTAATTAAGACGGACGCTTCGAGACAAGAAGAGGAGACAATGGATTACATTGGGTTCGTCTCTACGCCAATCCATTCCATAAGCCACAGTTGTGTTGGACGTACAAGCAGGATTGAGGAACTTCATGGCATGCAACTTCGTCACCGTTGGGTGGCAAGGTAAACGAATCTCCAGTTCTCAAATTTCATTGATGGTATCGACGCACTCCAGAGGACACTGACAAAGCGACACAATCGCTAGCTGTTGGTCAGGCGGATTTACAGCTGGTTTGCTGCTTTGGCCAGTCACGAACTCAACAACTTGCGCGACAGAATGGCAGGTTGTGTGAAAACCCTACGAACTCTGGCAGAGAGCGTTGTCCATCTACGGTGCCAATCGCTATTTAATCATCATAACAATGAACCCATACCAGGGGATAAGTCTCTTTGGGACTCTTTGTCAGTTGATTAATGATTTGGTTATATGATGGAGCAGTCGCTTCCTATCTCACTTGGTTGTAAGCCTGTCTAGCTGTTTGGCTGGAAGCTTGCTGAGAGCATGGCAAGTGTACTAAATAGGCAAAAGAGGCAAGTGGTAAGCCGCCAGTGAATCAAGGCGCTGAGTAGCTGCTGGTTAACCCGGAGCCACAGTCACGTCCTACAGTCAGTTTGCTATCGACTCGACTAGCCTATTGAACCACAGGTCTGAACCACAACGGAAGATACCGAATGGTGCAGTAATAAGTGATTACAAGCAAAATGGGAAATGTCCAATTGATATCAGTGATGCACACACGAAAGTTGGCAGCAGTGACTTATTTAAGACTGTATCTGAACTCTTTAAGGGTGAACGTAGGATGAACACGTGACTGCGTAAAATGAGTTGACAGAAAGGCATTTCGTGGGAGTCTCTGACGTCTACAATGAGCGCATTTTACTACTTGTTTACGCACAGTTACTCTTATGTTGGTCCCTTTTGAGTCAGAGATGTAGGCTGAATTCTGGAGAACGTATTCCTTCTACATGCCATCCCATCACTCTGGTAGCTTCGCTAGTTCCCTGACTGATGGTGAGCCACATGGATAGCAGCAACAAAGAGAAGGAAGAGGCTGTGGAATGAGCCCTTTTATACAAGATTACAACATGCGCCAACTCGAGAAGTGGATTGTTAAAACAGAAAACTGACATTTGAAAGGAAGTTGACCGACAATGAGCAGCAATGCTACTTGAGAAGAAAGAAAACACAAAGGTGTAAGCGCAATACCCTTCATTTTATGTACTTTGCTTAGACGCACAGATTCACTTACAAAAATGCGGAAATCAATGAGAATGTTAAATTCTGTCAACAAAAAAGCAAACTTCTGTCACTAATTAGGGTAATGTTAACGTCTAGGAGTACATATTTGTGGTCGTGAAAAGTGGTACTTTTCCTTTTGTGCTCAAAATGCGTTTCATCTAAAATGTGACAAGAGCGAACAGGAAGAAATCGCAATGAGTTATAAGGAGTAGCACAGCTGGTAAGGAAAGTTGAGGGTAAGAAATGTAAGTAATGAACATTTAATAGACGTCAGCGGTTGTCTCGCGTGGATGCTCGTGGATTTGAACACCGCTGAGGTTTTGCTACGCCAATCCGGGTTGGTACATGGGTAGGTGACAGATGTGGAACGCTCGGAGCCGCTGGCACACTTTGTAACATTTCGATCTTCCGCAATTCTTTTAATCGCCTCCACTACTCTTGTTCACTCGTTTGCGCTTCTTCGTACGGTCGGTTCCTAAGCTACATAATTACATCCCTTTGCATTGTGTTCGATTGTGAAGTATAGCACGTAGGCATTACTCTGTTGAATAATGCAATACTATAGGGATTGACAGCGGCATTGATGGTGAAGGAAGACGCCGCGGTCAAAGTGATATCGACAGCTTCATATGAGGTTAGTTGAGTGCAAACGCATTGAAGTTTAGTGAGATGCAGCTGTTTAGTTTGCTGTCACAAATTTCCTGTCAAATGCACGAAGTGTTACAAAGTGAGTTGTAGAGTGGATACGCATTGACGGATGCGAACGGATAAATATTGTTCATATGCGGCAACAAAATTATGTGTACATCAATTTCGACCTAATCTCTTCTAACAATTTTTGCACATTTCCATTTACTTGGTAGATCAAATGTCGTTTGCAATTAATGAGAATTCTGTTCGTCGTTGCATCAATCGCTCCAGTGAACTCACTGAGATACTTGGATGTGCTCATTCACTACCTCATTGCACCAACTTTACATCACAGGCGTAATTAGGACTCATGAGCACTACATCACGCTCCATTCTGCCGAGGTGCCTCAACATCAGCGCGGCAAAGTAGAGGAGAAAGGGTTAGTGGAATTAGTCTCAATGAACACAGATTGGGACATGCGCCATTTCGAGTAGCGGCTTGCAAAGACAGCACACATACGGTAAAAAACATTTGCTGTTTTGCACATGCATCAACCCTCTTTAAATTAGTCTGACCCACTTATTTCTCTTCCCTTCGTATGTTACATTAGCTTGTTAAAGCCATTGGGTTGGACAGATTGGATAAAGGAAAGAGGATACTGGAAAATAACATTTGCTCTTACCCATGTTTAGCCACATATTAATCTTTGACGCATTACAAAATGCCCTGCAATTTCTTGCCGCCCATCACCATCCGTGATCTGCAAGCGTGTGCTAATGCACAATCATCTTTCTCAACCGAAAGTACGTTTCATCCACCCTACAAGCGGATGAAATGCTGTCTGGCAGAAGGTTGATGTGCCAAGTGTTTTGCTGCAGTGGTGAGCTACGCTGTGGTTTATACGCATTCGTTTCCTGTCGAGTGCATCAAATGACTGCTGACGTGTTTGGCATAGAGATAAATGGATAGCACTGTAACCAAGATGGTAGGATAAAGACATTACCGGATTGATAGTAAAACAAAAACAAGGGGAAGTCAAGACAAGTAGAACTTTTTCGGTCACGTGTAATCTCTGCAACGGTGTTTGCTGTAACAATTAGTGTTGTAGAATAGTTTGGGTGCACGGATTTCGGTAGTTCTCTTTCTTTCTCTATAAGACAAAGTTGACTATAACTTTCTCTTCTCTTACTGTCACCTTATCAAACAGACCAAAAACAGCACTTGCAAGTATAGAGCACAGACTAAAATCTGAGGTGACACAAAAAATGTGATTAGGATAACACATAGTGAAAATTGACACTAAAATGATTGTTGCCCACCCCTTCTCAGGATACACGACGCAATTCGGCATGAGAGGTGTTCTTAATATGAGATTTCTTACCACTTCAAAACTCACTGGTTCTAGATGGATACCAACGCCCGAAGTTACTGTGTGAATGAAAGGTCTTGCGCATACCGTTAAAAATGCACCATACATAGCTTTGTCACCATGGTGGATACCCCATGAATACGCAGCACTTCTTTCTCATCAGTTTAATGACAATCAGGTTCGCCCAAATTCGAGTATCGCAAGCATTTTGGTTGTGCATAGAATGGCAGGGGAATTAGAGAAAAACAATCTAAGACGGAAGCAAAAGAAGCGCTGCTGAGTTACCCTTAATTTCCACGCGATCAACTGTCACTTGTGCTTTGGACGTCTGATGCCTTTTAAATGTAGGAGAAGAGGTAGTAAAAAACTAAAGGAACACAGACTACTGGGACGAACTGCTTCGGGGAAGGGTCGTTGAGGCTAAATTGAACTGTGGCATGGATGATAGCTTAGACTTTTGCAACGGCTAGCATGTCTCATATTATTGCGATTGAATTCTTCTCCGACTCGATCGGTAACACCTGTTGCATGCAGTGTGCGCGTGGACCATTGTGGTGTTGTTTGTTGGCCCACCGAACAACGCTATAAGGCTTGACCACAGTCTTCGGGTGCTTCAGGATACTTGCTCGGTGGTGATGTTAACCAGTAGTTTCTTAATACGCTCATCCACTATTGCAGACGTTGCAGCTCGCCTTTCATCGATCCGCCAACAAATGACGCTCGCTTCTCCCAATTCGGCTCCATCTCTCAAATCTGCCATCTACTTTGATCTTGCCGTGAAAGAATACGATCTATTTTTTGCAGGTAAATGGATTCTAGTACAACCAGTGCTCATCATTTTAATAATTCAACTGTTCCATCGGGTCTGCATTTAGTTCTGTCTGAAAGAAGAAGCCGCTATACTGTTGCCTTGCCTTTAGCGCTATTGCACAAGCACACGAATGACGAAGGCTTGATTTCCTAAACCCATGTTTCTTTTTTAAGTAATTTCCTCTACTTGAAAAGCATTTCAGCAGTATCCACCGAACATGTAAGCGAATTTGCTTGAGAACTAAATAGCAAAATTTGTCTCGTGCGTACACAAATACTAAGGCGCAAAATACTCCTGCATGAGTTGTCTTTAGCTTCGCATTGATAATGAATGCAGAGAGGCCCTCCTCTTCCACAATGAAGACTTACACATCTTTGAACCCTGCAGGACCCATGTGGCTTTGAACAGCTTGTTCTTCGATCCTGACTGCACAGTCATTCTCTAACAATCTGCTATTTGCATATTCAACGCTTCCCATCCCTTTTATTTGATTAGTCCATGTATGCACAGTGCAGCTGTTATCGAAATAACCTTATCTGTTTTCAATTCCACTTCCATTAAGCGGAATATGCACCACATCGACAAGAAGTAGGCTCAGGTTAAATCACGCTCTCAATCTTGACAACAAAACTGCAAATGAAGTTCATGCTATAGGCCAATTCGGCTGCTTGAACTTGAGGCATCTCCTCCCAATTAAACCGGAAATGGTCAACAAAGTGTAGTGGGACTGCATGGACTCGCGATTTTCCACACATTATGAAATTGACGATGCACATGGAACAGCATCATCAAGTGCACTTTGTTTGTTTGTCATAGCTTAAGCCTAAGGGGCATTTTGCAAACGGTTCATTTCTTCGAGCACCTACCCGCGATAGGAGCGTCTACCCACTGGGCGTTCTCCTCCTCCTTTGCGTGATTTTGGGTAGTTTATATATCCTTATAATGATTAGTTCAGTGAACTGTAGACTTCTACTAGCAAGTACTTTCCAGCAGATAAGTGTCACTCACCTAGCAGTTCATCTCTAGTCACTGGTATATTTTGCTCAGTTATTACTTATATGAAAACAAAATATGAGGCACACGATGCCATAGGACTTGCAGCAGATGTTGGTGATGGAGAGGAAAAGCACTAATTAACCCAGACCTGCTGTAGTGTTCCGGCTAAAATCGTTTTAGCGCATTATTGGCACAGTTTGTGCGTGAGCCACCAAGTCAGTTTCAAGTTTGTGGTAGGACGAACCAAATCGTGTGCTGCTCTTATGTATTCGGACATAGGCATTGTTATAGCATGTGATTGTAGTAATCCGAAACTACTGTCCTTCTACTCTCGTTGTTAGTAAGTGCGAAAAAGAGCTCTGTAAAGACCAAGGCACTTACTTAGGCTACGGTCTTGTCACATGTAAAACTACTTTGAATGCCGCAGTTAGGCATAATTGCATCCACACCAATTTCGCCACATCAGCCAAAATCGCAAAGTAGCTCTTGAGTGGAGCAAAAATTTGTCCTTGGAAGTGCTGTCTGATCGCCGTTTATGCAAGCCGAGGAAGCCTGATAATCGCTGCGCTATGAATTGTTTCGCACATTTCGCTCTCAATAGTGGCAAGATACATTTTTTTTGACTTCTTTAAGGCATTGATGCATACGCAAAGTCAGCTCGTCCAAGTTGGGTGGTTACACGCCTTAATGCTATCTTGAAAGAAATGCCTGCTTGTAAAACAGAATAACCACTGTCGAAACCACAGACGTTGACAGTCTGACTGCAGTTGTGAAGCAAAAGAGGTACTTTGAAGGGGATGACATCTCCTACAAGGTAAGCAGAGAACCCGAGAAATGTTATTGAGGGCGCCAAGTCAGGTTGTTTATTCTAGGATTAGCACGGGATGCGGGTCAGCGAAAGTACTTCCCATCTCTTCATTCTTTCCTTCCTTTCTACGCCAAAATACAGTTTGCTTGTCCCATACGTGTCATGCTATCCTATCCCTGTATCTCAGCGGAGGAATCCATAGTACTGTCAACATTAAGAACACTGCTGGAGGTCGCAATTAACGCCGAGAGGGACAGTTACCTCACCTTGACTTGCAAGGTGTCTCAAGAATGGATTGATAACGACGGAGCCGATCGTTTACCGTTGTTTGCATTGGATCAAAAATAAAAAATTTCTCACACACTACTCATGACTCGGCATCGAAGGCGAAACACAAACAGTGCCTACTGCTGCCCATTCGGTGTATGCACACTGCATGTGACAGTCAGTCATGATCGTCATAATTTTTTTGTGCAGCCATTAATCCACCGATGCAGCCCTCTTTACTGTCCTCGCATACGAACCGTAAAGCAACATCGTAATCAAATTCTCGGTCACAATTCCTCCCTACATGATTGCGAGAACCCTTTGCGAACCAAATTCAGCTCCTCTACAGGACCATAGGGGATAGTTAAGTGGCTGGCTACATTCTCATCATCTTTGTTGTGCGGCATCTGTAAAGCCTTATTCGTTTCCCTCAATTTTTTAATGATTTGAAATTACAATCAGGTGGCCTAAACAAAGACCAATCCTGGAAAATCACTGGGCTACCTCTCTGGTGCAAAGATGTCCGTAAAAACTAGCAAATTCACCATTCGGCTTAAATATGGTCGCTGTCTTTGATTCGATCATGACTAGGACCCATGGATGAGGCGCTGGAACATAGTTCGAGCGTCTGCCTACTCACCATCAAATTATTCTTCCAATCACCATTTCCATCAGACACCTTCAGAGACTTTGTATGGCAACAAAAAGAAGGGCTGAATCCATTTAAAATGAGAAAATTACGAGACTAGTAGAGAGCACTGCTTCAAGCTTCTGGCAGTGTTGTACAGGCATCAGTGGTAAGGAGAGTTGGCTAAATAACTTATCGTGGCTGGTATCGAAGGAAGCAGTGCTAGTACAAATTGGTGTATGGAATGGGTGGACTGGAAAGCGTGGAAGGCATTGAGTGAAAGCCGCAAATGAATTATAGGACAATGAGAAGGAAATGCTTCTGCTAAAACAATCATGCGGAATGAACGCATGCATCTAGGGCCTATACTTTCTATATGGTAAACCAGCTCGAACCTTATTCCTTTCCTCTTGTTTCCCATTACTTGTCCTAAGGCATCGCTCCTCCTGAGGTGGCTTCGTACCCGTACGAGGCAACGATTACCCTAGGCTTAGCCCTATTCACCTTGCACACCGCTTTCCGTCTATACCATGGCGAAGCCATTCTCAACCTCTCTACAAAAGTTTGCTGGTTTACCGCGATGACTGATGGGAGCAAGGTCTTCTCGGACGACAAGTAGAAAAACAAGGGGTTGAGAGGCTTAGGATGAAAAGGTGATGATTGCCGCCACTGCAGTACTATTCGCCTACATGTTGCATCCTCGACCCAAATTGTCAGCTACATTTCGTCAAATAGGGGACCCCGTGGTTAGAGTGACCCAATCGAAGCCACCACACGAATGCACTCAGTACAGGACTCAACGAACTACGTCAGAAAGTCTACATTAATAGCAAAATGACTTGTAATCTTATGCCCTCCAGCATGAGTCAAGAGAAGTAGTTCGCAGGCATTCAGTGGATTGACCTGCGGTCTCGATGGCAAACGCTCCAAATTCAGCTCCAGTCTAACGGAGGACAGGTGAGAGGGAGGAGGAGACAGTAGTGAGCGAGAGAAAGAAAGCAGTTGAATGAGAAATCATTTTAATAAAAGTCATTGATTACGCAATACGCTCTGCAGTTCCTCAAATGCAGCATCACCCTTCCCTTAAAATTCATGGAGAAGGCAACAACTTTGACAATCCCAAAGTCTCCACTTAACCCACATTGTTCACTCCACCACCGCCTTGGCTCCAAATCGACTTTCCTACCCTCACTAGCAACATCACCCTTCACCACAGTAGAAACTCTCGCATTCCAACTTCTCCAATCAATCCATTTCAGCGTCATGCGTGCGCATGCACAATTCGTTGGAGGAGTGAACTGCTGAGTGCAAAACCACTCAAAGAAAAGAGATTCCTATAAATTGGTCAATGGACTGCACCGCTATGCCTTCGGAAAGCAAACACCTATCAATGCATGCCGCCATCGTCATCATGAGGGAAAAGGTCACATTGTTACTAGTTTTCGCCCCATCAAACCCTCCATCCACCATCAGTTCACTCATTCAGCAAATCCCCTCCAACCTCGTATTTGACACGCCTCACTTATTGCCGAAGAAGACCGCCCCACAACCACCTCACTACTCCCAGTAGCATCCGGAGCGCACGCATTTCTGCTCCATTCACCAACTAATGCACCCTACATTCCGCATCCATCTGCCCAACCTCACCACAACTCACATCCATTTCGGTTGAAGGGTTCATGATTAAGACTGAAATCACTCTTTAGAACAAAGCTTCCCAAAAGCGAATTCAGATTAAACTAACTTGTGAACTGTCGCCAAGTACGACGTGCCATCCAGAATTGTAGGATCCAACGACAGCCCAATCGAGTGCGTGGATGCGAGTGTTGAAGTGTCAAGAAAAATAAGACACCTGCGTGACAAGACGACGCAGTAGGTTCCTCCTACACTAGTGCGGTTGATGACGTCGCAGAAGGAGTCTCACCCTCAGTATCACCGGCGGTCGGCAAAGCGCAGTAGACCAAAGACATTAAACAAGGGAGAAAAACTCTCCACTGCACTCACACAATCAGAGGACAAGACAATGTGAGACAACAGTACCTCACAGAGGATAGCCACGAGGACCGATTATTTACTTTAAAATAATAATCTGGAAGCCTACTTGCCCAATTAACCACATTCGTACTCAAGGTGAGCCCAAAATGCCAACTACTTATAAGCACATGAGTAGAAAGGTGCAGCCGATGAATTACACCAGACGCAGACCATCTCGTAAGTCCACGGCGAGATTTATGACGGCGAAATCAAACCCATCAAGAGGTTTTTGGACATCACAAAGATCTGCGCCGAGGGCGACTAAACTGCGAACCAAGTTTGTCTCCCGTGAGAAGTAGACGCAGCCAAGACTTCGGCACACTTCCACTCAAGACTACAATGTGCGTAACTGCCACTTAATGGCATCGGGTCCGATTAGAGTCATGCGCAGACCCAAGATCGTGCGTATACACAGCATTCAAGGTGCCAGTGACTGTAAAATGTCCAGTAGTTTGAGCTGGTGTACGTATGCACACGCCACTTAGTCGATGATGCTCGAAAGTGGACAAGTGATGCGCCTCTCAGTCACCTGCGTGTGGGCGCCTGAGCCAGCGGTGCTAATGCATCTAATGTTGTACTGTGGAAGCATGCATCGTCATTCAGTAGAACCAGTCAGAGAAAATGCATTTACTTTACACCCCTGTTAATGACTACGTGGATGATGCACAACTGTCCTTCTGTACATGTAGCAGCATAAATCCGCGTGGTTCCAGCAAAACACACACAAGAAAGGCATTCTTTGCAGAATGGTTATGAACATACGGTAAATGATCGAAGTTGAGGGCAATGCAGCACTGACAGTCGCCACTCCACTCCTCAATATCCAACACATCCTGCATATGCAAAAGGAGGGAAGGAAGGAGGATGCCTTTATTGGCTTCAACAGTAGCAATAGTTTAGCTTTACCAACAATAGCAGCAATAATAATAACTAGGGTATTAACATTACCATAAGGAGCAGCAGCAGCAACAACAGGAGTGTTGGCGGCAGAAGAGAGAGGAAGGCAGGAGGGACAAATTCACGTGTGATTTTCTGCACAGACGGGAGGATACTTCCAACCACCTCTTCCAAACATCCTATGTCCTCCACGACATCGAGCAGAGCATGGGCTGGTTGGTGAGTTGGTTGGTGGTTGAGTGAGTGAGTCGGTAAACAGCGCTTAAGGACTGCCCAATGAAGCCATAGATCGTTGAAAGATTATCCATCCCCGGCACTACCACCACCACCGCCCGTACGGGCCCACATTTGTTTCCAGCTTTCATCTCAATGTGTCCACGAGGCCACTCCGTGACACATTCATGCCGCCCGGCTCGCTACAAGTGCAAAAGACGCCATTTCCATCACTTCAAACACATCAACACTTTCCCATCCACTCCCACATCTTCCCAATACCCAAAAGGGAGGCTCATTCCAACCAAATCTACGTCGCCACCACTACCCTTTGTAAGTCCGCATAAACGAACACAAAATATTGTTTCATTACTGACATTTCCATCCTACTACCTTTGCACAATTCTAACCACTTTTTCTACAAGAAATCTAATTTAGAAAATCGAGGCTAAAGCACTACTTAAGCACTGGCTGTAATCAGAGCCACCTTGGTCACACAATCGGGTGGAGCCCAGTCAGACACAATTTCACATTTCTGCCAGAAAATTTCTTTCCTTCACTGCTATAGTCACAACTTCCTCGAATGTACCAGACCAGCCCCCAAAACAGTCTTCATCAACGACTATAAAATATGCACATTTTAAAGCATCGTTCTTTACTACTGCGAAGGACCGATTAAATCACTCTTAACAGCATTTAATTGCCATACTTCCTCATCCAACGACTCTGAAGTGAAGGCGACCGTCTTTCGAAAGTGTCCACCGATCCACCCTTTCTAATGTCAAGTTGGGCTTCTCGCAAAACAAACCCGAAATTTGAATAAACATTGATATAAACTACTAGAAGCACATTGCCGTTGGTTTAGTTTTGTTTACCTGCAAAAGTCAAGACAGTGCTTGCATTTCAATGAGCAAGTTAACTGAATAATGGCTTTACATAAATCTAAAAAAGGCACGAAACTTGATGTGGATGATTAACTTGTATACCTACACAAGACGCATTATCCGCAGTGAGTCTGTAATAACTTGAAGCTCTTGTGTCGCCACGTGTCGCAGAAAGGCGAGACGCCATTAATAACAGCTAATCAATGTAAAGGACTTACGAAACTGTTGTTGCGATGGGAATCGCTGGATGAAAGAACCAATGTCCTTACCGGTGAAGTTCACGCGTACGCAACAACAGCAATGGCACCAGCGGCATCAGCAAAAGCAGGACACAGTGGAGGTTGAGTCGGTACAACCGCATCCACCAACCGTCGATGTGCAGTGTAGTACCCACCATCTCCCCATCCCCCAGGCATTCCGCAAGCATTGCACCTGAAACATTGAGAAAGCGCTGTGAGATGGCAATGCTTCCTCGCTCTCCTTCTAAAAGCAAAGCACAGATCAGCAAAGGCACACCCAATCCTCATGCCGACACGAGGGACCACCACCAATCCACCCAAGCGCCATGCCACAGCGCACCAGCCACCCCCAACCCCAACCCCGATAGTAGTTAGTCCGAGAGAGGCCAGAAACCACCTCAGCTTTCTGCCCTAAATGTTCCCCACGCCATCCCTCCCACCCCCTCCTTTTCAAATCCTTTTCCATCTATTCTCACGCCTAAGACCAAGACTAGTGGTAGCAGTAGCACGACACCCGCCCCCCGCCACCCCCCTCCCCAAATAGTTCGCGCCCAACACACCTAGCAGTGGAGACCTACTCACTTGCTTACCGCCTCTGAGATGATGCACCACTACTCATCGACTATACAGTCAGCAACAATTTAACCTCCACCCTTCCACAGCAAAAACAGTTCCATACCTCCGGAAGCAAAATATGCCGCAGTTGCCACCAGTGGGCTCTAAACCATTGCGCTTCCATTCGTCGTCGTCGTAAGAGAACGTCTCCTTCACTCTTTCACACACCCACGGCACAGCTCCCCCAGCCTTCCCCTCCTTCTCCGCCACCCACCCACTCATGCTCGCGAAGACAAAGAGACGGAGACATAATAGCAGTAGTAGACCCTGTCGTCCATGCCAACAGTCGCATCGCACAATCCAGACGGAGACGCCACCACCGCCACCGCGAATCACTCCAACGTCTTGCATTGCCTACCATTCCACACACTCGTCACATGTTACTTCATCACAACCACCAATGCAAGCGTGTAGCATCTGAAAAAGAAAAAACCAACCAATGGAAAGACTGATGTGTGAGGCTCCAATGCACTGCAAAGCCAACATACACAAACATAACTACTGATAGGAAAACAAGAAACAGACACCCCAGCAAGCAAACATTTGAGACTGCTACAAAGTACAGTCTGCGTGGTGATGCAAAGCTTCCCACTAGCCACTTCTTTCTCCGCTCCCACCGCTGCTACGTCTACCTCACTCAAAGACACCAACTTATGCCGTCAAAGCTGAGCAACCCACGATTAAGCCATCACCGAGGTCCTCTACACAACATGTTTCACAGCAAGGATCACATCGACACAACAAACAACCCTCGTCCTGCCCCTCCCACTCCGCCATCCATATGTGCGCCAATAACATGCATATCATAGTAATGAAAATAGCACAGGTAAAGCAGGTAAAGAGAACACCACTTTCCCACCCAACATATGAACGCACATTGATTCCACCGCTGAACGCAGAAAGGGACTCGCACTCATTGCTGCTGCAGCTTCTTCCTCTTCAGTGTCTATTCTAGCACGCAAACGGACAAAAAATGCACAGTAACATTTATGAATACAGTGAATACTTATTAGCAAAAAAATAATAATGATTAATTGCCATGTCCTTAGCAACGTTAGAACTCCTCCCAACAAAATCTATCGTCATTAAAAAGCAAACTAATTACAGATTGCCTAAACAATCTTAGCTTATCACTCGACGTGTCATACAGCGAAAAGTGTACGTGAGTAGGCATCGTATTTAGAAGTAAAAACATCCTAACAGCCATATTATGAGACTTTACGTTTACTTTACCAAACTTACTAGTCCCTTCATCAAATTGGATCCTATTCATCAAAACTCATTCTTGCTTAAATGACAAACTTCTTGAAAACAGCCAAAGCAATCGTACTTAATCCAAAGAAGCGTTTTGAAGCAAAAAATTCGGCCCGATTAGGCAGTGCAAATGGAAAACAAAAAGTTGTGACAGCAACTGGACCTATTTCTGAAACGGTTGGTCTACCAAATAAACTGATCAAGAAAGCAAAGGCATATATCTATACGCATTCAAAAAGTGGGTGCTTAATCGCAAGAAACCACCAAACAAGTGATTGCCAAGCACTTGGTAGGGTTTTAGCACTTCTCCACAAAATTATGCCTCATCACTCAAATTCATACGTCAGTAAAAATATAAACAACCTCACAGTCTGCTGCAACGACCGCAATTTATCTCTACACAGCGAAAAATGCACATGAGGATACCTTGCAGTTGAAAAGTAACCGTCAACAGTCAAATTAATAGGCATTTGCGTCTATTCTAACAAGTATGTGTATAAGGGAAGCAAATCGGCATTTAAAGTACCTCACAGCAATTAAGTAGCTAAAAACGATAAAGAGATACTCAATACCTACCTGACCCCTGACTTTAGGGGGCGGATAAAGGCGCATTAATCCAGAAAATTTATCCCCGAAAACGCGCACCACTTACGCAAGTCGCGCACAAATCTGGCTAATCAGTTCAAAGTTTGTCAGGTAAAACAATCAAGCTTTAAATTTTTATGTATCTTTGATGAGACCATAATTACGACAAATACTAACAGTTTCGACTTTTGCGTAAAATTTAGGTAGCAAACGTACCAATAACAATTTACAATTTATGTCAGTAATATAAATGCGTAATAGCAATGTTGTAAATTTGTCAGCAAATCGTAAAAGTAGTTCAAATAACAGTGATCGATGTCATTTTGGTAATCATTTGTACGCTTTAATTTACTTTAAGCATGCGTTTTGTAGTAAAGTTCATATTTAAATCGAATAGACAGGTTGCTCAATTGGAGTAATGGACTGATGTGCATTTGTACAAAATCCCGCCTAGCACCTTGTTGGTTAATGGGGTGTAAGCTACGTATTCATATGACAACTTTTAGTTCTGATGTTTGCACATCCCACTACACGTAGACGCAGTGGCACAGTAGCCAATTTCGTAATTACTGCCTGATTTGAGCATCAATCACATTGACAGTTATTCCACTCAGTGGAGTGCTACCTGACCTTCTACCTCGTGTGGTAGCTGTCATGGCATGACTTGTAATTGTCTGAACTTACCTGATCTGCCACTAACCCCAATGCAATTGTGAAAACAGGTTCGATTCTACTACGATAGTTGATCGTGGTAGGGGTGGGAGCGCTCAACAATTCAATAGGATTACTTTTTGTGTGGAATGATCTGAACTTTTTGATTCCTACCATCAAGAGATATGAGAAGGCTAAGAGAGCATGAGGTATGTTTACTGAGCCATAGATAATGTTAGGGCTAAGAATCGCGTCCTTAACCTCCTTCTCCTCCCCTTCTCCTCCTCCTACTCATAACCCCACTTCTGAGTCAGCTCCTTATTGTGGGGTTCAAAGGCTCCCTTGAAGGCATACAAAGGCAAAATATCAGGTTGAACGCATGTATTTAACAGACAGAGGAAAATGAGTTGCTGGAACACCTTTTACTAATGACTGCATCATCTCATACTTTATCGCCGACTTTTTCTTCCTTCCCTTCTCTTATTGAATTACCATTAAACACGATCCACGAAGACCCCTCAATTCTGCTTTTGGCTTTCGTATTATCCGGACCACCCTCGAAGCCTAGCAACACGACAGCCACACAAAAGCATAACTCACATGGCCGTACATGTGGGCAATTGTTGGAATCGCCGGAACCCTTGTCGACTGTATGTGTCTCCATTTTGCTAATCAATCTGCTGCCTTGTAGATGTGACAAGAAGGAAAGGCGAGGCGGGAGAGCGCCACCAGCGCTCAGTTGGAGTTGAGGCTAAGCCCTGTGTGCGCCACCACCGAAGGCTGCCACCGACCTCAGTGGACCGGGAGGCAACCAGTTATGTAATCTCTTCTCTTCGTGACGAGGAGGTTGCACCGGCCACTGGGGCCGTGTGTCTAGGCACCGCTCCAAGTGAGTCTCACTCCCTTCTTTTCCTCCTCCACCTCTTCCTACTGGTCAAATCACTTTGTAGGAGTTACACAGCGGAAAATCATGACTTAGAGTAATATTTAGTTTTCTAGGCCGCATGCCACATAGTTTGCTCCAATCTGTCTACATTGACTACAGCTATTTGGTCGTCGAGGCCAGTCTGCTTCACTCATTGCATGCTGTCACATGCATTTCAAATTGCCGTCTTCAATCCAACGATCGATGTGCTGTCAGGCGCATCGTCACCAGGTTCATATTTCCGTGATTCACTCGCGATGTTGCCGGAAGAAGGAGTGCTCTACGCTGTGTTTCTGCTTGCGTACGTGAGCTTCGCACTGCTCAATTTGAGCAGTGCGCTGAACATACTCACACGGTCCTACATGTGGGCAATTGTTGGCATCGTTGGAATCCTTGTCGACTGTAAGTGTGTCCATTTCGCTAATAAATCCGCTGCCTTGTAGGTGTGACAAGGGAGGAGTGTGAGGTGGAGAAGCGCCATCATTTATCACTCGCGACCACTCTGCTACACTCATTGCATGCTGTCACGTGCAATTCAAATTGCCGTCTCCGATCCGACGGTCGATGTGCAGGAAGATGGCGCATCCTCTGTTGTTTAAGTTGCTAGGGATCATTTGCCCCGTCTCTTTTCCCCCTCTCCCTATCCCTCTTCCCCACACCCCATAGCATGATTGTATCATGCTAACTGAGTTATATCAGAGCACTGCTTTCTTTTCGCCTTCTATGTGAGCAGGATGAGGTGGATGGTGATGATACGAGCATTGGTGGACTGAGTAGGTGAGTGTGAGAGGCGCTGCCACATCAAAATATTGGTCGACAATGTCAATTCCAGTGAGAAATTAGTGGATAGGGTTGTCAGCGATCCAGCTTGCCGACTATGTGACAGACATTCTGTAATATAACAATTTAATGGGCGTACACATTTCCGAAGTGCTCTTTCCACCTCACATCTCCTCTTGCCTCTCCTTTCAACATCGGCTACCATGTTAATCTAATGCTTCACACTCTGCATAAGATCGCCAAAATTGTGCAACGACAAACTGAACTAGAGTGATTGGCAAGCCATCGAATGAGCATAACCACAAAGGAGTTGCGTAGCAATGAACACGACGCAAGCGTAATCCCTCCCACACCGCAACAACACCTGCGGTCTGATAACGAATGCGACCAGGTCCGGTAATGGGTGAGTAGACTCATTCACTAAATCGTTTCCACGCCATCCTTTCCACCTTGCCGTAAGTAGCCAGGATGAGTTCGCTTCAGTGAGCCAAAGCAAGATGTCAGATAAAAATTGTGAGATCAAATAACTCACTTTTAGCAGTACCACATTTCAATAGCTAAAGCAGCCCTAAGCATGCACATCACAATCTCAGTTAAACACAAAATTCGATGTTTGAAATATTTGCGCTAAAATATGTATTGTTGCAATTGCCATTATGCGTGGCATCGCTAACCCACTAATGCCACCTCGCAAAATTTAATGCACGCAAAAACCTGTATTAATTGTGCTTGTTAATGCGTTACTCTTATCACACAAATCATCTTTTGTTTTTAATTGTCGTTGCCATGACCACAGTTGACGCTTCGCCCTAAGGTGACGACGCGGTGGTTCGACTGACATTTCTGCTGGCTCAACGTCTTCTCGTGCGGTGATGGTGATTTCTCGCATTGAATCATTGTTATGGACGGACCAAAGGGCTACTAAGTTCGCGTTTGTATTAATTGCTGTAGTGCTACAATTTGAAGCATTTTGTCTAATAAGTTTATTTTTACACGTCTTAATTATGCTATTTGTTAGTGTGGATAGCTGCTGCAGATGGGTCGACCTTAACACGTTTAGGTTGAATGAATGCAGTTGTCATGCAAACAACACCATCAATGCGAGTTGATGAGGAAGAGATGACGTTGCGAAGCTGGTTGCATCCTGGTCCACTGAGGCCGACGGCAGCTTCTGTTGATGGCGTCTGCACGGTCTCACCTCTACTCCAACTGAGCACCGGTGACGTTCCCTCGGATCACCTTTTCTTGTTATCAGATGTACAAGACGGCGTAATTACTGGCCAAGTAGGGAGGAAGTGAAGTTCCTTGCACCGCTCTAATTGAGCAATGCGAAGCTCGCGTACGCACGCAGAAATGCTGCGTAGACCATTTCTCTGTCCGACACTACTGCAACAAGTCGTTTCATTTAAGCGTAAGTCCTCCGTGAAGAAGAGAAGGATGTTAACCTAAGGAAGGAGGGAAGAATGGAGGTTGTGCAAGTGTAAATCATCGTCTGTGTCACATTTAACGCGAAGCGTTTTACTCAGATCAACATCGAAAACGGTTTTGTCAATTGTAGTTTGAATGTGATTTGTCTGACGTGGATAAAATCATTCCTGTGGCGCCCTCTTTCTGCGCTGCTAAAGAGTTTATTAGGAATTGGTAGAGTCAGACCCAACCATGTCGATGGTGGGCGGAGTTATTCCGACAGCTCATCCCAATCATGCGACTATCCTCTCAAAAAGGTAGAGGACAATTTCTTCGCGTGAAATGATTAACTAATTGCACTGATAGCCTGCATACCAACGAGGGTGCCACGAGCAATGTGGCAGTAAGGGGGATCATATTTCGGCCACGTTGAAGGGTCCACATGGGGTGGCCAGCAGGCAACCCAAATGCTGGTTCTCACTGTCATACTGAGGACATAACCTCCTTCCATGAGGTCAGGGCAGCACTGACCACAGAGACGAGGAGGAAAGAACAGTTGTAGAGGCTTAATCGGGCGTCTTTGGCACCTCTGGCTGCATCGGTCACGGTTACGAGCCAGATGCTGGTGTTGAGTATCGGTAGGAAATCAAATGCCTCTTTATATCGTCATCCGAAAGACAAAGTGTAATGTCGTTGATTCTCCTGTCATCACATCGGCACTTGCTAATGTTGATAGATCACTGCCTGTTTCGTATATGGACATAACTGAAGTAGACGTGGTAGACTGAACCTTTCTCTTGGGCCAAGAGCATTCGATGGATGCACATTCTCATGCACAAGCACCATTCTTCACCATCGAGCGATTAGTGTTCTCAGTTAAACGAGTTCAAACCTCATCACTCTACCTTATTTGCCATGTCGCCGATGAAATTTGTCCCCCACGTGTTCTTTCTCTTTTCATCCTATCATGGCGCAAATGTCTTGCGAGTGTTTGATTTCTTGCTCATCACAAGCCAAGTTAAAGCATCAATTGACTGATGGATAGTTTTGGTCTTGCGTTTGACTGTAAGATGATGATTTTATTGTCGTGTGAAGGATAAGTGCATCAACCTTCTTTTTAACTGTGGAACAGCTGGGGTTCTTCTAGGGCAGCTTTCGTTGAGACGGGTCTAATCTCGAGCCAAGAGTGAGTTGAAGATAAAAGTGGAAAGCACGCAAGTGGTGACTGCAGTTGCAGAATGCTATCGCTGCAAAGCATTAATGCGCCTTGGCATTCTGTGCTTAATCTGCTGACTGGAAGCAGGTGAGGAGGAGTGAACGCTAATTGGGCAAGCACAGACATTCCAATAGTCTTCTCCGAAGGACAGCTAACGTCTCTCTTTGATTGATAGATGCTAGAAGGTGGTTTGGTTAATGTTGGACTAAACTAGGATGCGAGGCAGGCAGCTGGCTCATTAAACGATACACTGGCACTGCGACATGCTACTCATTAGTTGGTTAGTAGCTATGCGTTGTGTGCGGATGTGTCTCGACCCACTGAATTTGCCTTTTATATAGATCGGTAATTGGTTGGTGCAGTTTGTTTGTGAGTCCGTGAGTTAGTAGCTTTGTGTTGAACGGCAATGTCAACAACTATGCTACCGTCTCTTTGATTTCTGGAATGAGTGAAAAGACCAACAGTCCGATTGGTTGGTTATGTTTAAGATGCTACGAAAATTTGATGCGACTCTGGCTCCCAGTTAATCGACTACTATGTAATCTAGTTAATGAAAAGCTCATCACATACCTCAGTTGGCTACTTACTAGGCACCTTTGACCCTCCACAATCTGCTACCTAATGAGTCAGCTGGAATTGAACTTGAATAGCTATTGTCCATACTCCAGAACGACTGAATGGCCCATCAACTAGCCAACGGCTTTGATCGGGCATTATCCCTTGGCTAAGTAAAGTGCCAACATGAAGCCAAAAGGCTATGCAAACGACTTGACTACTGCTAAAGCAGAGAGAAATGGAATTCGGCAACTCGGCAGGTGGGATGGAAGTGGACCCAATTATCTCTCACACGACAAGGGAACAATCCAAGTAAATCCCAACGTGAAAGCAGATTCTTGCCCTCAGTTAATGCATGCGGTGATTTGATCTTGCTGTCAGTCAAACCTGCAACAAGCTCAACTTGTGTCTCTTGTCAGCTGTTCTGGAGGGTTCAAAGTGAATCACGAGAAGCCTCGAACAAGTCAGTTGACCTCCTGCAGTAGTCATAAAGCTAGCAATTTGGGTGAGCAATACGTGGTTGCATAGGTTTTGTGGCAAGGCAGCCATGCAGTACGACAACAGAGGCATATCGTGATGGCTTGCTGGGACCACTTTATAATTAAATGGATCTTATTTGGGAGGGATAGTTTCAGGCATAGATAGGGCTACCTTGTTTTCTTTGCATCGAGCAGAATGCGAACAGGCATTGAGCACTCCATTGGTGGTGCAATGAACTAGTCAAAGTGATGAGGGTTGTGCTGGCACAGCAAGTACCCTTCTCCCTCGAAGGCAGATGAGGGTGGATTGTAACCAGAAGCCTGTTCGCCTAACGCTTTTCGCTCATCATTTACAAATGATTAGTCAAGCGTAATTGTGATTGGTGTTCCAGGAGGTAAGCGACTGCACTGGTTTGTTGGCTGTTTACTGCTAATTATTTCATGAGGCTGTAAGAGATACAGCCTTATGAAGGCCTTAAATCTAAAAGTTAAAGTCTCCTTTCTTCTGGTACTTCTCTTATTGGCGCCATCTGGCCAAGTTTACCTCCAGGCGTCTTAGTTGGGGCATCAATGAGGCCTGTGAAGCGTGGCGAGCTCTATGACAACTTAAAATTAAATCTGTCTGACCACTAGAGACACAGTTGTCAGTTCTGCTGTCTTGTCTTTGTTCTGATTAATCGTTGTGATTAGGCAGGTGAGAGGTGCTGCTGCTAGGAGGCCGAGATGCATGCACACGCGCAGCTCTGCTGATCAGAACGGATCAGATCAGCCACCACCACCACAACCACTTCGACAAACGCGCTTCTCCATATGGGACCGTTGTCATTTCCTTTTGAGACAAAAGAGTTATTGCTTCGCCTGCTCTCACTCTACTGTTTTTGGGAAAGAAAGTTGAGTCTGTCACACATTTCAATGTGCCTGTTAGAGGAGAGTAAACAAAAATAACAATCTAGCTACTCCGTATACGAGTGGCGTAAGCCTTACTGCCCATGTAAGCCAGCGTGGGCAAGAATAATGCAGTCAGGTCAGAGAGGGACCATAAAGTCAAATAGCTATGGTGAGATGAGGCAAGCCCTGTTAATTTGGCCTAGCAGGGCAATGTCCACAGCATTATAAATGCTGTTCTTTTGGATGAAATGAGAGGTACAATTAGACCTTGTGCTCTGCAACATATCTGCTTCGTCTAAATGACAATGATAATTAGTGATTGGCCTTATTTCCAATTGATTCACACAATGCATTTCAGTGACTACTCTCTAGCCACAAGTCCTGTGGACAATGAGGATGAGGTTTGTCTTTAAGAACCAAGGCAGTCTTAGTGGTCCCTGCTTATTTTGCCTATTAGCTGGTAGTGACGTGACGTTGGAAAATGATGCATCAGTGAATCTGGCCTGTGAGGCCAACTGAGTGAAGCGCGCGCCTCTCCCTGCCTTGCAGCAGCAGCAGCAACATTTATTACTGCACCATTCAGAGTCCCCGTTGACTTGCAGATCTGTGGTTCAATTGGCTGGTCGAGTCGATAACAAACTGACTGTAGGGCGTGACTGTGGCTCCAGGTTAAACAGCAGCTACTCAGCACCTTGTTTTACTGACGGCTCACCACCTGCTTCTTTTGCCCACTCAGCTAACTTGCCATGATCTCAACAAGCTTCCAGCCAACCAGCTAGCCACGCTGACAACCAAGTGAGAAAGGAAGCGAATTTTTAAATTAGCTGCTGTACAAATTGTTGACTCACTTACTAATCCATCAACTAACCAAATGACCCTCCAACTGACGAATAGTCCCAAAGAGACTTAACTCTTGACATGGGTTGATGATTATGATGAGTAAATAGCAATTGACAACTTAGATGGACAACGCTCTCTACCAGAATTCATTGGGGTTTCACACAACCTGTTATTCTGTCGCACAAATTGTTGAATGCTTGACTGGTCAAAGCAGCAAACCAACTGAAAATCTGTCTGACTAACAACTAGTAACTGTGTTACTTTATCAATGTTCTCTGGAGTGCGTCGATACCACCAGTGAAATTTGAGAACTGGAGATTCGCTCATCTTACCACCCGATGGTGACGAAGTTGCACACCGTGAATTTCCTTATTTCCACTTACACGTCCAACGCAACTGTGGCTTATTGTAGCCCATGGACTGGATTGGCATAGAAAGGAACCCAATGCAAGCTATTGTCTCCTCTTCTTGTCTCAAGGCGTCTGTTAGGCAAGCCGTTCCCAGTGAAGACCAAATGCTTTTGGGATAGAGTCTTCAGTGGTGCATTTTCTGCTCTGCTTCCAGTGATATGAAAATATCATTCACCTTGTCGACATCCGAGAGTTTAGTGCTGATTTGACTGCGGGTAGCCAGATTGATGAGAGGTTGTCTGCTCTAAATAATACAACCAGGCACTACCTCAACAACTACTTAAATGTAGATGTGAAATCCTTCAGAAGTTGTTGAGTTGAATTAAGGAACTGCTGGAGAATTCATTTAACCTGGGGTAATCACCCCTCTGTGTCTATGTCTATGCCTATGCTAGCTGGACAAACATCTTCGTCCGATTTGCCACAGACTTCATTCCGACGACTCTATGCGAGGTCTGAAGTCATCGAGTGCGAGGGTATTTGGCTATGCCAAAGTTAAAGCGGATCAATTGTAAGAAGCACGAGCAGCCAAACATCAAAATAAGGCAAGAAAACCAGTATCAAAGTTAATTTAGATTGGTAGCAGCACCTCTAGTGTCATTATGTTGTCAGGTAGCAGCAGTTAACTGATGCGCAGCCTCGGTATGTACAAAAGAAGGCCACGCAGACCATTTCCTTCCTTGATAGCAGCTTTGCAAAGTCACCGAAGCATGAACATTGCGGCAATGTGACTGCATCGTCTGTCTTCGACAAGGAGACGAGGATTTAAAAATGAACTGCGTGCGCAGCAGCTCCCAATAACCCGAGCACGCCAGACTCGAGCATTTGATTCTATGAGGCTTTGTGTACCAACCGCTCACACTCTGCTTGTTTCAGGAGTGTAGAAATCAAGAAGGGAAGACGAATTGCCCAAACTTTGCACACATTGCGATTAGCTCTTTAAGCAATACTTTCATTTTACTGCTTCGAAAATTCGCTTTCAATTGATGTGATTGATGTCGCTTGGGGCGTTGTTAAAACAGACATCACACGTCATTCCTGAAGACGAAACCACGAGAGCTATTTACTGACAAGAAGTGAGAGGGAAAGTTTTTATGCTTGTTTTCTCTTGCCTCCTCTGTGCCTGATGGATCTTTAAGGCCGGGTAGACTACGAGAACTCGCTTGGGTCGAAAGGACACCTCTAATGACATCACTCATGCAAGAAGTGTACGCATCGACATGAGACGGTGATTGTCACGAGATGCTTGTGAGGACAAAGTTCATCGAGTCTCAAAACTTATCGAGGCAGCATTCGCAAGGGTGTGTAAAGGTGCGGAATTCGTCTTTCCTCACTTGGTTCTCTTTCGCTCAAAACGAGCAGATTGTATGCAGGTGGGTATTAGTATCCAGAGCCGGTGCTGTTGCTCCACCGCCACTGTTAATGCGATTAGTGCTACTGCAACACTGCCGAATTCTACGGCCAGACTGACCACAGCCTCTTCGTCAGGTCAACACGTTTGCATTATATACTCTTTAGCTGAGGTAGCAGAAATGCCAATCAGACAAACAATCGGCCCTCTTGAGAAGGAGCGTCAGATTCGGTCATACAGGCACCGAATGAAAGTTAAAAATCACTGATAGATTATTCCAATGACTTTTGTGGCACAAACAGAGACTGCAATCATTCTAAGCTTGGAATTTATTCTGTTAAATTTTACATGGACACTTTAGCAGGCTAGTCATGCAACTCCTGTCCTACTTTAAATAAAACTAAGCATTATGGGCATATCTTCCCATTTTTAAATTAACTTTCGTGCTTAGTGTTACACAAATCGCTATTTAGGTGCAAATAAGCAGGAATTAGTAAAACTGTATTGGTTCTCTGAAGAGAAACACTATCGTCAATGTCCGTGGTACCCGTGGCTAGAGAGCTGTCACTGAAATGATCCAAGTGCAAAGCGTTTGGGATCAAGGTCAACCACCAATTATTGTTGTTATTGAGACGTGGCAGACGTGTTACAGTGCACGAGGGTCCACTCGTGCTCCTCATTGCATCCGAAGAACAAAATTTTGCTCTGCACCTCAAACCTAAATGCTAAAATTCGATCTATCTATTTTGTCTTTTAGTCCTCTGATCAGAAGGAGGAGGCTACAAAGCTGAGGGGAGGGGGTAATGACTTACAGATTATATTAATACTACGAATTGCAGACCTACACTTCCCACTCTATGAGTATGCGACTGTAGACTCTGACCTTTCTTCTCCTTCCCACAATTCTGCTTCTAGACCAACACCTTGTACATTTGAGTGGATCATCGCATCGCAGCTCTTTGGCTATTACATTTCTTCTCTTCCCTGGTCGCATTTATCTTGGACATGCTGATTTACACGGGCAGTAAGGCTTGTGCTACTTGAAATGAACCAGCTAGATTGTTGTCCTTTGTTTACTATCGTCCCTTAACAAATGCACTGAAATGTGTGACATTCTTGGCTTTCTATCCCTCAAAACGTTTAAGTGAGAGCGGGCAGAGTGAGTCCGCTTCTTAATCGAAGGCAAGTGAAGATAGTTCCACTCTAAGATGTGTGTTCGTCGAACGTTTCTCGGCTAGCATTGAGAAATACTTAGTCCAGCACATATATGTATAGCGAATGTGCCGACGTGAAAAAGCGGCTGTGAAGGTGGTCAATCCATCCCTTCTGATCGGCAGAGCTGCGCGTGTGCATGCATCTCAGCTTCCACGCAGTAGCAACTATCACAGAGGCAGCAACGAAGCAGTGACATCGCCGAGCCTTCTCTTAACGCCCTTCATCCTCATCAAGCTACCTTGTTACTCACTCAACTAGTAATGGTGAATGTCGTCTACCTGTGCTCAAGCTACTGGCTCTGAGAAAACTACGTCTAAGCAGGAATGAATGGACGCCGAATTTTTCGCAACATGTCAAAAAACCAACCACTGAAAGCTTTTACCAATCAAACAAACTTCAGGCGTAATCAAAGCATTAATTTTGTTTTCCCTTACGAAACACAGCCTACTGGTCAGGTTGAACCTAACCGACAGCACGAAGATTGGAACGGCCTAACGGAAACCCACATTCTGCACGCCTATCCACCACAGAATGTAAGTCTAACTGAATGGACGCACTCAAATTTTCGCTGCAGCTACTTCTTGGCCAAGGCGAATTTGAGCATCTGTGCGCAGACGATGTGGGAAAAGTGACCAAGCAGAAAAAACAATGCGCCACCGTCATTATACCGAACGGATCAGTGGCTAAAGAAATAGAATCTCGTACTCGAGAGACAGACCTATTCCAATAAACTACTACTGCATAACCTTTGTTGACAGTCAGTACATCCTGCTCAAATTCGCTCTGGGCAAGAAATGGCTGCCACTAAACCTGGACGTGGCTATTCAGCTAGCCCGCAATTCTGAGGTGGATGGACGTGCGCAACGTAAATTGAGGTTGACCTTTCTGCCCTTTGTGCTGCCTGTAGACCTCAACCTGATTATGAAACTATGCCTAGTAAGAATACACCAAGTTAATGCTTTTTATTACGCCTTGAATTTGTCGGGTTGGTAGCAGCTTTAGGTGGTCGATTTTTATAAATCTCAATTGACGGCAGGTAGGCAGCCAGAGACGTGTTCGACGAACGATTCTCGTCTACCTTGGAATACTAATTGGTCACGCATACATGATGCAAGCGCGACGACCTGACGAAGTGGCTAGATATCCGTCACCATCAATGATGCTGTGATCACTCTGGTCGTGGAATTCGGCGGAGTGTTGCAGAAGCGTTAATTACAGAGACAGCGGCGGTGGAGCAACAGCACCGGTCCTTCTCCAAACGGGCTTAATCATCACCACCTCACCTCGTTACTCATAGCACCAGTGATGGATACAGATATCCACCTGCATTCAATCTACTCGTTTCGTTCTACTACCCACCTTTGCGAATGTGTCGACACACAGCTGCTGATATTGCAACAGCTTCACACTTCGTGGGAACCACCTCTCAGTCAATGTGGATCGAGATCGTTCACATGTGACGTCTGCAGTCATAGTGTGTCTCCTTCCTTTCTGCATCCATTGGTGGTCCAATCAACAAACGAGTGATGTCTGCACAACTTGCCTTTTTGGACAGGCAGGAGCGTTATACTCGTTACTTGTTACGGCTAAGGCTTCCAGAGCAGATTGCAGCCTCTAAAAGCTCTGAAACTCGTTTAACTTTGCCCTCATATTCATCTAGTGAATTTCACTGTTTCATATCCGTGCATGAGTGTCATAGTCGGATTTGTCCTTTCGACGCTAGCAATTTCTCGTTGACTTCGTATTCCACCAGGCACAAAAGAGAGAGAAGAGAGCAAGTACAATAAAATCTTTTTCACCCTACTGCTCGTCAAAAAGGAAAGTTCGAGCTTTCGTCTGCAAAATTCCTGCACGGTGTGCATTTTGACAATGTCTAAGTGACATCGACCCCATCACTTTAAAAAGAATTCTTTAGATGTAGAAATGCAGCTTCCATTTCTCCTCCTTGACCTCCACACCCGTGGAAAGAGCAGAGTGGGAGCAGATAGCCTACAAAGTCTCACGCATTCCATGTGTTTGCGTCCAGCCTGCTTGGGTGATTGCTTCGGTGACTTGGCGATGACTCTGTTGGTGGATGAATTAGTCTTCGCAGCCTTCTTCTGCACGTCCCTGGTCTATGCACTAGTGAATTGCTGTTGCAATGCAGTCTATGTGGTGACATGGTGACAGTATGTGTGTTGCTGCCAATTTAAAATAACTTAGACACTGTTTTTTGTTCCTCTATTTGCTACTTGGCTGCTCGTGCTCCTTACCACCTGTAATCCTTCACTCTCGCATAGTTGCATAATTTAAATAAATCTTGGGACACATCAAATGTTAATTTTCATTACCTAATTTGAAAAGCATCATGTAGTAGGGATCAAAATTAGCAATGGTGCTTGGAAGTGAGTAGATGAGTAGGTGTGAGGGACGCGATAGTCACCTGTAGGAGGTGGTGGTCGAGATCAATCGAATAAGTAGGAGGAAGAAACACTAAGTGGTACTTGTAGCCAACTGGAATTACCATTATGCGCAGCATATCTAATGGCTTTAACAAGCTAATGTAACATATGAAAGGGAAAGAAACAAGCGGGTCTGACTAATTTAAAGAGGGCTAATTAATGTACAGAACGGCAAATGTTTTTTTTTACTGTTTGCGCGCTGTCTTTGCAAGCCGCTACTCAAAATCTGTGTTCAATCTGTGTTCATTGAGACTAATTCCACTAACCCTTCCTCTTCTACTTTGCCAACCTGATGTTGAGGCATCTCGGCAGAATGGACCATGTTGTAGTTCCCACGAGTCCTAAATACGCCCGTGATGTAAAGATGGCGCAATCAGGTAGCGAATGAGCACATCCAAGTATCTCAGTGAGTTCACTGGAGCGATTGTTGCAACAGCGAACAGAATTCTCATTAATTGCAAACGGCATTTGCTCTACCAAGTAAACGGAAAAGTGCAAAATTGTTAGAAGAGATTAGGTTGAAATGGATGTACACAAAATTTTGTTGCCGCATATGAACAATATTTATCCGTTTGCATCCGTCAATGTGTATCCACTCTACAACTCGCTTTGTAACACTTCGAGTAGTTGATAGGAAATTTGTGACAGCAGACTAAACAGCTGCATCGCACTGAACTTCAATGCGTTTGCACTCAATTAACTTCATATGAAGCCGTCAATATCACTTTGACCTCGACGTCTTCCTCCACCACCAATGCCGCTGTCAATCCCTATAGTGTTGCATCATTCAACAGAGTAATGCATACATGCTATACTTCACAATCAAACACAATACAAAGGGATACAATTATGTGGGATAGGAACCGACTGTGCGAAATAGCGCAAACGAGTTAGCAAGAGTAGTGGAGGCGATTAAAAGAATTGCAGATGATCGAAATGCAACAAAGTATGCCAGCGGCTCCGAGCGTTCCACATCCGTCACCTGCACATGTACTAACCCGGATCAGCGTAGCATAACCTCAGTGGTATTGAACTCCACAGGTATCCACGCGAGCTAACCGCTCGCGTTTGTTAAGTGTTCACTGCTTACATTTCTTACCCTCAACTTCCCTTACCAGCTGCGCTGCTCTTAATAGCTCATTGCGATTTCTTCCTGTTTGCTCTTGTCAGATTTTTGATGAAACGCATTTTGACCACAGAAGGAAAAGTACCACTTTTCACGACCACAAATATGCACACCTAGACGTTACTTTGATGCCCAAAAAGCTCGTGTGTTGAAAGGTGGAAGGGCAAAACTCACTGCGTCCCAATTGAAACCGACACGCATGGTGCTAACGTTGGCCATTTATCGGCCACCTTCACGAATGATACACACATTTCTCCAAATTGCTCTGCACAGGTGAGTTCCGACACTGTTCACTTCGAATAGCATTCATAGTATTACCAATGCACCAACACGACTGATACTTTAAAAAGCCGTTAAGGCACCGCGAATATAGCGGAGGAACATCATTCACCTTTACCATCCCCACACACCACCTACTCGCCCACCTCATCGCCTTATCCTCACGATGCTCACTGTCCCTTAACCTGGTGCTGCATGGCGCGGAAGGATTTTACCTGTGTGCATTCGTGGTTGTTAGCTACTCGGAGGAGAGTAAGAGCTGAGTCAAGTCCACTCACCGACTCAGTCATCTGCCCCGATTCGTCTATTCCATACAACCTAAGTGAAACTACAATTTGGAAAAAAGGCAAATCTTAGACAATTTCTATCGGGTCTATTTATTTTAATTCACCATGCATCCATCCAGATTGCAGTCACCAGTTTGTTCCGTTTATTACATCGCCAACGATGGAGATTGACACCCACCTGCATTCCCCTCACTCGTTCCAAGGAAGTGAGTCAAGGAGAAGTCGATAAATGTCAATCACTAGTACACTTCAAAGCAGGTAGCGCACACCTGCCTGCTCAAAGCAGGTAGACTGTGCAGACATTGCCTGTTCCGTGACTGAGCCATAATAAGTGCGAAACAGAGGCACACCATGGTTGCATACCCTGCAGAGACCACATGCATACAGCACCGATGCACACTATCTGAGGCACAGCTGCCACGTAGAGTGAGGCTGCTGCCGTGTGTGCACTTTGTAGCTTCAATGTCAGCAGTAGTGTGCTGGCATATCCGCGGGGGTGCGCCAGTAGGCTCGATGCTCATTTCTTTCCATTTGATTTTCGATTCCTTGAAAGCAGTGGATTAAATGCAGGTGGGTATCAATCTCCTGCGTGGGTGACAGGATGAATGGAGCAGGGTGATGAGGATTAACCACCGTCCCACGTATTAGTGAGGTCGCATATCCAGCCACTTCAGCACGTCAGCACACTTGCTGTATATACGCTTGACTAAGTAGTCTCCACTGTTAGGCGAGAAGCTTTCGGCGAACATGCATCCGTCATTCGTCTGCGAGAAAGAGGTGGACTCTCTGGACTAGCATAACACACATCACTTTGCCTCGTTCATTACATCACCATCGCAGAGTGCCACCTGCCCACTCTCTCACTACTCGATGCAAGGAAGTGAAAGCCTGAGATAAAAGATTAGTGAACTACCCATGATATGTTGCAGTAAAATTGATTAGAGTAGAGATAAAATTGCCACAATCTGGTTACTTATGCAAGTACAATTGTTTGATAGGCTGATTTTATGACAAGTAGGCACAGAAAGACGCCTCACTGACGCATTCGTTGTCCTACATTATTGTCGTCACCGAAATGTGGAAAGTGTCATGTGGCTGGCTCATCGATTGTCGCAGCAATGACGACATGACTTTATTGCAAAGTAATTGTCTGCACAACAATTTCAGCGAACTTAAGGAAAAGCAGTTCCCAACTATGTCGACTTCATCGTCTGCTATGCCTAATCGTGTCCTAAGATTAACTAAAAGTCTGAATATTTGCCATTCTCCATCTCCTGCATTGGGGGCCTGCCTGGCTGCCCATGAGGGATTGACAATGCGCGCTCGACCAAAGCGAGTGCAATCCACTCACTAACCACATCGCGATACGATGATATGAATATTCCGCGTTGTCAAAATGACACTACAGTTAAAGAAAATGCAGTGGTCACTACTTGAGAGGGATTAAAACCCTATTAACCGGCCTCGTCGCGTTGCAATGTCATTGCTTGCATTGTTTTGCACTACAATGGATTTTTTGGATAAGTATAAGCCTGTCACTCAGTCATGCAAGTTATTGAATGCCTGTCGAGTCGGACCTGCAAGCCAACTGATCATCCACCTGACCAACTGCTAACAATTGTGTTACTTTGTCAGTTTTCTATGTAGTGTGTCGACACCACCACTGTTAATTGCGATCTCGAGATGTGGTTAACCCACCGCTCAATAGTAACGGAGTTCCAGATCATAGAGTTTCTCATTTCGACTTCTATGTCCAGCACAACTTTGGTATATTTTAGGCCATAGAATGCTTGGCAGAGTGATGAATCCATTGTGCGGCACCTTCTCCTCCTCTTGTCTGAAAGCATCTGTCTTAGTCACTTGATCCCTTCTGTTAGGCAAGTCTTCCCCAGTCGTCTGTCGCCGACGAGGAGACGAGCATTTGGAAATAAATCGCGTGCGCAACATCATCCGAACACTCGAGCGTGCCGGACGCGAGTAGATGGATTATATGGATGGCCTCCAGACAGAGCGAAGCTGTTCCTTTTTGTGCATTTACTGGGTGCAATGGCCGCAGTTTAACTAACGCATTCGCGAAAGTGTACAATAGATTAAGCAATTGCCGCACCCACCTTGGCATTCGTTTCAATGCAATAAAAAGATTAGGCTAAGAAGCCTTATTCACTCATTGTCCGTCCATTATATCGTCAGTGATTTTAGTCTTTCGCCTACTCATTACTACACAGGTGCAGAAGAAGCGGTTAAAGCGCAAAGATGAAACGAAATCAATTTTTGAATCATGCGATCATACAAAATAATCAGGAGCTGGGGGTTGGCAAAGAAGGGACAAATGAGGACACTTGCTCCTCGCTCATCATTGCACCAAAGAAGCTTTAGTGTTGAGTCTGCGATAAATTTTATTGGATTTGTTAATTTCTGTGGCTACATTCACGTATCCGTTTGCCATCATCTTCTGCATAGGTTTTATTCCCTCAAAAAGACTAGGATGAGGGCAGACAGGGACCATTCTTTATCGTTGATATGATGCTAGTTCAGCGGGTACTTTGCTCTGCTGAAGGCGGCTGAAGACTGTTCGGCAGCCAGAGACGTGTTCGTCCAACGCATCTCGTCTAACTCTGAGGACTAATTGGCCAAGCATGTATAATGCAAACGTGTCGACCTGACGAAGTGGCTACACATCCGTCTCTACTAATGATGCTGCGGTCAGTCTGGCCTTAAAATTCAGCAGTGTTGCAACAGCACCAATCGCATTAACAGTGGCGGTGAAGCAACAGCATTGGTTCTGGATACTGATACCCACCTGCATCCAATCTACTCGTTTTGAGCGATAGAGGACCAAGTAAGGAAAGACGAACTCCGCACCTTTACACACCCTTGCGAATGCTGCCTCGATAAGTTTTGAGACTCGATGATCTTTGTCCTTACAAGCATCCAGTGAAAATCACCGTCTCATGTCGATGCGGTTCCTCAATCAAACTCAACAACTTCTGAAGGATTTTACATCTAAATTTAAGTAGTTGCTGAGGTAATGCCTGGTCGTATTATTTGGAGCAGACGACCCCTCATTAATCTGGCTACCCGCAGTCAATTCAGCACTAAACTCTCGGATGTCGACAAGGTGAATGATATTTTCATATCACTGGAAGCAGAGCAGAAAATGCATTACTGAAGACTCTATCCCAAAAGCATTTGGTCTTCACTGGGAACGACTTGCCTAACAGACGCCTTGAGACAAGAAGAGGAGACAATAGCTTAAATTGGGTTCTTTTCTTTGCCAATCCATTCCATGGGCTACAACAAGCCACAGTTGTGTTGGACGTGTAAGTGGAAATAAGGAAATTCACGGTGTGCAACTTCGTCACCATTGGGTGGTAAGATGAGCAAATCTCCAGTTCTCAAATTTCACTGGTGGTATCGACGCACTCCAGAGAACATTGATAAAGTAGCACAGTTGCTAGTTGTTAGTCAGACAGATTTTCAGTTGGTTTGCTGCTTTGGCCAGTCACGCACTCAACTATTTTTGCGACAGAATAACAGGTTGTGTGAAACCCCAACGAATTCTGGTAGAGAGCGTTGTCCATCTAAGTTGTCAATTGCTATTTACTCATCATAATCATCAACCCATGTCAAGAGTTAAGTCTCTTTGGGACTATTCGTCAGTTGGAGGGTCATTTGGTTAGTTGATGGATTAGTAAGTGAGTCAACAATTTGTACAGCAGCTAATTTAAAAATTCGCTTCCTTTCTCACTTGGTTGTCAGCGTGGCTAGCTGGTTGGCTGGAAGCTTGTTGAGATCATGGCAAGTTAGCTGAGTGGGCAAAAGAAGCAGGCGGTGAGCCGTCAGTAAATCAAGGTGCTGAGTAGCCGCTGTTTAACCTGGAGCCACTGTCACGCCCTACAGTCAGTTTGTTATCGACTCGACTAGTCAATTGAACCACAGATCTGCAAGTCAACGGGGGACTTCGAATGGAATGGTAATAAATGTTTACAAGCGAAATGGGAAATTACTAATTGACATTAGTGATGCACACACGAAAGTTGGCAATGGTGACTTCTTAAAGACTGTATCTCAACTCTTTAAGGAAGAACGTGGGATGAATACGTGACTGCGAAAATGAGTTAGCAGAAAGGCATATCGTGGCAGTCTTTGACGTCGCACTGGTCCACATCGCCACATTATGACATTGGTTAATAAAGAGAGAAGATTGTGCTTCCGTGTCTGGGTGGACGTTGGTTCATTCATTGTTTAGATGTGCTAGTAACATTCACTCTCTCTCTCCCATCGGGATTCCAAGATGGACATTCGGAATGTTTGACGTTAGATTCCACTTCTCACTTAAGTCTTCAGTAAAACTGGCGGTTTGAAGGTGACCGTAGGAGTGTTGGGTGAATTGGAATAGGTACATCTCCTCCTTTAGTTCGAAGAGAATGCCAGATTCTCAGAGGATGGGAGCTGGGTGCTCCTTCCATAGCAGCAAGGTGTGATTAACGAGTGCCCTTCAACGTCCCGTGGGGGTTGACTGTACTCGCACTCCTCAATAGAGAGCCAAGTACGCCTCTCAAATGAGGCGGGGGATGAAGGCGAATATACAGGCCTATAGTTTATTTTGAGGCAGGATTAGACGTACAAGCCCATGGTGTAATGTGTGAAGTTGACGTAGATATGTACCACCCCTCCATAGGCCTGTTAAAGTTGTCGAAAACCGACGATTTCTCTGCGACAAGTCATGTCACCTTTGCCTCGACGACCGATGAGCCAGCCATATAGCCCTTCCAAAATTTTGGTGAATTGATGATGAGGTCAGACAACGTGCCCATCTGCCAATCAGTCAGCTCGCTTGTTTACTTACGTAGGAAGACAGGCGTGTGCGGCTCGTGACTGAAGTTATTAGACTGTGCGTAGAAGACCGCAACAAGGCCGGAATGTCCATTGCTGAGCGTGGTGCGCTTTAGGTGGCACACGTAGTTTTCGGTCTTTAGTAAAAGAGGGAAGATGGGAAGATGCTTAAAAGTTGCTTCAAATGCTGCAGCTCATCGAGAGTAGCGATTGCGGCGTCTACTTGTTCCTCTCTTCAAGAAGTCCAGCTCCATCTGCCCTCCCTTCTTTTACTCATTCATCCAATCCTGTGATGCCCCAACAAACCAGTCCCGACCAATCAATTCTCTAAAATCATGATCCTTGTTCTTATCTTCCATTTGAGCATTCAATAGCCTTTACATTCAAGGCACTCACGCCACTCATCTTCATCTCTCCTAATTACCCGCTGCTCATGCCCGCACCTGAAGATCGCTGACCACAAAGGACCATTCTTCCCTCATTTTACTTTATAGCTTTTTTTTTACCCAAAACGAGTAAATTTGGAGCAGACAGCTTCTCGTCTAACAGTAAGGACTACTTCGTCAAGCACATGTGGTGCAAATGTGTGAAGGTGCCGAAATGGCTTCCGATTTGTCAACGTTAGCGAATGGTTCGGTGGCAAAATGCTAACTCAGAGTTAAAAGGATTGGTGGAGGACTTTGATAAATCCGCCTTTGTCTTTAGGCACATGCAACCTCTCGACAACAAAGATAAATCGTACAAAATTTAAAGATGTTTGCAGTTTAAGCGATCTGCTTTAGCTGTCCTCGCTCCAAGCGGGTGAAGAACGAGGAACATGACATAAACCTTGGCTTTTATCTCCTTTCACTTGACTACCCTTTCCTTAAAGCGCGTATACTGTGTGCATTTAAATGACTTTGTCTTTGTTTGGTGGCGTGATAAACGAGGTAGCGTGAAGGGGACTAGGCACGTTGTTGCTGCTGCAAGGCAGGGAGAGGCGCGCACGCCACTAAGTTGGCCTCACAGGCCAGATTCACGGATGCATCATTTTCCAACGTCACGTCACTGCCAGCTAATAGGCAAAATAAGCAGGGACCACTAAGACTGTATTTGGTTCTTAAAGACAAGCCTCATCCTCATTCTCCATGGTGTCCGTGGCTAGAGAGTTGTCACTGAAATGCATTGTGTGAACACTTGGGAATAAGGCCAATCATTAATTATCATTGTCATTTAGACGAAGCAGATGTGTTGCAGAGCACAAGGTCTAATTGTACTTCTCATTGCATCCAAAAGAACAGCATTTATAATGCTGTGGGCATTATCTTGCTAGGCGAAATTAACAGGGCTTGCCTCATCTTACCATAGCTATTTGACTTTTTGGTCCTTCTCTGATCTGATAACGGTATTCTTGTCCGCGCTGGCTTACATGGGCAGTAAGGCTTACTCCACTCGTATACGGAGTAGCTAGATTGGTATTTTTGTTTACTCTCCTCTAACAGATACATTGAAATGTGTGACAGACGCAACTTTCTTTCCCAAAAACGGTAGAGTGAGAGCAGGCGAAGTGATCACCTTTCTGTCTCAAAGGGAAATGCCAACAGTTCCATGTGGAGAAGCGTGTTCGTCGAAGTGGTTGTGGTGGTGGTGGCTGATCTGATCCGTTCTGATCAGCAGAGCTGCGCGTGTGCATGCATTTCGGCCTCCTAGCAGCAGCACCTATCACCTGCCCAATCTCACTGCTTGTCAGTAGATAGCTCTCGTGGTTTCGTCTGCAAGAATGCCTTGTGATGTCTGTTTTGACAACGCCCCACGTGGCATCAATCACATCATTTGAAAGCGAATTCTCGGAGTAATAAAATGAAAGTGTTGCTTAAAGAGCTGATCGCAGTGCATGCGAAGGTCGTAAAATTCGCCTTTTTCTTTTTGATCTTTACACTCTTGGAACAAGCAGAGTGTGAGCAGTTAGCACACAAAACCTCATAGAATCCGATTGCTCGAGTCTGGCGCGCTCGGGTTATTGGGAGCTGCTGCGCACGCAATTCATTTTCAAATCCTTGTCAGACAAGGCAGTCACATCGCCCCAATGTTCATGCTTTAGTGACTTTGCAAAGCTGCTATCAAGGGAGAAAATAGTCTGCATGGCCTTCTTCTGCACATACCGAGGCTGCGCATTAGTAGACTGCTGCTATCTGATAACTTAATGACATTAGAGATGTTGCTGTCAATTTAAATTAACTTTGATACTTGTTTTCTAGCCTAATTTTGATGCTTAATTGATCGTACTTTTTACATTTTCTCCGCCTTTATTTTGGCATAGTGGTATGACTCAAATCAGGTTTCGTCCAATTCAAGTGCTAATATTCATTACCCATTTTGGGAAGCATCGTGTATAGGGGAATGGTATAAGCAACGGTACTTTAGGATGGGTAGGTGAGTAGGTGTGAGGGACGCCATAGTAACCTGTAGGAGGTGGTCAGGATTAATCAAATAAGTAGGAAAAGGAAGCAGCAATTGATGCTGATAATTCACTAGAATCACCAATATGCACAACAGTTGTCTCCTCTCAATTTCACTTCATCCCTTAGCATCGAACCGTCGTCTATCCCACTAGCCAAATGCTTTCGCACTCGATCACTTCAGACCTCGCATGGAGTCGTCGGAATGAAGTCTGTGACAAAGCAAACAAAAGTGTTTGCGCAGCCAGCATAGACATAGACACAGAGGGGTGATCACCTCAGGTTAAATGAATTCTCCAGCGGTTTCTCAATCCAACTCAACAACCTCTGAAGGATTTCACTTCTATAATTCAGCAGATGTTGAGGTAGTGCCCGAACGAAACTACCCTGATCGTATTATTTGGAGCAGATGACCTCTCAGCAATCCGGCTACCCGCAGACCATTCAGCACTAAACTCCTGGATGTCGACAAGGTGAATGACATTTTTATATCACTGGAAGCAGAGCAGAAAATGCGGCACTGATAACCCTATCCCAAACGCATTTGGTCTTCACTGGAAAAGACTTGCCTAACAGAATGTATTAAGTGATTAAGACAGACGCCTTGAGACAAGAAGAGGAGACAATAGCTTACATTGGGTTCTTCTCTATGCTAAGCCATTCCATGGGCTACAATAAGCCACAGTTGTGTTGGACGTATAAGTCGAATTGAGGAAATTCATGGTATGCAACTTCGTCACCGTTGGGTGGTAAGGTAAACAAATCTCCAGTTCTCAAATTTCACTGATGGTATCAACGCACTCCGGAGGACGCTGACAAAGCACCACAATGGCTAGCTGTTTGTTAGGCGGATTTTCAGTTTGTTTGCTGCTTTGGCCAGTCACGCACTCAACAACGAACTCTGGTAGAGAGCATTGTCCATCTAAGTTGTCAATTACTATTTAATCATCATAATCATCAACCCATGCCAAGGGATGTCTCTTTGGGACTATCCGTCAGTTGGAGGGTCATTTGGTTAGTTGATGGGTTAGTCAGTCAGTGAGTCAACAATTTTTGCAGTAGCTAATTTAAAAATTCACTTTCTTTCGCATTTGGTTGCCAACGTGGCTAGCTGGTTGGCCGGAAGCATGTTGAGAGCATGGCAAGTTAGCTGAGTGGGCAAAAGAAGCAGGTGGTGAGTAGCTGCTGGTTAACCTGGAGCCACAGTCACACACTTTATAGTCAGTCCGTGATCGACTTGACCAACTAATTGAACCACAGATCTGCAAGTCAGTGAGGGGCGCCGAATGGTGTAGTAATAAATGTTTACAAGCGAAATGGGAAATGACTAATTGACATTAGTGATGCACACACGAAAGTTGGCAATAGCGACTTCTTAAAGACTGTAACTGAACTCTTTAGAGGAGGACGTAGAATGAATACGTGACTGCGTAAAATGAGTTGGCAGAAAGGCATATCGTGGGAGTCTTTGACGTCGCACTGGTCCACATCGCCACTTTACGACATTGGTTTATAAAGAAGGAAAAATAAGTTCCCATGTCTAGGTGGACGTTGACATTAGATTTCACTTCTCACTTTGGTCCTCAGTAAAACTGGCTGTTTGAAGGTAACCTTAGAGATGTTGAGTGAATTGGAAGAGGTACACCTCCTCCCAGAGGATGGGAGCCGAGCATTGTCTTTATCCTGGCGAAAAGTGATTAACGAGCGCTTTTTAACCTCCTGTGCGGATCGACTCTGAGCGCGCTCTTCAATAATGAGCCAAGTACGCCTCCCAAGTGATGCGAGGAAGAAAAGGCGAATATGCAAGCCTATGGTTTATTTTGGGGCAGGATCAGACGTACAAGCCCATGGTGTAATGTGTGAAGTTGACGTAGATGTGTGCCACCCCTCCATAGGCTTATTAAAGTTGTCGAAAACCGACCATTTCTCTGCGATAGAGTCATTTTATCTTCGCCTTGACGATCGATGAGCCAGCCATATAGCCCTTCCAACATTTCAGTGACTTGATGATGAGGTCAGACAATGAATGCATCTGCGAGACGTCTTTCTGTGCCTATCTGTCAATCAGTCAGTTCACTTGTTTGCTTGCACGGAAGGACAGATATGTGTGCGGCTCGTGACTGAAGTAGCTAGACTGTGGAAAGGAGACCGCTACAAGACCGGAAATTCCCTTGTTGAGTGTGGTGCGCTTTATGTGGCACACGTAGTTTTCCTTCTTTAGTAAAAGAGAGAAAATTGGCAGATGCTTAGAAGCTGCTTCTAATACTGCAGCTCATCGAGGGAAGCGATTCCGACATCCAGCCGCCCCCTCTTCAAGAAGTCCAGCTCTTTCTTCCCACCCTGCTTTTACTCACTCATGCAATTTAGTGATGCCCTAACAAATCTCTACCAATCAATTCTTAAAAATGATACCCATGCTCTTAGCTTCCATTTGAGCATTTAACAGCATTTACAAAAAGGTTCTCATGCTACTCATCTTCATCTCTCCTAATTACCCGCTGCTCATTTATCTTCTGACCCGTTAGGTTAGCCCAACTATCTTGTTAACCAACTATCTCAAACAGTGGTAACTCAGAAGAAAGCGGAGTCAGCAACTCACAGCATTAGAATCTGACGAGCAAGGAAGCGGAAAAAATCCCTCTTATTTGTTCTTTTAGTCAGAATGACACCTCTGTAGACACCACAATTGCAAGAAGTAAGCGCAACGAATGCGATAGTAAAGTCGACTAGACTGTTGCAAGGACGTAGTTGGGCGAGGTCTAAAATTTGTCGAGGCTAGTAAATGCACTTTTCAAAAATCAAGTTTACTGATACTTGGCTCATCCTCTGCATGACCATGATTTGCCCATCGTACTGCTAAACGCAAGACCGGAACCTTATGCCTCGATCAGTTGATGCCATAACTAGGCTTGTGGTCAGTAAGACGTCTCACACCCTTTTAAGCGGTCCATATCCAAATTGAGGGAATGTTATCCTCCATGCAAATTGGGGCCGCTCCTTTGCACCCCGTTTCCATCTTTGAGGTCAAAAGTTTAACAACTTATCCGTAGAAGTGTGCACAATGGATTTTGCGATTATCTACTCCTCCTTGGCCTTCAATTCCCAACTCTAATTGTCGCAGGGGAACAGAAGTAGCTTTTCGCTGCTTGGAAGCCATCGTTGCCATTATGGATTTAGTTCCCTTCCTTAACTAGAAGCATGTCTTCTGAATGCCCATCACCTGACTAGGGGGATGGCTCAGCAAGGCAAGCATGCCGACGTTAAGAATTTGTCAGACATTCATCATCATATGATGGCAAAACTGGCAATTATATATGACAGTCAGAAGAATGCCTTTGCTTATTTACTCCCCGAAAAGCAACAGCAATCTCAGCAATGTCGACGATGGACACGGAACATGACCTCTTACTAGTGCTCGTTTGTCAACAAGCCTCATTCACCATCAAGGTAGCCATCATCGTGGTAGCAGCTACCACCGTCAGACAGTCTGATCAAAATTTGAAGTGTTACTGAGCGAGTTGTGGAAGCACTGACCAGTCAACCTCGCCAAGTTTCCGAGATGTACTTCCAAACATTTGGCACCAGAGGCTGTTCAGTGCTAATTTTACGGGTGCAGGTTAAACTGAAAGTGAGACATCGCCTACTCCTTCAGTTTAAAGCTTAGATTTAGCAAAAGAAGAGTTGTTAGATGACAGAAATTTGGTTCAACTAATTCTTAGCACCGAACCAGATGACAACGACTTGAACAAACTCGACGAGTCGCCAGCAAGATGATGATTGTTGGAGTGGCACTAAATCGTATGGCCGTCAATTTAGTAACTGTAATAATCCTACAGTCTGCAAAACTATGAATCTAACTCTATGAACACGTTGCCACATGCTCCCTTCTTTCCAGCTACAAATCGCGTCACCCCATTTTCTCCCATGTCTCTTCTTTGACCATTTGCTCTTCTCACCTCAGCCTATTTGCTCGCTCTCTTAACTCTTTCAACTCTTAAATTTAACTAAGAGTTAAAAGGACACTGTTATTAAGCATAGCATCATTTGCTGGATTTGTTACATTCGATCCATGCTCGCAACAGCGACTCACATCGCCTTCCTGACAACTCGCTGCCACGCACACAAATTTCAAGTCTTTGTCTTTGCTCTTACGAGCAATAAGCCAACCACATCGCTATTCTCACGTTTCGTAAAGTGAAGACATTGTCGAAAGGAAGTTGCTTTGCGTTTTGTTCTCCCTAAGTGGACGTCGCACTGCTTAAATAATGCAATGCAATCAACTTGGACTTCGCAGGTTCAACCTCGTCTTCGCAATCTGAGCTCATTGTTGAACCCCATTAATTATGCTAAAACGTGGTTTTTTTGTGGTAAAGCAGCAAAGCAGACACAAGCGAAAGCTTTGTAAATCTGATATAAAATTCTTACCCACCTTCCACTTTATTTACTTTCACAACTTCTCACTATGAAGATAATCGAAGTAGAAGGTTGGCGAGAATTTTACGTCACATCTTGAGACCCTTAACTGCGCTTGTGTTGATGGTTCGCCACAATAGCTCATCTATCAATTCTAATCCGCCCATCTGCATTGAGCCACATCATTGCTAGCATCTTCGTCATGAATACATCAAGGTCTAGAGGGGTGGCATGAACGCCTCCAGAGAACGTAGACACTGTAATGGGGTAAGCCGAGCTAGAAACTAATCAGTTGAGCAGTTGGTAGGTCAGGTGGATGGTTTGGTCAAACTAGAATGGAGGGACTCATCGGATAGAGGCCTGAGGGCAGAGCCATCGTCACCCATTCATCGAATGAGTCAAGGTGCGACTAGATGAATGGGAGCTGGCAAGGAAACCAGACAGCGACGAAGGCGCCTACAGATGAGTCCATGTTCTGGGCGGTTTTTATAGAGCGTATTGATGGTCACTGATTGCTGTTGACCTGTGAACAATTGTTGGAAGACTTGGATTTTGCTGAAATTGCGAGAGCCCATAACACCTCACCCCCTGAATCTAATCAGTGCTTTTGCTTTCCTTATTCTGGTAGGTACATTTTGAAAATCTGGACGCCAATAAGCCAATAAAGGTAAAAGCAACAGAGAAACACCTAAAGACTTTTTTGGTAAAGGTCTCCTCGCATGTCAGTGAATATCACGTAGAGGCTTCTGTAACTTAAATCCCACAACGGCATCACTGATGTGTAGAGACTGTCTCGGTTCTCAGTTCTTATTTGTCGAGAGTCCTGTGTTTCGTCTCTGAGATCCCTTAAGCGATATCCAGCCTCCCACATCATGTTGTCATGAACAACAATTGACACGCCTCCCAAACTGCTTCATGCTGGTGTCACAGTCAGAGAGTGGGTTCACTAAGAAGCGAGCTTGATAAATAGCTGACCAGCCAACATTAATGATCAATTTTTTGGTTTCACTTTACTCCTACAAAGCCAGTAGATGAAGTGCAGGCAGAGAACATTCTCCATCACTGATGACATGATAGAGGTTAAGTGGTGAGAATGCTGCACGCTCAGAGAAGGACGGATGCTATCGCGGAGTGGAAGAGCCGCTGACACACACGCTCCTCCGCCGATTTTAACGACCAGATTGACTGCTGCGTCACGTGGCAAAGGAGACAGTTCTCCGGCCACCTCATTAAATCGGCGCATCTGCGATAGATATACTTGAGTAATTGGTCCTTAATGATAGAGGCGAAGTGTTCGACGAACACGTTTCATGCTGCGGAGCCGTCGTCATCTGCCTTCGATAGAGAAGAGTACTTATCGAATCCGCGCAGCTCTCGTCGCTCTGCTCTGTTCATTGTTTCACCAATGATGAAAGCTTGCCCTTTGCTCTCAATTCACTCGTAACAGGGAAATCAAGGCAGTTTTACTCTCCCGACAATCATTCACCCTTATGAGAACCTAGTTCGCTCTGAGTCGTCAGTACTGGGATGTGATACCACCATGTACGACCCCTATCACAATTGCTGACTGCCTAGTCACGAAACACAAGGCGCTTGCTGAACTACATTTCGCTCGCGTGGTGACCGCAGTAGTTTGAGTCGGATTCAATGCGTGACCAACTTTATCTTTCGAGTGATTGCCTAAAGTCAGCATCCTGACCTGTGTGCCCGATGTCTGTAAAGTTGGCATTGAAATACAAATGGAACTGTCCGAATTCTTTTACATGATGATAATCAGTCTACTGGGCTGCGCAAGTACAGATAAAGTCTGCTTGTTGTCCGCTTTCATTCCCTACCATTTTTAAGGGAATGAAAGTCGAGTCTGTCACACATTTTTATGGATTTGCTTGTTTGTTTTACGCCTCCGTGTCTGTACACAAAGATCTCTGACCACAGAAGAGCATTCCTCCTTCACTATACTTTATAGCTTTTTTTTTTCCTCGGAACGAGTAGACTTAGAGCAGACAACTTCTCATCTAGCATTAAGGACTACTTCGTCAAGCATGCGTAGTGCAAATGTGCCAATATGCCAAAATTGCTTCCGATTTGTCAGCGTTAGCGAATGATATGGTGGCGAAATGCTAACTCGGCATTAAAAGGCGTAGTGAAGGGTCTTGATAAATCCGCCTTTCCCTACCCCATTTCCTTGTATTATGGCGCGATAGTTTGCTTTAAATAAGGCTTTTTGGCACATCGAGCCCTAACTTTTGCTACACACTTGAGCAGAATCGGGTTAAAGATAATGACGACAACATAGGTGATTCGCATAATCATTGGTGAGCAAGAAGTGAGGCATGGTGGCAGTATCTGTGGCCACAATCACGAACTACTAATCCGCTGGTCAACGAGTAAGCTGTGATATCAATTGATTGTAAGTGCAAATGTCTGTAATGCTGTTTTTACGCCGAGGTTGACAATGATGACACAAAATGCAGGCCAACATGCCAAATGGGTCACGCTTGCTGTTTGAGGTAAGACATTGGTCAGGTCACGCGAATGTAGACTCGAATCACTCGCCTCCACCTCCTCTTCATAATTCTGCCACTAAACCAACACCTCTCACATTTGATAGCATTATCCCACAATAGCCATTTGACGTTTTGCTCCTTCTCTGACCTGACTGCATTATTCTTGTTCACGCTGGCTTACATGGGCTGTGAGGCTTAAGCTACTCGCATACGGAGTAGCTAGATTATTGTTTTTGTTTACTTTCGACCTCTGACAGATGCATTGAAATGTGTGATGGAGTAAACTCTCTTTGCCAAAAACGGTAAAGTGAGAGCAGGCGAAGCGATTACTTTTCTATCTCAAGGGGAAATGACGACAGTTCCATATGGAGAAGCGTGTTCGTCGAACGCTTCTCGGCCAACATTGAGAACTACTCAGTCCAGCACATATATAACGAATGCGCCGACGTGAAGAAGTGGCTGTGGTGGTGGCTGATCTGGCGTGTGCATGCACCTCGGCATCCTAGCAGCAGCACCTATCACGGAGGCAACAACGAAGCAATGACATCTTCGAGCCTTTTCTTAACGTCTATCATCCTCATCAAGTTATCTCGTTAATCACGCAACTAGTACTGGAGAATACTGCCTACCTGTATTCAAGCCACTCGTTCTGCAAAAGCGATAGCTAAGTTGGAATGGATGAAAGTCAATATTTATTGCAATATGTTAGAAAATCGACTACTGAAAGCCTCTACCAACCAAATAAACCCAAGGCGCTATAAGAAGCATCAATTTCGTTTCTCCTTCTAGTCGGGTTAAAATCCACCGGCAGCACGAGGTGTAGAAATGTCTAACGGAAACCCACATTCTGCACGCCTATCCACCACAGAATTTGGGTCAAGCTGAATGGACGCACTCAACCTCTGTGGTGACCGTTTCTCACCCAGAGTGAATTAGAGCATCTGCACGCAGAGAATGTCGGGAAAGGTGACCAAGCAGACGGAACGAATCGCCACCGTCATTATACTAAGTGAATTCGTGGCTAAGAAATAACATCTCATACTGTCTCTTGCACCGCTCGAGTCGTGAGACAGGCCTCTTCAAACAAATTATTGGTGCATAACATTTGTTAGCGGTCAATACTTTCTGCTCGAATTTACTTCGGGGGAGAAACGGTCGCCACAGAAGTTGTACGTGGCCAATCTGCTAGTCCCGAATTCTGAGGTGGATGGATGTTGCCATGCTGCCGGTGGAGCTTAACCTGACGATGAGACTATGCCTAGTAAGGAAACACAAAATTGATGCTTCTTAATACCCTCGATTTTGTTGGCTTGATTAACAGCTTTAAATGGCCGATTTTCTGATATGCTGTTAAATTTTAAAACCTCATCTGACGACGGTTTAGCAGCTAGAGGCGTGTTCGTCGAACTCTTCTCGTCTAACAATGAGGGCCAGTTAGTCAGACATGTGATGCAAACGTGTCAACCTGACGAAGCGACCAGATGTTTAGCCCTACTAATGGTGCTGTGGTCAATCTGGCCGTAGAATTCGGCAGAGTGTCGCAGCAGCACCAATCACAGAAACAGCGGTGGCAGAGCAAGAGCACTGGTCCTCCTCCAAACGCGCTTAATCCTCATCATCTCACCTCGTTACTCGTATCACCAGTGATGATTACTGACACCAACATGCATTCAATCTACTCTTTGCGAGTAAATGAGGGTCAAGTAAGGAAAGACGAATTCTGTTCTTTTACACACCTCTGCGAATGTGTCGGCACACAGCTGCTGACATTGTAACAGCCTCATCCGTCGTGGAAGTCACCGCTCAGTCAATGTGGATCGAGACCGTTTTTGCATCCATTGGTGGCCCCATTACTAGACAAAAGGGGCAGATGGTGAACCATTAGTGAATCTGTGCGCATATTGGCTGCTGATTAACCTGGAACCACAGTCACGCTCTACAGTCAGTGCGTTACCGACTCGACCAACCAATTAAACTGCTGATCTGCGAGTCAACGAAGGACTAATTGACATTGGTGATGTACGTACGAAAGTTGGCAATGATTACTATTTGTGACCCTTATTTCGGCTTTTTAAGGGAGGATGTGGGATGAATACGTGACTGCGTAAAATAAATTGGCAGAGAGGTATATTTAGGGATATTCCGCAATGGGTTTCTAGCACATTTGACATCAGGTTCACTCCTTGCTTTAGTCTTTAGCAGAACTGGCTAAGACTACAAGGGTGAGACTGTTCCAAGACAGCTTTACAATTTTCCGCAGGCAAAAAGCGATGCACCTCCTTCTATAGTCAAAAGCAAGTCATGCCATGCAGTGCGCCTAAAAGGCAGCGCAAGACGATATTCAGTGGAATGCTACTGCGTCCTTTCTTGCATTCTATTAGATGGCAGCAGGAGAATGCTACAAAACCAAGTTTTGTGAATGTGTCCAGTCATCAATCATCAGACCTGTTTACATTCAACCATCAGACGAGGCAGATGTGCTGCAGGGTCCGACTGACTACTCCTTCGCAGCAATGTCTGCAAGATGTAGTACGTCCTGGCCATTGCTCTACTCTGGTATGCTGCCTCACCCAAACCGACTTGACATGGCCAAATCATTTGCTCGATCAACTTACCAATGCAGCTTTTCCCTTTGCACGGTGATTTGTCAGCGTCACCTTAGCCGCAATCTGATAAGGCGGTCATGTTTAGTGGGTTTGTTCGGCTCTCGCTAACCTATTTCCTAGCCAGACAGCTGGATCGGAACTTGGGCATCAACTACTTAAACAAACCTGGCAAGTGGCCCAACTTTTGAGGCGGCTTTTCGCTCCCAACATCAAAGAAGCAAATGTTGTGCAGCATTGTGAGGCTAGAGCATCCAACTATGCATTTAAAGACCACTACGTCTCCTCCCACAACACCGAGTCTTCAGGACATTAACCCGTTCAATTTTGTGTAACAGGTTCTACGCATGAGAATATTTAAAATCTGTGCACATGATTTTGCAAGCCTTTGATGTTGGTGTAGCCCCAAGCACAGAAGCATCGTTGGCGTCTTTGGCTAAGAGAGTCGCGAAATAGAGTGTTTCCACTACATTGGTAGTGGCGATTGTGGACACTCAGCGGAGAGGTCGCATCCCTCTCTGGATCGAGATCGTCACAAAAGAGACAACGACTTGCGTCGTTGTTGCGACTGCTGCAGTCGTTGTCGCAGTGATTGGAATTGCCGCTACAAGGAGGATTTCTAGGTGCTTTGCCAATGGCGCTGCCCATGCAGGGCTGTAAAATGGCTGGATGGTTAACTAGCAGGCTGTTTGGGAAGCTAGCATAACCCAACTTCGTCTGCAAAGTAATCACACTCAGGCACTAGGTCACCGCATTCACTGCAACACTTTCACGTGTGGACGTCATAAAAGGCACCTCCTTGGATAGGTCGTCGATGCGTGGAACCGCGACAGCTTTGCCTTCCCTCCTTGCTGCTGCCAGTGTAGACAATGATAGATGTTGATGACTTTTTAATTTGCCTATGATGACTTTGTAGTAGTGCCTATCACAATCCTCCATCTTGAGAGGGTGACTGTTTTAAAGTCCTAAGTTTGTGTAGGGTGCGAATTCGTCCTCAAAGCTGCTCACCGATGCTTCCATGCTCATCGCATTAGGCGTAAAGGAAAATCATTCTTCTTAACTTTTTTCTTAACAAATAAGGCCTCACTAGCCTCAATTTCGCCAAACTAAAATGTCCCACTGTCTACCAAACCACCAAAACACAAAATTCCAGCATAACAAACTAGTACACAAAGTGCTGTCTTCTGACATCAAAATATTCGTTCCGTTTCATTGCAAGTGCCACTGAAAAAGGAAAGTGAAAGATGGCACATCTCGAAAATGCGGAAGTCAGAAACAAGTAATGTCACATCGCTTCACTGCCATTTCTGTCCTCAGTCACGCAACCTCGGCGTAATTGTTGTCCGGTGGTGGAGCACGATTCCAACTGCGGTTGCTTCAAGAGGACAATTTTCCATTCTTAAAAGGCAAAATAAATGATATCAACTATTCACCTCATTCTCTTCAAAGTTTGATTGATGTTAAGTAGAAGAGATGAATGCAGCCTGATGACTGTGTCATCTTTGTCTCTACCGCACAATATGAGCCGAATCTTCACGAGAACTGGGGAAAGTGTTCTACATTATTTTGCGCTTTAGTATGGAAATTTGTCTAAAGGGCAGAACAGAACTGGCGTCTTTACCGTACCGACCCGGCATTCCATTAGTTTGGAAAGTAGTAATGAGAAGCCGAAATAGCAAACTCACTGACCTCCTATCGACTGGCGGTTCATACCGACTCCATATCGAAGTACCATCCAACCCATTTAAAAGCCTTCTGTCATGCATAGCGTTTTTTGTTTAAGTAGACACAGTTTACTAAGAATTCTTTCTCTTTAACCCTACCACAATATCCAACGGCCTCCTTTTTACACGTCGATGCAATCAGCTCCGTCTCAAGTGGCTATCTAATGCTGCATTCGCATCCTGAATTATCGCTGTCTCAATGAGAACCATACTTCTTCACGTGGTTTTAGAAATTCTTGAGGCTAGTGCAGCACAGATCAAAGTAGCGGGAAGAGAATAAAAGTTGTTCGTGCCAAATCAGCCATCATTGGTAGTCCAGGCTAGAAACTTTGCCAAATCGGTCATTAGCATCAAGATGGTTGCAAAGCCAATGGTCAGAGGAGATTCTTGAGCAACGAACGCTAGTACAAGTTTGCGCCTCCATCCGGATCGTCGTCAAGGCATAGTGCTGGAGGTCCCACTGCTGTGTGGCCGTCACTGCAGAGTTGCTATGTGTATGCGCTTGACTAAGTATTCCTCAGTGTTTGGTAAGAGGCGTTTGACGAACACGCTTATTGCTACGGAACCGTCATCATCAGCTTCCGTCGAGGGAGTAAAGCACTCTATGAATCAGAATGACCCTCATCACACTGACTCGTTCATTACATCATCGATGAGGAGTGCTCGGTACCTGTTTTCACCACACACTTAAGAGAAAGATAACAGCCAAGGAGAAGAAGATTAGCAAAGAATCTGTGACACCTTGCAATAGATCGGGTGGAGGAGGGGCTTGAATCAAGGACCAAAACCTAGCTTCTCAAGCAAATACATTTAGCTGCTGAGCTGATCAAATGACTAGCAGGCACAGAATGACGCCACGCAAAATAATTTGCCGTTCGGTATTGTCATTAGGTCACTGCAACGTCAAAAGTGCCATGTGGTTGACTCGTCGACTATTGCAGAGGAGAGAGCATGACACTATAGCAGAGAAAGTACCAATGTCTGACAACCCTAGCAAACTACTAAGGGGTAATGTCCACCTAGGCTAACTTCAAGCATCACTTCTTTGAGCAACGCATCACCTCTTGCTGCAGGATGAAATACAAGGCCAAATATCCACTCTGCTTCTCGCCTTCCCCGAGACGCATGCCTGGCTACCCATAAGGGAGTGTCAGCGCCTGCAATACTAAAGCAAGTACAGTTGACTTGGACTGGAGGGCGAAGAGGACTCACCAACCACACCTCATGGCGATGAAATGACAATTCACTCCCTCTTCTAGGCTCTGGCATCCACGCTGTCTGGAGGACATTGTGCAATAGTCAAGACACTGGCTGGTGCTAATGGGGTTCTACCTGAGGGGGATTCGAACCTTTCTAGCCAATGAGTCCATCTAGGTAAGGGCACTAAAAACACGCACGTTAGTTGCGCAAAAGGAAACACTTGATTTGACACTGCAGCTTTGCATCTTGTTTAGATTGCTAGTGCCTTGTCGTATTGCAATGTTTTTGCTGATGTTGCGTAAAAGAGCTGCAGAAAAATCTTCAATTTGGTGCAGAGAAGCATGGAGGCCAATTTGACATCGATTGGAATAGGGCACAAGAAAAGTGAATAGTAAGTCCAGTTAATTAAGTATCGCACCTACTCACGACTGTTTCGACATTTGGAGGAGAATTCGAGGAGTAACGTGGATCACCTCTATTTCAACCATCCCGAATCAGACGCAGAAATGCACTTCCTGTCAGTCAACTGTGTGTCAGTGACAGTAGACGAAAGAGAAGGCAAAACCAACCCTTGCAATTTGTAGATGATGGAAAATTAAATAAGTATAAGAAGGAAACGGTAAGTGGTTAGAAGCCAATTGCACCAACCGTCCCTTTTCTCCCCATTCCCCTTCTCCTTAACTCATGGCACGTTGATAATTCAAATAGAGCCCAATGCAACACCAAATGTCTTTATTCACCCTTTATTTGAGAAAAATTTGGCAGAAAGTGATGTGAAATTGTCAGTGAATAAGGAAAGACGTATGATGGCACTACTTAATCAATTGGTAGCCACAGTCACACCCAATAGTTGTTTCGTTGGAGCCATGACCATCCCATCGGGTGGCTGGTCCGCTAGTCGTCGAGGGATGTGGTATCACCTTCTTGGAAGTGCAAACGACTAATCGCGATGCTCTCACATCTAGATTGGCAATGCTGACCACTTTGAGACCGCGTTATCCACATAACAGGGTGACAAGGAGACAGGCTCGTAGAGAGAGAGTAGGGTGCGCTTCTCCTGAGAGGTTCAAAGCCACCCGGTACACTGACTGCAATGCTTTTTGGGCTTGGCAGATTCAGCTTCACCGTGAGCACGAGAAAATATGCACGCTCGCTTCTGGAATCTTGATCGGCCTTTTTGACCAAGTCCATCACCGCACGGGCCATCAGTTTTGGACATGCAAACGACAAGTAGAAATGGAATATCATCCAGAGGTTCGTTGAATGACTTGCAAACAGGTCTGATGATTGATGACTGGACTCATTCACAAAACTTTGTTTTGTAGCATTCCAATGAATATCGTTTTGTCGGATGGCTGGATGCTCACAGCTTCACTGATGGCGCACCATCCACCCCTTTTGCCTATCCAGTAAACTTGTCATGCTCTCAACATGCTTCCAGTCAACCAGATAAAAGCGCAGACAATCAACTGAAAAATAAAGTAACATTTTAAGTTGTTGACTGACTGACTAGTCCATCAACTAACTAAATGACCATCCACCTGACCAACAGCAAGCAATTGTGTTTCTGTGTCAACATCCTTTGTAGTACGTCGGCACTACCATTGAAAATTGAGGACTCGAGATGTGCTTCCTGAATAGGTAACAAAAATTAGCACTTGGTGTGACCAAACCTTTAATTGAACCATACCGCTATGCCAGAGTAAAAGGTGGTAAAAGGGAAGGAATACCAGAACTTCAAGTAGCAGAAAGGAAAAAACAGTGCCGAAGTTAATATAAATTGACAGTGGCATCTATACTGCCACTATGCCACCAGGTACACTGCATTGCGGCAACAATTCTCCGGTGCCAAGACTGGGTACGCGCTGAAGAAGACAGCGCAGGCTATTTCATCCTCCGACAGTGTCTTCGACAAGTCACCGGAACATAAGCCTTGCGACGGTGTGGCTGCCTCATCTGTCACCAACGAGAAGACGATCATCTGCTCCAACTTTGCTCATTGCAAAGGTGTAGAGGTCAAGGAAAAGACAAAATCCGCATTCCTTATGCACTTTGCGATTCGCTCTTGCAATAAATGCTTTCATTTTATTAATTGGAGAATTTTCTTCCAAGTGATGTGGTTTATGTCACCTGAGGCGTTGTTAAAACTGACACCACGCAGGATCCTTGCAGACGAAAGCTCGAAGGCTCTTTACTGACGAGAAGTGAGACGGAAAATATTCTATCAGACTTGTTCTCTTCTGTCTATCCTGTGTTTGGTGGATCCCTAAGACTGACAAGATTGCGAAAACACGCTTGAGTCGAAAGGACACCTCCCAAAATATCACTCATGAAAGAACCGTACGCATCGACATGAGACGGTGAAATTCAGTAGATGATTGCTGATACTCTCCCACGTTGCAAAGGAAACGTTAGCCGCCGAGACAACTCGGATGATCAAAATCGAGCGACTTTAGTAGCGGGTAACAGGCACCTGCCTGTCCAAGTAGGCAAGTTGTGCAGACATCGCTTGTCTAGTAATGGGGACACCAACGGATGCAAAAACGATCTCGATCCACATTGACTGAGCGGTGACTTCCACGACGGATGAGGCTGTTACAATGTCAGCAGCTGTGTGTCGACACATCCATAAAGGTGTGTAACAGAATGGATTTCTTCCTCCCTTACTGACCCTCATTTACTCGCAACGAGTAGATTGAATGCAGGTGCGCATCACCGTCCATCACTGGTGATGTGAGTAACGAGGTGGGTTGATGAGGATAAGGCGCATTTGGAGGAGGACCAGTGCTCTTGCTCTACCACCGCTGTTTCTGTGATTGGTGCTGCTGCGATATTCTGCCTTCATCCACCTCAGAATTTTGGCCCATCTATTTGGCCGTGTTCAACTTTTGTGGCGGTCATTTCTCGCCCAAAGAGAATTTGAGCAGGTGTTGACCGCTGACAAATGTTATATAGCAATAATTTATTTGAATAGGCCCGTCCCCCGTCTCGGGTGACGCAGGAGCCAGTACGAAATGGTATTTCTTCAGCTGCAGATCCATTTTTTGAAATGATGGCAGCGCTTTGTTCCTTCTGCTTGCTCAAATTCACTCTGGGTGAGAAACGACCGCCGCAAAAAGTTGAGTGCGTCCATTTAGCTTAACCCAAACTCTGCGGTGGATAGGCATGCAGAATGTAAATTTACCTGCTGTCGGTGGATTTCAGCCTAATAAGGAGACTGCGCTATGTAAGGAAGAACGAAATTGATGTTCTTTACAGCGCCTTGAGTTTGTTTAGTTGGTAGAAGCATTCATTGGTCGATTTTCTGACATATTGCAACAAGTTCGGCCTTCATCCATTCCTACTTAGCCCTCACTTTCCCAGATCGAGTGGCTTGAATTCAGGCAGGCAGTATTCTCCAGTACTAGTTGCATGACTAACGAGGTAACTTGATGAGGATGAAGGACGTTAAGAGAAGGCTTGGCGATGTCATTGCCCTGTTGTTGCCTCCGTGATAGGTGCTGCTGCTAGGAGGCAGAGATGCATGCACACGCGCAGCTCTGCTGATCAGAACGGGCCAAATCGGCCACCACCACAGCCACTTCGTCACGTTGGCACATTTGCCATATATATGCTAGACTAAGTAGCTCTTAATGTTGAACGAGAAGCGTTCGACGAACACGCTTCTCCATATGGAGTTGTCATCATCCTTCCTTAAGAAAGAAAAGTAATCGCTTCGTCTGCTCTCACTCTGCCGTTTTTGAAGAAAGAAAGTTGAGTTCGTCACACATTTCAATGTACCTGTAAGAGAACAGGAGTTAGCAAAGGACTTTAATCTGGTTACTCCGTTTGCGGGTAGCGTAAGCCTTACTGCCCATGTAAGCCTGCATTCGTCTACTCATAGAGTTGGAATCGTATATCTGCAATCCGTGATTTTAACACAATCAGCAGCTCAATGGTCCCATCTCTCAGTTTTGTAGCCTCTTCTTACCTCCTGATAAGAGGAATAAAAGGACAAGTGAATAGATCGAATTGTAACATTTGAATTCTGGATGCTGGCAAGACATGTTAAGGTAGCCCAGCAGGGCAATGTCCACAGCATTACAAATGCGGGTTTCCTTGTTCTTTCATATGAAATGAGGAGGACGGCAGACCTTGTGCTCTGCAACACATCTGTCACGTCTAAATAGCAAAGATAATTAATGATTGGCCTTATTCCCAATTGATTCACACTTAATGCATTTCAGTGACAACTCTCTAGCCACAGACACCATGGAAAATGAGGATGAGGTTTCTCTTTAAGGACCTAATACACTCTTAGTAGTCCCTGCTTATTTTTGCCTATTAGCTGGTAGTGACGTGACGTTGGAAAATGATGCGCTAGTTTGTGCAGCCAACTGAGTGGCGTGTGCGCCTGCCTCCACCCTTGCAGCAGCAGCAACAGACATGGAGATAGCGGCAATGCAGCGCTTTAAAGGAAGGATGGTCAAGTGTGGTGAGGTGAACGTTAAAGTTTATCTCACGCTCACGGTTTTTCATTCGCTTGGGGCGAGGACAGCTAGAGCAGATCGCTCGAACTGCGGGCATCCTTAAATTTAGTACGATTTTTCTTTTGCGGGCGGTTGCTCGTCTACTCAACTACCAGTCCTCTCATGTCGGTGCACTCGCTTCTTGATTTATGGATATGGTCTGCAGAGTCTGTGCGGCGCCGCATTTGAGTCCTGGCAATCATCGCTACGAAGAGGACAAATTCTCTTTATGTGGTTGAGTGAATAGTCCTTCCAGTTGGACATTATGCTGTCAGGGCTTAGTAGTGCTTAAGCTTCCGGCATTATGCGAAATCATTTACGTCTCAATGTTAGGGGCAATCGCATACTCCACTACCCACTACTTCTCCCTCTTGACGCATCAGTGATCAACCTATGGCCCAACTTACGTCTTACCTCCAACAGCGAGTGTGACCCATTTGACTTATCGACCCGCATTTTGTGTCATCATTGAAAAACCTCAGCGTGAGGACATCACTACAAGCATTTGTATTTGCAATCAGTTGCTAGTGCAGCTCCCTCGTTGACTAGCGGACCAGTTTTCGTCATTGTGGCTGCGGGTACTGCCATTATGTGCCACTTCTCACTCTGATAATATTCGCGAACTACAAATGTCTACGTTGTTACCTTTTGTCCGATGTCGCCCAAGTAGTTGGCAAAAATTAGGACCTAATGTGGCAAAAGGCTTCATTTGAATCGAAATATCTTGTCATAGTGCAAGGGAATTGGGGTGAGAAAAAGGCCTTCCACCACTTCTTTTGACTCTGAGTTACCATTTTGCCACCGAACCATTTGCTAACGTTGACAAATCGGAAGCCATTTCAGTGCATCAGCACAGTTGCACTGCATGTACTTGGCGAAGTAGTCCTTAATGCTAGACGAGAAGTTGTCTGCTCTAAATCTACTCGTTCAGAGGGAAAAAGCTAAAAAGTAAGGTGAAGGAGAAACGCTCTTTTGTGGTCAGAGATCTTTGGGTACAGGCATGGAGGCGTAAAACAAACAAGCAAATCAATCGAAATGTGCGGCATATTCGACTTTCATTCCCTTAGAGGGCGTAGGGAATAAAATTGGGCAATGAGCAGACTTTATTTGTACTTACGCAGCCCAGTAGACCAATTATCATCACACAATAGAATTCGGACAGTTCCATTTATCTTTCAATGCCAGTTTTACAGACACAGGGCACACAGGTCAGGATGTTGACTTTAGGCAAACACTCAAAAGAAAAGTTGGTCACGCATCGGATCCGACCCAAACTACTGCAGTCACCACGTGAGGGAAATGTAGTTAAGCAAGCCCCTTGTGATTTGTGACTAGGCAGTCATCCAGTGTGACAGAGGTCGTACATGGTGGTACCACATCCCAATAAGGGGCCGTGTTTCCGTGGTCATCGCCGCCGTCGCTGAGAGTTGATGAGTAAAGACATGCTTCCAACTGTCAAATACGTCTGCCAGTTTTGCTATCATATGACGACGAATGCCCGACAAATTCTTAACTTTGGTACACTTGCCTTGCTGGACCTTTCTCTTAGTTAGACGGTGGGCGTTCTAAAGACATGCTTCTCGATAAAAAAAGGAACTAAATCCATGTCGGCAACGATGACTTCCAAGGGAATCGAAGCTTAAGGAGGAAGAAAAAAGCAAATGTTTTATTGTGCACGCTCCTAGAGATAAGTTAACAAACTTCTAACCTTAAAGACGAAAATGGGGTGCAAAAGAGCAGGCCACTCTGCATGGAGGATGGCATCCCCTCAATTTGGATAAAGGCCGTCTAAAAGTGGCTTTAGCGATGGGCGCTATCATTACGTCGCAATTTATTTGTACTAGATGACTACCCAGTCACGATGCAAGAGTTGTCAGCTCACCTGCGCTTCTCACATGCCGCCAAACCCATCGTTATGTATTCATACATTGCGACTGCATTTGGCCCGCACACACTCAGGTATCAACCAGGCGTTAACCGCTTGACTAACTTGTCATTCGTTCGTGATACTGTCAAACCGAAGGATTCCAATCCTTTAGCTAGACGAAAATGTGTGTATTAGGCTATGGCTAGTATGCACGGTGGTAGCCGTCAGTGGATGCTTCTAAGCGATGATTAAACAAAGCAACCGAAGAAATGTACCACTTTCTCCCCTACTTGACAGCTATGAGCAACTGCAAGACGTCAACGGGATTGCAGGGAGCTTCTCATGATGTGCTCAATATCCCGCGAGGCGACTTGGTAGGGACGCACGCCTTAAGGGTGTGCGGCGTCTTACTGACCACAAGCCTAGTAATGGCATCAACTGACTGAGGCACAAGGTTCCACTATTGCGTTTGGCAGTACGATGGGCAAATCATGGTCATGTATCAGTAGACTTGACTTTTCGAAGGCACATCTACCAGCCCCGATGAAGTTTAGGCCTCGCCTGACTTCGTCCTTACAACAGTCTAGTCGGCTTTACTATTGCATTCGTTACACTTACTTCTTGCAAGTGTGATACTTACAGAGATGTTCTTCCGACTAAGCGAATCCTCGTAATTTCAGGGGTGTTAGAACCCACTAGGGAGATATGAGACAGAAAAGAACAAATAAGGTAGAATTTTTCTTATTTCCTTGCTCGTCAGATTCTACTGCTGTGAGTAGCTGTCCTTGACTTCCTCTGAGTTACCACTGCCTGTGATAGTTGAGAGGGTGAGAGAGGGTGGCTAGACTGAAGTAGCTAGCCTATTCGCCAATTAGTCAGTTCGCTCGTTTGCTTGCATGGGAAGACAGGCGTGTGGACGACTCATGACTGAAGTAGCTAGACTGTGAGAAGCAGGACACTATCATTTTATTCCTCCACATAGGTGCTCAATTATCTCAAATTGAAGCCTATGCTCCCAGCAACCATCTGAGCACTCAATAGCACTTGCATTTAAAGCCCTCATGCTACTCATCCTTACCTCTCTTGAGTACTCGTTAGCATTCATGCTCCGACCCGTTCAGCTGCCCAACTACCTCATTAACCGACTATTTTAAATAAGAGTAGGATAGGAGCAGCAACGCACAGCAGTAGACTCTCCTATGAGGCTAACACAAGCAACCAATTCATAGCAAATGGAATCATTGTGTGATTATGTCTTCTTTGTACTTCTCGTCAAGCATGTTACGCTGACTGACGCATCAGGATTCGAAAAGGTCATGTTGATTACAGCCTTCACATTGTCATCACATGCTTCTAGCGCTCATTTCGCCTACACATGAAGAATAATAAGCACACTCTAGTGGTGAGCAGGCGCCTTCTCACGCGGTAGTTTGTGCACGGCTCTCCCGTGTACTCCAGTAGGCAGCCGTTAGAAGCACGCACATGCACTACTGAAATAACGCAAGCAGCACCAGGCCACATAGATCTTAGATGCCTTCTATGGCTGACAATCGCTTCCTTCACGTAGGCTCTTTATGATGGCCAGAGGCGTGGCAGTAAAACGCTATTATTGTGGGATCAGTAGTCCTGTGATGGAATCTTCTGGGTAAAGAAGCAGGGGAGGAATGCAACTCACAAGATCCTCCTTAATATCCATTTCAAGCAGTGGCAAAGGCATCCAAGTATTCCATCAGCTAGTTCGACGCTGCCTCCGTGTTCGAGATGGTTGTTAGACGGACACGCTGACAGGCGTTGCGTGTGAAGCCCACTCCTTGACCGCTACAACTGTTGGTAACTGGTTTCATCTAGCAGATACGATTAAAGCAAATCAAGTTCCAAAGACTACAACCAAATACGGCTGTGACTCTTGAAGATAAAAAGGAGGATGTCGTCTTGGATTTAATTGTGAGCCTAAAGGAAGGCTCTTAGTAGAGTAGAAGAGGGAAGCGCCATCACTTCGATGAACGAGGAATGAAAAGGCACATCACAATCAAATGCCGCTAGCACAATTAGTTTAGCAAGAATAAACCAAACAAGATCTTTGAGATACCTAACATTTAATAGGTAGCAAAAATATCATAAGCCATTTATTTTCTGACCCAGGACTGATTGCTTTTAACTCAAAAACTAGTATGAGGACCGACGCACAAAATCACTCATCACCGGTGCTATAAACGAAACTCAAAATACATAAACAATTAAATTTCATATTATTTAATTACGCATTTGAGTACAAAGGTCTTTTTCATCACCTAAGAGATGGTTTACATTTTAGATGCATGAGAATTTGCTAGTTCTGCCCCAGCTGGTGGTCCTCCTCTCACAACTTGTGGTAGCATAATACAATCGCTTTTAGCGTTTTTAGAAGCAACTTATAATCTTTTTATACAAAAGCAGGAAAGTTAGATAAAAAAATGTGTGACGCTGGCCTCTAAGTGATTTCGAATTCATGCAAGGACCAGTAGAAACAGAAACATCTTTGGAAATTAGCAAGTGGCAGTATCTGCTCAAATGACTCGTTAGTAGCATGTGCTATCCACAACTCAAATAGTACGCTTCCCAATGCAAGTTTAAATGGCTTATAAAATTTTACAGCCTATCAGAGAAGCGACCACATAAAGCTGCTGCCAACAAACCCTAAGCACAACATCCTCACCGAATCGAAGCCCACGGGCAGCACCCAGAGCGGAAAGGGCTAGCTACCATCTACATTGTGCGCGTCCATCCACAGGAGAAGTTGGGTCTAACTACTTAGCCACATTCAACTTCTGTAGGAGCCAAAGCCGACCAGAGAGAATTTGAGCATCTGCATGCTTTGGATGTGGGGAAAGGTGACCAAGCGACAGGAACGAAGCACCATCGTCCATTCACCGAGCGGATCAAAAACCTGAGAAATGAAACCTCGCACAGCACCTGCGCCGAACAAGTCGCGATGTAGACCCGTTCAAATAAAATATTAGTGCGTAACATTTGTCAGCAGTCGGCTCCTCCCAGCACTGACATTAGACCCTTCCCCATTCAAAGACGCCTTGGTCTTCTCTGCTTCCATCTTGCCCTTCCTATGAACAGTAACCTCGTTCGTGTTTGTTGCTGCCTTTAGCGATTTCAGCAGGTAGAGAACTGTCCCCTCTCGTTCCTTGTATTGGACATGTTAGGAAGAGGTTGTTGAACCCAAAGTACAACGAGGAATACAATCGGGCAAGATGCTTGAAAGGACTAATGGACGAGATGGTTTGTTGAAGTAGTTAAGGAAAATGTGATGGCTAAATGGCTACTGTGGCTAGGCGTACAAATCGATGGGTAAAGAAGGAAAGAATTGAATGGATGATGTACGAGTAGCATGTGGATGGATGGATTGATGGCCGGTTGAAAGAAGGTCCACGTAAATGCAAAGATAAGCCAACCATAGAACGCATACTTCGTAAATGATTGAAATGTTCGGTGCGTGCATGAATGCAGCCGAGATGGATGAGTGCAGATGCTCAACTTTGCTCTGGAGCAGATCGGGCCCCCGCAAAAGTTGGATGTATCCAATTAGCTAGACCTAAATTCTCCTGCGGATGGACGTGCACAAATAAATGTCGGTTAGACCCTTCTGTTCGTACGTCGCATCGGCGACCTTCGACATGGCGAGGAGTTTAGTTGGTGGATAGTAGCTATCCGTGGTCGATTTCCTGGCATACTGCAATAGGTCCGGCGTTCATCCCATCCGACTTGACCATCGCTTTCTGAGACCGAGTAGCTTAAATGTAGGTCGGCGGCATTCTCCTTTACTAGTCGCATGAGTAACGAGGTAGCTTGATAAGGATGAAGGACGTATGAGAAGGCCTGGTGCTGTCACCACTTCGTCGTCGCCTTTGTGACAGATGCTGCTGCGAGGAGGCAGAGATACACGCACACGCGCCGCTCTGCTGACACGAATGGCCTGATCATCCAATACACTACATCATCCACTAATGGATGCAGACCACTAGCGGCTTCGTCAAGTAGGCACATTTGTAATATTTATACGCTGGACTAAGTAGTTCTCAAGGTTAGACGAAGAGCGTTCGACGAATACGATTCTTTACACAGAACTGGCATCATTTGTGCCTTCAAAGGAGAAAAGGACTCGCTCTGCCTGCCCTCACTCTATCGTAATGAGGGAGGAAAGTCAAGTGTCACACTGCTCAAAAATTTGTTAAAAAAGAATGTGAACGAAAGACAACAATCTAGCTACTCCATTCGCAGGTGGTGCAAGCTTTACTGCCCATCTAAGTTAGCAAGGAAGGACATTCGTGTGATAAGCTGGGCAAATCACCGACTTCTTACCCACCCACCTACCTATCTGCATTGGGTGAACTATCCACCCGCGTATGGAGACTATCACCCTGCGCAGATCTTATTGTCGAATCGACTGAGGCTTCTGGTGACAAACGTGTCCAGGTGGGTGTCTCAGGGAGAGAAATTGCGAGGAGTTTCAACCTCCGGCTTTTGGACTTTAGATGTCGATTAAGCTGGCCCACACGCGATCTCTTTACATGTTTGACAATGTAGGGATTCCAAGGAGGAAATCGCATACGCCACCCACATTTCCTCAACCACCACCAATGCTTGTGCCATTACCTTCAACCTGGTACTGCCCACAAGAAAGGTGAAAAGAAGGCACTGACATGACAAAAGCTCTGTTTGAACCATGCAAGCATGCAACAGGGTGTGGCAAAGTGAGAGGAGAGAGGGGCAGAAAGGAAATCGGCTCCCAACCAAGGAAACAGCCTTGTGATTTCATATGCACCCACTTTGCAATATTGTACATTTTCTGTGATTTAGCATGCTTAATACAGGTTTAGAGAGTTGAAAACCTACTGTGGTAGCCGTGCTGTGAGACTTTGCAGGAGATCCAGGCAAAGTGAGAATTATAAGCCTAATTTGAGGATCCCTGTGGATCATATCCAAGGTTAATGCAATAAAGAGACCAATTAGCAATGACAATGTTATGAAATGTGTTGGTTTAAAGGCAGAATGAGAAAGATGAGGAGAGAGATTAGCGCCTACAGTAGGGTAATCGTCCAGTTGGGAGATTAGGATTGAGTTTTGTGGATTAAATTAATCTGTAGCTCAGTAAACCCATCTCTTAGTCTAGTAGCCTCCTCCTACCTCCTGATAAGAGAAACAAAAGGCCAAGTAAATGGATCACATTTTAATATTTGAATTCAATATGCTGACAGGTCATGTTAGGTTAGTTTAGCAGGACAATGTCCATAACTGCAAGGAGGAAAGTTTTCATGGTCCTCGGAGGAATCGAGGAGCTCGAGTGGATTGTTGAGCTCTGCAACACACCTACCACGTCTAAGTGGCAATGATGAATGATGGTTGGGCTTATTTCCAAGTGCTCTACACTTGGTGCATTTCAGTGACAACTCTCTAGCCACAGGCACCACGCAGTCACAGGATGATGCTTTACCTCAGGGACCCAGTACAGCTCTGTTAGTCCCCGTTTATTTTACCTAATTAGCTAATGGTGCAACACCTATCATGAAAGTTGGCTTAAAATTGAAAAATATGCCTACGAAAGCTTGGTTTTATTTGAAGCAAGACATGGACTGCATTACTAACCTGCTAGAGTGTCCAAGTGGAGTTAACAGAATAAATTGTGAGCTTAAAATAAATGCAGTTCGTAAGTGTGCTATGGCAGTCATTTAAATCACCTTGCAGTGACTTCTCTCTGGATGAACGCCGACCCATCTAGTGAGAGAAGCTATGGCAAGTCGCCTGCGTGCATTCGAGGCTGACGAGCAAACTAGCCCTTCTATTCACCTATCCAGAGAACTGGCCAACTAACCATGGAATGCGCAAATACCAGTTGGACTGTTTGTCTACCTGTCATCAAGTCAGCTAGCTAGTATTTAGCAAGCTGGCATCCTTGTCAACTCAAATATCACCCAGTTAGGCCCCACCTACTACATCAATGTTAAGCAGTCTAAGAGATTTCTCAACTGATGCTCAAAACTCTACAATTAATATGTTTGGAAGGTGTATTTACATAATGTGCGGACCACTTGATGAGACATTGATAAATCAGAAACATGGACGAAACAAAGGATTCTTGACAGACGTGAACTAAGAAACGAAATGCAGTCTCTTTACATACTGTTAGGCTCGTTGATAGAATCGTTGCCCACTTTAAATCACAGTAACCTTAAAAAGCTCTTTGATGGCGTGCACGGAGGTGTGAATCGCTCATTGGTGTCTTTATTGCTGTGGGGTGGAGCACGGATGCCACTTGTATCTGTTCTGGAGAGACACCTACCGGAAATAGGAAGGCGATGGCATCGATGGACGCTATGAGATCGAGACGCTAGAGGTGTTTGCAATTCCGCCGAAAATCAAGTCTGCTCTCAACTACTCAGAGGTCAAGAGCAATCAGTTACTAGTCGGATTGACCACCCCATCAACCATCATTGGCCACAGACTTGTATCTTTACTTTAGCGAATTTCCAAGTAAGCAGGTTGTGAAAGCACTGCTTCTTTTTGGCCGAAACATCATGTTGTGGTCGCTACAATCGCAAAGAACTAGCTTCAGGCAGAGCGAGTTGTTACGATGTGAAATTCCTGGCTGTAAATTCAGCAGCGGTGCGCCAACGCATCCGCATGAGTGCGATGGAGTGTGTGCATGCAGGCAACTTTCTCCATCACTAGTGAAGTGATGAACGAGGTAGAGGGATGAAGGTTAAGCACAATTATAGAGGGACTAGTTTTATCGCTGCATCGCTTTGTCCCTTTAATAAGTGCCGCTCCAATTAGCCGAAGATGGAGGCACACACGCCGGCCTGCCAATTTGCACGGCCAGATTGACCACCTCATAATCCACCAACGTTGATGGTGCTTTAGCCGCATCTTTGCATTGGCTCCTTTGCAGCATACATTTGTTGGATTGAATAATCATCTTGGTTAAATGAGACCCATTTGGTAAACACAGGATTCCATGAGGAGATGCTTGAAGTTGGCATAGGGGGGTACCACCTCTCCGTGGGTTCGTTTCAGTTGTCGGTAATAGACGATTTCTCTGCAATGAAGTCATATCGTCTTCCACTCCCACGATTAATGGGCTAGCTGTTTAGCACTTTTGGCATCGGTGGCATAACAATGTTGTCCATCTTTCATTCACTCACTTTATCGAAAGTGAACTCGCCTGTTGGCTTGCATGGACAGGCAGTTGTGCGCTACTCGTGACAGGAGAAAATAGATTGTGGTCCTTCATTTAATTTCGTTCTCCAATCAATTTACCAATATGCCGCAGGTTCCTTGCTACTCCCTTCCTCCTTGGCTTTGTTTCCTTGAGACGAGTAGGGTGAGAGCAAGTGGCGAGTACTCTTAATTGCTGGTGATGCAGTGAGCGAAGCAGAGTGATGAGGGTTATGCTGCCTTAGGGAGTCCATATCGCCCTTGAAGGAGGATGACGACGCCTGGGCATCCGTCCCTATTAGTTAATGATGAAATTGTTGACCCTTACCACCATGTTCCTTTTACTGGATCGACAACGAAGGAGATGGACACCGACCTGCATTTAGTCGAATCATACCTAGGAAAAGATGGTCAAGTGGGTAGGATGATGCTCAAACACACAAACAAATAAATTTCACCTTATTTAACTAAGTACTTGTGTACGGAAGTCTTTATAATCACCTAGGAGTTGGTCCTCATTGTAGGGCATGAGATATCGCTAAGTCCGCCTCATCCGTCGCTTGCAAATCAGCAAGTGACATCAGCTACTTAAATTACTCGTTAATAGCATGTACCATCCACAATTCGAACAGCAGACTCCCAGATACAAGTTTAAATAATATTTATGAAGTTTAATAGCCTATCAGAAAGCCGACCACATAAAGCTGCTGTCAACAAACGCTAAGCACAACCTCCTCGCAGAATCAAAGTCCACAGTCAGTACGCAGAGCAGAAGGGTCTAACTACCATCCACATTGTGCGCGTCCATCCACAGGAGAAGTTGAGTCTAACTAATTAGCCACATTCAAATTATGTAGGGCCGGAACCGATCCAGAGAGAATTTGACTATCTGCATGCTTTGGATGGAACGGCAGGAACGAAGCGTCGTTGGCCATTCACTGAGCGGATTAAAAACCTAAGAAATGAAATCTCACACTGCGCCTGCGCCTAATAAGACGCAGTGCAGACCTGTTCAAATCAAAACTTAGTGTGTAACATTTGTCTGCAGTCGGTTCCTTCCAGCACTGACCTTAAATCATTTGTTGCAGTGGAGCTAAATACTCACATCAGTGCAGATATATAGGTACAACGCTTCCTCATTCAAAGGCGCCTTCAACTTCTCTGCTTTCATCTTGCCATTCCTATGAACAGTAGCCTCGTTCTTGTTTTTTATTGCCTCTAGCAAATTCGGCAGGCAGCGAATTGTCTCCTTTTGTTTCTTGTATTAAAAATGTTGGGCATAGGTTGTTGAATCCAAAGTACAACGAGGGGTACAATCGAGCAGGATGGTTGAAAGAACCACCGACTTCTCATCCACCTACCTACCTATCTATGTTGGGTGCACTATCCACCCGCGCATGGAGATCATTGCACTGCGCAGATCTTAATGACGAATCGACTGAGGCTTCTGGTGACGAACGTGTCCTGGTGGGTGTCTCAGGGAGAGAATTTGCAAGGAGTTTCACCCTCCGGCTTTTGAATTGTAGATGTCGATTAAGCTGACCCACACGCGATCTCTTGGCATGTTTGACAATGTAGGGATTCCAAGGAGGATCTCGACAAACACCATCTCCATCTCCTCTACCACCAATGCTTGTGCCATTACCTTCAACCTGGTAATGTTCACATGAACGGTGGAAAGAAGGCATTGACTTGACAGATACTCTGTTCGAACCATGCAAGGATGCAACAGGGTATGGCGAAGAGAGAGGAGAGAGGGATGGGTGGACCAGGAGGAGATCGACTCCTAACCACAGAAACAGCCTTGTGATTTTACATGCACTTACTTTGCAATATTGCCCACTTTTCTTGATTTAATATGCTTAATATCGGTTCAGATAGTTGAACATCTTCTGTGGCCGCCGTGCTGTGAGGCTTCATAAGAGATCTAGGCGAAGTGAGAATTATAAGTATAATTTAGTGATCCTTGTGGATCATATCCAAGGTTAATGCAACAAAGAGAGTGAAGGAACAAAGCGGCTAAATAGCTACGACAATATTATGAAAGGTGGTGGTTTAGGAGCAGAACTAGGAAGAGGAGGAGAGAGATTAGAGCCTAGAGTAGGGTGCTAGTCCAGTTGGAGGAGTAGAATTGCGTTTCGTGGTTCTAATTTAATCTGTAGCTCCGTAATCCCATCTCTTGTTCTTGTAGCCTCCTCCTACCTCCTGATAAAGACCAAGTAAATAGATCGAATTTTAGTAGTTGAATCAGGGATTCTGACAGGTCGTGTTAGGTTAGCCTAGCAGACCAACGTCCACAATTTCAAGAAGGAAAGTTTTCATGTTCTTCAGAGGAAATGAGAAGCTCGAGTGGATCGTCGAGCTCTGCAACACATCTGTTAGGTCTAAGTGGCAATGATGAATGATGGTTGGCCTTGTCCGCAAGTACTCCCTAGCCACAGGTACCCCGCAGTCACAGGATAATGTTTCTCCTCAGGGACCCAATACAATTTTGATAGTCCCCGTTTATTTGAACGAAGTAGCTAATGGTATAACACTTATCATGAAAGTTGGCTTAAAAATAAAAAGATGTGACTGCAAATACTTGGTTTTCTTAAGGGTGGAACATGGGTTGCATCGCCAACCTGCCAAAGTGTTCTTGTAAATTTAATAAAATAACTTCTGGGCTCCAAAAATATACGGTTGCTAAATGTGATACCGTAGTCACTGAAATCATCTCGTAATCATTTCTTTCTGAATGAACGCCGATCCATCTAGTGAGAGAAGTGATGACAAGTCGCCAGCGCGGATTCAAGGCTAATGGGCGAATTAGCCGGTCCAGTTACTTAGTCAGAGAAATGGCTAACTAACTAACTATTGAATGCGCAAACACCAGTTTGACTGTTTGTCAGCTAGCCAGTATTTAGCAAGCTGGGATCGCAGTCAACTCAAGCACCACCTATTTCGTCCTTTGGCCACTCAGAACAATGCATTTAATACATTTGGACAATGTATTTGTGTAATGTGCGGACCACCCGGTAGGGCATTGATAAATCAGACACATGGACGGAACACAGGATTATTGGCAGACGTGAACTAAAAGTGACGCAGTTTCTTCGCATCCTGTCAGGTTCGTCGATAATAACGTCGTGCTAATTAAGTCACAGTATACTTTAAACGCATCCCAAGTCTACTGACAACCACTCAAAGGTCAAGAGCAATCAGTTACTAATCGAATTGACTACCAAATCAATCATCAATGGCCACAGGTCTGCATCTTTATTTTAGCGAATTTTCAAGTAAGTAGGCTGTGCAAGCATCGCTTCTTTATGGCTGAAACATCATCTTGCGGACGCCACAGTGGCAAAGAACTAGCTTCCAGGCAGAGCGAGCTGTTAGTGTGTGTGAAATTCCTGGCCGCATAGTCAGCAGCGGTGCGCCAATACATCCGCATGAGTGCGATGGAGTGTGTGCATGTAGGCGACTTTCTCTATCACTGGTAAAGTGATGAACGAGGTAGCGTGATGAAGGCTAAGTGCGATTAGAGAGGGAATAGTGTCATCGCTGTATCGCTTTGTCCCTGTAATAGGTGCTGCTCCAATTAGCCGAAGATGCAGGCACACACGCCGGCCTGTCAACTCGTACGGCCAGATTGACCACCGCATAATCCACCAACGTTGATGGTCCAGTAGCCGCGTCTTTGCATTCATTCTTTTACAGCAGGCATTTTTTGGAATAAATAGTCATCTTGGTTGAGCAAGGCACGTTTGGTGGGCATTAGATTACATGAAGAGATGCTTAAAATCGGCATAGGTGAGCACCACCTCTCCGTAGGTTCGTTGAAGTTGTTGGCAATAGACGGTTTCTCTGCAATGAAGTCATATCATCTTCAGCTCCCACGATTAATTGGTTAGACATTTGGCACTTTTGGTATTTCGGTGACATAACAACGTTGCACAGCAAACTTTTCGGCGCGATGCCACTCTCTGTCTACCTTTCATTCACCCAGTTTATCAAAAATGAACTTGCTTGATGGTCTGCATGGACAGGCAGCTGTGCGCTACTCGTGACTAAAGTAGCTGGATTGTGGTCCTTCATTCAATTTCGTTCTTTAATCAATTCACCTTAATATGCCGCCGATTCCTCGCTACTCGCTTCCTTCTTGACTTTCGTTATCTTGAGACGAGTAGAGTGAGAGCAAGTGGCGAGCACTTTTCATTGCTGGTGATGCAATGAGCGGGGCCGAGTGATGAGTGATGAGGGTTATGCTGCTTTAGAGAGTCCAGTTCCCCCTTGCAGGAGGATGACGACGCTTCCGTAGTGAAAAGCGTGTTCGCCGAACGCTTTTCGTCTAGCACTGATGAATACTCAGCCAAGCCTATATATAGCGAATATGCCGACATATCAGAGCGCTTGGAGCTCCGTCCCCATTGCTGAATGATGCCATAGTTGATCTTTGCCACCCTGTTCCTTTTACTGGGTCGCCATTGAAGGAGATGGACACCGACCTGTATTTGGTCAACTCGTTTTGGGGAAATAATAATCAATTGGTACACTGATGCTGACTTTGCAACTAGAATGTGAACGACAGAGTGAGGCTACTCCTTCCTGTTCACTTTCTAGCTGCAAAGTCAGCAGCAGTGTATCAACATATCTGTCATGGTGTGTGGTAGGTTCGACGTTCATCTTTTCCAAGTAAGTGTCCATTTCCTTCGTTGGTGACCCTGCAAGGGAAAAAGGTGGTGAGAATCAACTGTTGCATCATTCATTAGTGGGGACGGATTGCCAGTCGTCCTGTTATGTCGGCATATTCGTTATGCATATGCATGGCTGAGTATTCATCAGTGTTAGACGAAAAGCGTTCGACGAACACGCCAAACAAGCCAATACACGAGAAAGTAGCCTTTCGGAGGTGTTTGGATCGTTCTTCCAAGTGCAGTTGACATGGAATGACATTTAGTAAGACGTCAGTTGAATTGTCATTATGGCTTCTCACTCCAATCCAATCCAATCAGTTCTGTTATGCCTATTGTACAAATTATCATACCACAACGTCAAATAAATGCTATTAAGACTTTATATATTATTCCTGATAGGCTTATGACCTATTTACATGCAAGAGAAAAAGCCTTGATTCACCACTTGCTCTATTCTGGGTGGTAAGCAACAGTGGGATTATACCGGTGAATTCTCTCAACGCCATTGTATGGGCGATGTGGCAAAGCGGGCGAATAAACAGTGGAAGGAGATGGAGAAGGCGAATGACGGAAAGGCAGTGGCATGCGATACTTCATTCGAGGATCCTTAATGGCTTGACAGGGCGTCAGTCTTGTTGATGCTTTGGCATTAAGCAAGGAACTTTATTGCTGCAAGGCTTTTGAGTTAGATGGAAGAAATAAGAAACGTGCCTACCGTATTTAGCCAGCTTACACCGACAAAACCTTATCATCCCAAATAAAATTGGACTAATAATCGCATTCAAAGCGTTTGACGCATTGTTCCATGGAAGAGTGCTTGCCGAGTTACCAATTGCTCGTCTTTTCGCCCTCGCATGGTACCCACGCACTGCACCCAGTCTTCCATGGGTGCCCTCCAAACACAAAGCTGCGCTGCCTGCTTGCATCCTCGGTGAATGCATAGTCCACATCAAAGAGCAATTTTGTGGCACAGCTCTCCTCCCTACTTCCATCCTTTTAACCTTGACGCAATCATTAGCGCAAATTCACTAACCTTTCGCGGCAGAACAATAAGTAGCAGGTCAGTAAGTAGGAAAAGGGGAGAATGGGCTAAACGTGTCACCAATTAGTTCCCCAATGAGGACGATTGGGATTTCTCTGTTTGCCTAGTTAGTGTCTATTCCGCTCGATTGCCAATGCGCATCCTGCAACTACAATCACCACTAGCTTGCGTACCAATTTCGCCTACAATTCACCCTTTGTTCGTGCCCAAACACGTCTAGGCGTAAGCTGGCCCAAGATGAACCTCAGCTGTTCGACAGGTAGCAAGGAAGTTGGTGCAATTATCCTTCGCACGACAATGAAGTCCCCATTGTACAGCCAAATGTAAGACCAGATACTTTCCATCAGTCGCTTGGTGCTTTAACTTGGCTTGCGGTGAGGAAGACATCGACCACTATCAAGCCATTTGTTTTTATATGTTCGTCTCGGAGAACTTCTTGTCATCAAGAGAAGCCTAGTGCAGTGCACTTGACGTCTTGCGATGCCTCAAAGCTGTCAACTTGGGAAAGACGATGCGTCATTGTGGGAGCTGCACCCCATCATTAGGGTCAATTGGCGCTGAGTAAGGGGAGTTGAATGCTGAATCTGGTGCAGTCATTTGCGGACTTGTTGGTACACCGCTACTGGCATTGCAGCCAGAAATCGTATGCAGAGGAACAGATCGCTCCGCCTGAAGGCTGCTTATCTACTAATGTTGATAAAATCCATAAGCATGTGGCATGTGCATGATGATGATATATTTACTGAAAAAGCAATGATTACTTGGAACTATGCCAAGTTAAAAAAGGGTCTAGAGTGTCATCAACACAAATCAGTGACACTAAGGGCGTAGGTGCAAAAGAGCCCTTTGAAGGTGTTTGTAGTTAACTTGGACTGCCGTTTGGGTAGAGGAAGGTGGGACTACCAACTACTTCTTATCAATCATTGAAATGGTATCTCGCCCTCGGTTCGCTTAAGTGTTTAACCAATAGCTTTGATGAAATTGATCAATCTTGTTCATTTCTTTGAGGACGTAAATTTTTGCAAGTGATCCATCGCTGCAACAGCACTCTCTCACCACCTCAATGGACGACTGCCATCATTGTGCATCGGCCTTAGTAGAACAGGGCGGATCCCATCAGGTCGATAAATTTGGATCTTTCAATACCATTAGCACGTTCTTATAAGGATCTGGTTAAGCAATGAATGGGCTGTGAACATGGCTTAACAGAGAGGAACTACGAGTTAAGCCCAACTCGAAACACTGCGACAATTCAAGCATCTTCCGCTCCATTACTGGGAAATCATCCAGCACAATGAAAGCTATGAATTATGATATCACACTTAGCTGAAGTCTTTTTTGAACACACCTTTTCTCAATTGATGAACGGACAGCCTTTGGACAGAGCGAAAAGCTCCATCCCGTGCGATTTCTAAACACAATGGCTGCATTACGCTGATGCTTTCGGAAAGGTGTGCAATGAGTTCAGCACTTGTCTCTCCCTTCTAGGCCTTCAGCCCATGGAAAGAATAGAGAAATACCAGGTAGAGGACAATTTCCGTTGTTAATATAGCAAATAGGGTAGAGTGATGTGGTTTGTGCTCGTCTGACAGAGAACACTTCTCTCTTTAAGGTAAATATTGATGCCTTTGCATGTGAAAATCGCATCTACTGAATGCCTTTGGCCAAAGAGGACGATTCTGCCTACCATATCAACTTCAATTATGCCAGCAAACTGAAGCAGGCAGAGATCTATCACCATTGGCAAGTGTCAATGCGACGAAAGCGGAGTCAACAACGACGCTACTCTTAGTCTCTCTGACTGCGATTCAGACAGACATATGATCCCCTACCAATACTTGACGTCCGAGAGTCCACAATCCTCCTCCTTCCCACCATCATCATCATCAGCAGCAGCATCTGGATTTTAACAATGACCATCGCAGACAGAGATGTCAAAGACGCCCGATACGCGTCTACAACTGTGCTCCCCTCCACGTCTCTGTGATCAGTGCTACTCTGACCTCAAGGAAGGAGAACATGTCCTCATTGTGACAGTGCGAACTAAAGCGCGAACATCATGTGCCTCTAATTATGTGCTAGTTCATTGCATGAATAAATTGAGGGGATTGCTCTTAACAACATTTGGGCTAACTGCTGGTCACCCCATGCGGACCCTTCAATGCGGCCGAAGTGTGGAATTCAGTTACTGCCACACTGCTCGTAGCTCGCTCGCTGACAAGCTGACTAGCAATTTGATTAGTTAATCATGGGAGATTGGCCAAACTAATTCCTCTTTTTGAGATGATAGTCGAATGACCAAGGTAAGCTCTCGAGAGTTTTCACCCACCATCGCCATGGTTGTTGGTGATGGTAGGGCTTAACTCTATCATTTTTTAAAATAATATCTTTGAAGCAACTAAAATGAGTCGTTGATGTAAATGCCTCCACTCGCATTGGTTGGGACACATTCTAACTACGATTGACGGAACCGTTTCTCCTATTGATCTGAGTAGGATGCTTCGCGTTAAAAATATGACACGGATGATGAGTCACAATCACACAATCTTCTTCATCCTTCAACCCTTTAGACCTGTAATCTTCTTCTCTTTACGGAATGCACATGCTTAAACAAAACGTATACGTAGCAAGTGTGCCAGGAGGTAAGCGACGACATTGGTTGGTTGGATGTTTGCTACTAGTTAATTCATGGGACTACAAGTGATACAACTTTGTGAAGACTTTGAATCGAGAAGTTAGAGTCTCCCTCATCTCGGTACTTCTCGCTTCTTGATGCCTATCTCACCAGATTCACATTCAGGCTTCTGGATTGGAGGGCCAATGAGACCTGTGAGGCATGATAAGCTTTACAGCCAATTAAACTTGAGTCTACCCGACCACTAGAGACTCTGTTTTCTGCCTTGTCTTTGTTCTGATTAGTGATTGTGGATGGGCAGGTGGATGGAAGGCCAGTCATTCACTCACCCTTCCACACAATTGTATTTTCTTCCTTCCATCCTCCTCAACTCACACTGCAGGTGTTACATAGCAGCTCTTGCTTCAGCTCATTCTGCAGTTGGTCAACAATCCCTTGCCTGCTGGTGGTGAAAGTGAAATGCTCGCGCTCCCACAATCTTTGCCGCACATTTTATTCCCACCTGCACACCCTTGTCCTCCTCCTCCTCCTCTTCCTTCTCGGCAAATTTATTGCCATCATTTTCTGATGGTCCTTCTGCCCTGTACCTGATTCTTGTGGAGTTAAGGCGCTGATCCAGAATCGAAGAGAGCCATAAAGGACCTAAGCAGACCTTCTGCTCTTTTCGTGGTTAGTAGCCGATTCCTTAAATAGCTCTTTCTTTATACACTCCCCTTCTCATCATCCTGGAGGTTAATTTACATGAACTTCAGTGTTACACCAAAGGCTTTGTTGACCCCCCATTTAAGCCAAATCATGCAAAGGGTAATGCAAAATCGTCAGTGAGTAAGGAGGGACCTACGTCGGCAGTACCTGGTTAACGTATAGCTACCGTCATATCCAATATCGGGTACTTGGTCCGCTAGTCGAAAAGAACCGCCGTATCAACTGACTGCAAGTACAAGAGACAACAACAAAGTGATGCTTATGCACCAAAATGGGCAACATTGACCATATTTGGACATCATTTTGCGCTCATTAAGGGTAAAACGAGAGAGTTAAAATTGATGTGATGCCCTTGGAGTCATTTTGGATAATAAAACATTAGCTCGACACGTCAAATGAGTCACGCTTGCTGCTAGAATCATGACGTGGGCTAGATCTCGGAATGCTCGTCGATCTACGGAGAAAGAGAGATATAGTGACAAGAGGATAATGTGATTAACTGTTGTGTTCAAGGCATTCATGGAAGCGGATATCAGCATAAATAACAATGCCGCTCCTCAGAATTCCCTAAACTGCTAACCTACTTAACGGCTCTATAACTGACTAACAAACGAAACAGACCAACAGGTTACCAAGCATACAAAAGACAAATTTTGTGGTTCAGGAGACTTTGCCATTCAACACGGAGCTACTAACTCACAGACCCACAAACAAACTGCACCAACCAGTTACCGATCTATATCGAAGGCAAATTTAGTGCGCTGACACATCCGCACACAACGCATAGCTACTAACTAACTAATGAGTAGTTTGTCGCAGTGCCAGCGTATCATTTAATAAGCCAGCCGGCTGCCTATCTCGTATTCTATTTGAGTTTAGCATTAACCAAACCACATTCTAGCATCTATCAATCAGAGAGCTACGTCAGCTGTCCTTCGGAGAAGACTATTAGAATGTCTGTGTTTGCCCAGTTAGCGTCCACTCCTCCTCGACTCCTTCCAGTCAGCAGATTAAGCACAGAATGGCAATGCGCATTGATGCTTTGCAGCAACGGCATTCTGCAACTGCAACCACAACTTGCGTGCTCCTTTCCGCCACCACATCTAATCGTAAGCTATTCTAAAAAGAACCCCAGCTGTTCGACAGCTAGGAAACAGGTTGATGCACTTATCCTTCACACGATAGTGAAATCCTCATCGCACAGCGATTGGTGCCTTAATTTGGCTTGTGGCGAGTAAGAAATCAAAAACTCTTTAGACATTTGTGCCGCATAGGAGCAGAAACCCACCATTGGAGTTAAACGACGCTAAGTAGGAGAGGTGAACGCTGAACCTTGTGCAGACCTTTACGGACTTGTTGGCACACCGCTACTGACATTGCAGCCACAAATTGCGCACAAAGGTACAGATCGCTCTACCTGGGGATTACTTATCCATCAATGTTGATCAAGACCACAAGCATGTGACCTCCGCATGATGACCGCCCTGTCACTAGAAGAGCAATGCTTGCACAGCCTGCTTACTTGAAAATGTGCCAAAGGTAAGGAAGGGACTGAGAGTGTCATCAACACAAATCAGTAAGGCTAAGGGCGCATTCGCAAAAGAGCCCTTTAAAGGTGTTTGCAGTTAGCTTGGACTGCCAGTTGGGTAAAGGAAGGTGGGACTGCCGACTGCTTCTCATTAATCGTTGGGGTGGTAGCTCATCTTTGGATGACTTGAGTGTTTAACAAGCAGCTTTGAGGCAATTAACCGACCTTGGTCCATTCCTCAAAGATCTAAATTTTCGAGCGATCCATCGCTGCAACAGCACTCTCTCGCCATCTTCTGGTCACCTCAACGGACGGCTACCATCATTGCGCATCGATCTTAGTTGAACAGGGCGAATCTCATCAGACCGATAAATCTGGATCTCTCATTGTTAATAACACGATCTTACAAGGATTCTGTGAAGTAATGAATGGGCGATGAGCATTACACAGCAGAGAGGAACAAAGAGACAAACCCAACTTGAAACACTGATAAATGAATGGCTTCCATCCTGTGCAGTTGCCGGATAAAATAACAGAATTATGCCGACGCGTTCGAAAGGGTGTGCAATGAGTTCAGCGCTAGTCTTTTCCTCCTTGGCTTTCGTCTTCCTTAAATTAAAAAGAGGAAGAACAAGTGGGGGACAAATTTCATCGGCGACATGGCAAATAAGGTATATTGGTAAAGTCTAAACTCGTTTGACTGAAAACACGCCTTGCTCGAAGGTGAATAATGATACTTGTGCATGAGAATGGGCATCCATCGAATGCTTTTGGCCCAAGAGGACGGTTCAGCCTACCACGTCTACTTCACTTATGTCGATATACCGAAACAGGAAGCGATCTATCAACATTAGCAAGTGCCGATGCAATGACAGCAAAACCAGCAACGACACTACTTCTTGTCTTTCAGGTGGCAATATGGAGACGCATTTGATTTCCTACCGATACTCTACGTCCGGGAATCCCCTATCACCAACGCAGTCAACATCAACACTAGCATCTGGTTCGTAACCATGACCAATGCAGCCAGAGGTGCCAAAGGCGCCCGATTAAGCCTCTACAACTGTTCTTTCCTCCTCGTCTCTGCAATAAGTGCTATCCTGATCTCAAGGAAGGAGGTTATGTCCTCATTATGACAGTGAGAACTGGGATACGAACAACATGTACCTCTAAGAGTGTGTTAATGCATTGTTTGAATGAATTGAGGGGATTGTTCTTAACAGCATTTGGGTTACCTGCTGGTCACTTCATGTGGACCCTTCAACGTGGCCGAAATGTGATCTTTACTGACTGCCACACTTCATGCTGTTCCCTCGTTGGCGAGCGAACTATCAGTGCGATTATTAGTGCGAAGAAATTGTCCTCTCCCTGTTTGAGAGGATAGTCGCATGATTGGGATGAGCTGTCGGAATAATTCCGCCCACCATCGACATGGTTGTGTCTGGCTCTACCAATTCCTAATAAACTCTCTAACAGCGCAGAAAGAGGGCACCACCAGAACTGATTTTATCCACGTCGGGCAAAACACATTGAAATTACAATTGACGAAACCGTTTTCGATGCTTGCATGACAACTGCATCCAGTCAATCTAAACTTGTTAAGTTCAATCCATCTGCAGCAGCTATCCACACTAACAAATAGCATAATTGGGACGTGTAAAAATAAACTTACCAAACAAAATGCTTCAAATGGTAGCACTACAGCAATTAATACAAACTCGAACTTGGTAGTCCTTTTGTTCGTCTATAACAACGATTCAATGCGAGCAATCGCAATCACCACACGAGGAGACGTTGAGCCAGCAGAAATGTCAGTCAAACCACCGCGTCGTCACCCTAGAGCGAAGCGTCAATTGTGGTCATGGCAACGACAATTAAAAACAAGAGGTGATTTGTGTGATAAGAGTAATGCCTCTAAAAACACAATTAATTCAACTTTACGCTTGTATTAAATTTGGCGAGATCGCAACAGTGGGTTAGCGATTCCACGCATAATGGCAATTGCAACAATACATATTTTAGCGCAAATATTTTAAGCACCGAATTTCACATTTAACTGAAATTGTGATGTGCATGCTTAGGGCTGCTTTAGCTATTGAATTCTGGTGCTGCTAAAAGTGAGTTATTTTGTAAT